>OZ017743.1:2487500-2838327 GCA_963969285.1 Odontomyia ornata
AAAGAAGCTCGACGTTTGGGTGCCGCATGAATTAACACAACAAAATTTGATCAACCGAATTTTCATTTGCGAAATGCTACTAAAACGCAACGAAATCGAGCCATTTTTGAAGCAAATCATTACGGGCGATGAAAAATGGGTAAGAAATGAGAATGTCATTCGAAATGATCATGGTCAAAAAAGGTGAATCATCACACACGACTTCAAAGCCAGGATTGACACCAAATAAGGTTATGCTGTGTGTGTGGTGGGATTGGAAGGGAATTGTTTATCATGAGGTGCTAGAACCTGGCCAAACACTCAATTCGGCTCTGCACTGTCAACAATTAACCAGATTACAACAAGCAATTAAAAAAACCGGCCAGAATTGATCAATAGAAAAGGCGTTGTCTTCCATCATGACAATGCCAGACCACACATATCTTTGATGACCCAGCAAAAATTGACAAAGCTTGGCCGGGAAGTTTTGATGCATCCACCGTATAGTCCAGACCTTGCACCATCAGACTACCATTTGTTTCGGGCTCTGCAAAACTTCCGTAATGAAAAGAAATTCACTTCAAAAACGGACTGTGAAAATTATTGGCGAAGTTTTTCGCCGATAAACCACAGAAATTCTACACAGATGGAATGATGGCTCTACCCAAAAAATGGCAAAAGGTCATAGATAATAATGGACAATATGTACTTAAATAAAATCCATTTTAAATAAAAGAAATATTCAATCGAAAAATGACAAAAAGGCTCAATACTTTTTAGATCACCAATATATATATATACGTGCATATATGTTATATATATATATATATATATATATATATATATATATATACACATATATATATATATATATATATATATATATATATATATACACATATATATATATATACACATATATATATATATATATATATATATATATATATATATATATATATATATATATATATATATATATATATATATATATATTCGTATATGCTCGTATATATATGTGAAAATGTTTTCGCGAAATCATTAGAATATTAATAAAAATATTTAAACATTAACATGCATACCATGCTCATTTCACTTACCGCCACATTGCTCTAAGCTCTTCACATGTAGGTTCCTGTGTACTTAGCGGTGATGTTTTAGACAAAAGTACTTCACCGGTGCCACTGTTCCCTGAATTGTCATTCGATGGACCGTAGTCGGAATTCCTCCCAGAGCCTCCATTCATCGTAGTTAATTGACTATTAACTCGGTTGTTTACCAGCATTATTGCAATTAAGGCCAGTAAAACGTTAAAAGTTTGTTGTATTTTTGTCTATTAGAGAAAAATAAAGGAAAAAACAAATTTTAAGATTGTCTCAAATAATGTCACCAACAACAAAATAGTTATGTTAAAATTTGAAACATGAACGTAAAATATTACTGTGTGGCATGAGCCGTCACTTAAAAAATATAGTTCAATATTTGTTTCATCTAAAGGGAAATTTACTGGCTCATAGTTTATACATACTTAAATTAAGAGGTTTGCTACGAAATTCCAAAAGCAAAAAGTCAATTTTTCAAGGTTAGCCTAAGCCAATTGTAAAATATGGTTGCATTCGGATTCGGTGTCGTTACATTGTTAGTAAGGCATGAATCTTCTTTTAGTTCCTTATGTCCCGTTGTTTACTAGGTTGCTGCTTCGTCCTTTGAAAGACTTTGCCTTTGGGAGCAACTGTGCCAAGTTGTTCCCATATGAGTCCATTTGCGGCATGTAGTGTTTTTGATATACGTTTCTGTTTTATGAACCTTTTCATTCAACTGTGACTCGTTTTGCATTTCATTGTGGGGTAAATAGTACTTTTGACAGACTCCGTCATTTTGCGTGAGCCCATCTGTCTCACCTAATTTTAATGAATAAAGTTTCTGATGTGACGAGGAATCTAGTCCGACCCAACCATTCTGAAATCGCTTAACGAGAATACCATGGTCTCAAAATGGCATGTTAATAGCGCGTCAAAGTAACGGGTTAAACCCGTCGAACATCACGTCTATCAAAACCCGTCGTATTACCGTAAGGATGAAATCGTTTGGCACCGTTGAGATTGGGGCTCATCGTTGAGTGACTAACCAATATTGTTCAAAAATTGTTGTTTCTTTAGTATTTATGGAGTAGATCGTCTGTCTAGAAAACGTTCATGTGAAAGTCAAAGACAGTTGGTTAGCAATTAATAATTTATATACTTTTAGCGTAGCTTTGAAGAAAAATATTTACGATTTCTGTTTCAGTTTTGTTAAGCCAAAAGAATCGCGTCCAGGGTGTGAGCAACATTTTCCCACAGATTTGAATTTGAATTCTCACCATTATAATATTTGAAAGCATTTTAATTGAAATTCAGCTGATTTTTGCTAGTTAATACAACAATCTCTCGGTATTGAAAATATTGATGTTAAGTCATAATTTGAAATTTTCATATTTTATTGGCTGCTTGACCAGAATATTTCCTTAATATTGAAGTTCATGTTTTCCAGTTTAAGTTGCAAATTACACAATTTCAACTCAAACTTGCGAATAACCCTCTAACAGGCAATCATCACAAATAAAGATGAAATTATTGTCCATCGCAAGTGAAAGCTAATATAATGACACACTGATCTATATAAAAGGCCTAATCAAGGAATCAGTGGCTTCTTTCTAAACTATATTTTGCAAGTATGTTCACAACAAGCTTCCGAGAATATTGACCGATACTCAGTGTACCGTGCAGGGCTTTCGGTCCCTCATTGGAAGCGCTCTCAGGTGGCGGATTGAGGAGTGTTTTAACCAGCTAGCCGTTTGGTAAGCGGGACATAAAAATATTACTCGCGGACCTAAACCACTTAAGTCGAAGCACTAACAACCCTTTACTCAGTATTAATTTATCATGGAACCAGGACAATAATCCCGGATAGGGTTGGACAGATGGCAACGATTGTCATAACAAATAGACTACTCTTTTGAAACTTGGAATGTTAAATAATTGAATAAGCCAGGTGCACTGTAACAACTTCTGGATGAAACATAGAATTATAAAATCAACATTCTCGCAATGCAAACATTTAGACATGGCAAAGATACATTTGTCATGCAAACACGCACCGTGTTCAAAGGCAGAAAAATATAAGGTAGCTGAGAGTTCGGAGTGGCCTAATTGTAGGCAGTGCATTTAAACAAAATGTCAGCGACTTTTTTTGTGGTAGGGAGGTGAATGCCATTTATGCACAGAGTGTGGGACTCCCATGCTCGCAAGAAGGCGACTGGACTACACACCAAACACCTCCCTTGTCCACCCAGCCTGGAACCGTTTGACACATTACTTCGGGCCAGGTCTCGTTTTGTTACGCCGTGAGGCACCTTCATGCTCGGGGATCCCTTTCCTAGCGCGAGGGGAAGGGGGAGGAGGAAGTGCCAGAAAAGCGATCCCCCAGCCGCAACGCCCCCGGCTGCTGTGATTCCCTTTTATATTTTAGGACTTCGCGAGCATAATGTACCACCTGGTTCCATTTGTCAA
This sequence comes from Odontomyia ornata, assembly GCA_963969285.1. Lineage (NCBI taxonomy): Eukaryota > Metazoa > Arthropoda > Insecta > Diptera > Stratiomyidae > Odontomyia > Odontomyia ornata. The sequence continues at coordinate 2,491,028 of OZ017743.1, forward strand.
CTAATTCGAGCATCACCGCGACTCTATTATACGGGGTGAGCTCTTCCGTCTCCCTGTAGAGGTTCCTTTGCAGCCTGACCCTTTTTTTGCACGCAAAAAATGTGTGGCAGGCATTGTCCTCGTCTCCTGGGCAAAACTGACAATTGGGGGACCGTGACTTACCAATCTTGTGCAGGTAAGACTGAAAACACCCGTGCCCGCCCAAAAGCTGAGTCAGATAGAAGTCAGTCTCACCATGTCTTCGATTTAGCCACGGTCTCACATCCGGGATGAGGCACGCAGTCCACGTTCCCTTCGTGCAATTCATCCAAGACTGCTGCGAATCGTTGAGCGAGCGCTGTCTCTTCTCGCAGACAACCATCTCCCTCGCATACTCGTTTCGGCACAGGTAAATAGCGCGGCGCTCTCTAGCAATGAGGGCAACAGGTATCACGCCTGCAATAACTCTCACCGCCGAATCAGAGACTGTCGGATACGAAGATGCAATCCTCAGTGCTCCTCTTCTCTGTACCTGTGCCAAGCGTTTTCGGTATACCTCCTTGCTGAGAACTGTAATGAATCATGCGACGCCGCTGGCGACCACTACTAACACACCTTGCTGCTAGGTGGCTTGCCATTTCACGTTGGTTGCGACGGGCGCACATCCCACGTCAATTTTGTCGTGGGATGTCAAGAGGAATTGACAGCCACATGGCAGTGAAGTGTGCACGTAGTGGACGTCACCCAAGAAGAGTTTACCTTGAGTTGGCCGGTCGCGATTTAAGATTCGCCGGGTGGTTTAAGATATTTGTAAATTGCACGTTGGAAGTTCGGTTATCTACCTCCAACAACTGAGGAGATTGCTTGGTAACTTCTACCTCGCATTACATCGAAAAGGGAGGGAGTTTTTGCTGAAGAAGGTGGCCCATCAACGACCATCAAAGGAATCAGGCTAGCAGGTTAGTGTCAAAATACTAAATATTAAAAGTCCAATTACAAATGATACCTCAAAAGATTTTACGAAACCAATTGATAAAGTTCGAGACGATATAATAAATGATTTGATGGCAACAATAGCGAAATTAGATTCGAATGGAGTACAAGTTCTTCCGGAAGGTAGGAATAAGACGACATCGCCACAAGTCCACAGTTCAGCAGATATTGCTGAAGAGAAAGCTGACCAGAAGACGATCCAAATGAAGATTGGTGTGCAATTTGTTTGGATGGTGGTGAATTGATGTGTTGCGATAAATGCCCAAAAGTATTTCACCAAAATTGTCACATACCAGCTATAAGTTCCTTACCAGATGAAAGTGAAACGTGGAAATGTTTGCTATGTGTTAATTTAGCGGAACTGGCAAGTTCACTGGAATTTGAAACACATAATGCAGGAGAACTTGGCGCAAATGAATTAAAGATTATACAGAGGATATGTTTAGAATTATATTGCCAATACGAACGAAGTTTACCATTTAGAGAGCCAGAACCTGCAACACACACTGCATATTATGAAATAATTCGTCACCTTATGTCGCTAGATGTTATCCGAACTCGTTTGGATCCATCAAGTCCGAATCACTACATAGACATTGCCACATTTGTAGCTGAAGTTCGATTGTTGTTCAAAAATGTATACTTATATTATCAGGAGGATTCAAAAACATATGCGCATGCCCGTTATCTAGAACAATTTTTCGAAGAGCAACCTGCTAAATGGCTTCCTAAATACGCTCTCGTAAACAAATGTGAAACGAATGCAGATGAATGTCCTGTGAAAAAAAAATGCGCGAAAATTCCGAATGAATGCCCTTAGAAAACAGAACAATTTCAACTGTTGGATAAGAAAAATTCAAAACGAAATTAAGTGCAAACGTATTAGCTGTGAGTTTTGAATTTTGATGAGGCAATTGTACATACTTGAAAAGGTTTTAATCCTAAATAATTTTATCTAATAACGGTGAGAATATGGGGTGGAGTGTCGAACTCAGAGACAATTATTCGCTGTGAATTGATATTTGCGCCTTCAACCAACCGATAGGAAATCATTTAAGAAGTTGTTTTAAACTAAACAATTTAAACGTGCTTAGTCATGTTTTTAGTTCTATCGTATCTTTTGTAAGTCCTGGATAGTTTGATCTTCTATGAATATGAAACAAATAATTTAAATATTGGTATCGCATTTAAAGTTACAGTAGATATAGAACATTTTAGTTAGTAACTGATATCAAATTGATCAACAATTGAGTTATGAACTGCTCCATTGAAAACACATTCGTTTTAAAAATTTCATATAAACATTCCTACAGTAATATAGTTTAATTTATTAGAAGTTTTTGCAACCAATGTAACTAGATATTACGTCTCAAGAAAAAATTCCGATAAATATTGTTTTTAAGTTCAAGTAAAATCCTAGAAATTGTGTATAAATTTCCCATGAAATTGGTACCATATGGTACCATATATGATAAAAAAAAATTTTTTTTTATGTGCATGGAAAAAGGAAACGGAACTGAAACGAACTTGAATAAATTTTTAAGAATTCTGTTTATGTAATGTAAACTTAAATATATATACTCGTATATTGACTAGAAATTTAATCGATTGAATAAGGTTAAAATTGAATTGTGATAGGATGAAAACGATCAATGGAAATAATAAGCTCAACATGAATTGCTAACTCGAAACACGACTTTCCTTTCCAGTGGTTCCTTTCTTTCAGCGGGAAATAGAGTGCAGGGTAAGTATGCCGTCGCGAGGGTAGGGTTTGAGAAAATCCGCTGAGGTCGGTTTCGCGTTGCGCGCGGTACGCGGTACCTTAGTTGATCTTGGTTTTTCTTTAGCGTAGTTTGTTTTCGGATTTACGTTAACGTAGTATATTTTTCGGTACCGCGTCGGAATTTCGGGAACGCGAAGTAAAAATTAGATTTTTGTTCTTGACTGATTGAATGAAGGAATACGGAGTAACGTAAAATAGGTTTCCTCTCCGTATGGTTTGTTTTGGTGACGCGTTTGAAAACGGGCATGTATTGGTGGCTGAAGATTGTAAATGAGCGTAATCCATTCGGAGACCCGCGACCGAAATCCTCTCCGATCTAGCTGGCCGACAAGCAGCCACCGCGTGAATGGATTACGGTGCACGGATTGGTTGACCGGTCGGTACCATCCGTTGGCACTACTCAGACTTAACGTCTAGAACCGATGAGATGTCGGTTCCTCGTTCGGACGCAGAAATAAAATTCATTACAGAACGTCACCCCATACTTATACTCCGTGCAGTAGCACTGACCCTACAGCACTTATCAAGAGGCGTCTTTTTGATGGGCTGGGGCCCCCTACGTTGGCCATAAGTTACCGACTTTAAACCCGTTAACGAAAGGATCTGTGCGATTCATATCAAGACTTAATTCTTTAATAACTGGCTGGTTAACTGTCGCGCGCCCAGGGAAGACAAGAAGGAGGCAATCAGGGATAAATTTCACTACAACCTAAAACACACTGTCGATACATTGCCGTCAAACCACGTGAAAGTTGTTCTGGGTGACTTTAATGCAAAAATCGGCCGAGAAATGGTGCAAATAGGAACAACCGGAGGGCACAGTCTTAATGCAGAGACCAGTGACAACGGGCAGTACCTGATAGACTTCGATACTAACACAGTGTGCTCCACATATTTCCCGCATCAAGCCATCCACAAGCAAACGTGGCATCCCCGAACAGTCGCAAAACGAGTGGACGCCAGCATCCTAGACATGCGCTCGTTGCGTGGCGCTGGTTGTGATTCAGATCACTACCTTGTATGGGTCAAGTTCCAATGCCACATCTTCAAGAGCAGTAAACAAGAAAAGTCAGTTACCCCAAGATACCACTCTAAATGCTAAATGACAGCTCAATAACGTCCACATACATGTAAAATCACATCCACATACCCAAGCAGCCGGGAAAAAGTAGTGATGATATCCAAACCATGTAGAATACGGTTCGAGATATTGTTACAGGAGCGGCCGAAAAAGCTTGGGAATCGCAAGATTCCTCTTTAGCTGCTACGGCCTATTTGCAATGGTAGTGCGATAGTTGAAACAACGATCAATGCCAACACAAATGAGCTTTACAGATTAACCAAGGATACCATGCAGGACGAGTATTACTGAGACAAAGATGCGTCAACTCAGACTGGTTATTAATGGTCTAGAAAACCAATTTTCAAATGAGGAGCTACAAAATGAATTACAGGCACTAAACCCTGATGTTTGGAAAAGAGAAAAAATGGAGCTAATATACGCCAGACGGACAAAAAACGAGAAATGGTTACACATTATTGAGGTAAAAGGAAACATGTATAAAAGATTAGCTAGAAGTTACGTCAACATTGATTATGGGTCATATTTTGTGAAGGAAGAATTTAACGCTGCCATATCCTTTAAGTGCCAAAAATACAACCATAAAACGTCAAAATGCGAAGGAGAACAATTTTGTGCGAAATTTGGAGGTCATTGTCAATAATAACACAATAACGCGCCCAGCTTCAACTACCTGTCTGGATCATATAGTAACAAATGAGAAAAAAATTGCTAAATACATTAAATTCACACTTGAGGACTGGCCGGAGTTAAATCATCGTGTTCTAAAAATTGTCGTCCATGGTCAAAGTTTCAGAAAGCAAAAGCCTACTCACAAAATATTCAGGCAATTAGGCAAGGATCTTCTCAAATCAAAATTTCAACACTTGCTAACATGGAAACCTGAAAACCTAATGGAGCTCGAAAATATGGTTACAGAGTCCAAGCATGACTCTATTTAGAGAAAAAGATAAAATGCCGACATCACAGATGGAAAACAAAGAAAATTATCGAGGCTAGTTTTCACAAAAGGAACGCTTATAAAAAGAGAAGAAGAACACTGAAGATCATATACTCAAACATCTGTATAATCAAATTCTGAAAGAATTAAAACGTCTCATCAAAGATGCTAAATTTTCATATTTCTCCAGAAGATTAGAGACAGCGATGGACAACTCGCACGAAACATGGAAAATAATAAATGAAGTAAAACATAATTCATCACCCTGGATTAAGTCACCAAATTCTGAATGTTTTTGCATGGAGTCTAATAATACAGCACGCCCATGTGGCACAGCAAACTCTCTAAATTACTTTTTTCCACAATTGGTGAAAAAATTACCAAGCAGCTTGGTGACAAGTCAAGTAGCTATTTAAATATTACAAATGGCCCACCTAAATCCATCTTTCATATTCATCAAACGAATAAAAGAGAAGTATTAAATAAAGGGTAGTACAACCATCATGCACGCCTTAACGTCAAGTTTTTCGCCCAAATTAATTTGACATTTTTTTGTTTCAGTGTTTGACAAATTCAACCATGAAGAGGTACACAATTGAGCAGCGCGTTAAGGTTGTTGAAGCCTTTTATGCATAATCGATCAAATCGGGAGAATTGTGTGCAAAATTTAGCAAATCGGGTCTGTTGGAAATGTGAAATCACCTGTGCATGCTCGCCCAGTTCGTTCTGCGGAAAAAATTGCTGTTGTTCGCGATAGTGTGGCAGAAGAGCCGTCAATCCCGACGCGTCGTCGTGCCCTACAATTGAACATCTCATGAGCATCACTGATGTGAATTTTGAATAAAAATTTGAATTTACACGATTACAAGGTTCACCTGCCACTCAGCCAACGAAACAATGGCTTTTTTGCGCGAGAAATTCAATGGCCGTGTTATCTCACGTTATGGCAATGTTCATTGGCCGTCACGATCATGTGATTTGACACCGTTGGACTTCTTTCTCTGGGGATATTTAAAAGAAAAAGTGTACGTCAATAAGCCAAAAACAATTCAAGAGCTAAAGGATGAGATAATTCAGCACATTAACGACATTGAACCTCAATTATGTCTCAGAGTCATTGAAAATTTGGACCATCGGATAGAAGTCTGCCACTGTAGCCGTGGCGAGCATTTGGGCGATATTTTGTTTCACACATAATTGTCATAGATCCTTCTATTATAATAAAAAATATTAACATAATTCTCTGAAAACTTTTTATTTTATTTACAATTAACATCGTGCGTTTTGGTTGGACCACCCTTTACAATCCAAGATTCGAAAAAAAATGCAGCACCACGTATTGACCTCATGACCACACATGAAATTATTCTAGTCCTAAAATCGGGAATTTTATAAATGCACATATTTGAAATGGAACATTTTCAGATGAAGAGAAACTTGCGAAAATTATTCCAATATTCAAATGAGGAGATCATCTTGACCCGAATAATTACCGCCTGGTTGCACTTTTGACAGCCTTTAGTAAAATATTTACAGTTACTTTCTGTCTCACGTCATATCAATGAAAGCCTTGATAAAGGAGATTGTTATTGCAATTTTTGTAGACCTAAAAAAGACTTTCGATACGGTTGATCATGACCTATAACTTCAAAAACTTGAGTCGTATGGTATTCAAGGCAAACCGAAACAACTTTTTAAACGTTATTTGGAAGGAAGATCTCAAAGAACATCAGTTGATAATGTCTTGAGCGATCAATTGATGATCAGTTGATAATGTCCTGAGCGATCTATTCAATAGCACCAATGAAATCGGGTGTTCTCCAAGGCTCCATACCTGGTCCAAACTTATTTTTGCTATATACTAATAATTTGAATATATTGTCGCGTGTTCCGGTTCGCCGCCAATAATAATTTTAATGTTCCGGGAAAGTGAAAACGCAATGTCTTTTTATTTAAGTTAAAAGAGTTTATTTAATTACAAAAGTGCACAATGATCAATTTAACGCTTTCACTAAGTTTAATTTTCACTATGAAAAATCTAACACTTGTCCATAAATTTCTTATCGCAATTGTCTTCTAAATCACTTCACTATTACGAAAATCACTTTTCTACTACTCGAATAATATCGCTTCCCACACACAATCGCAGTCCTTATCGCGGTCGAATGAATGATCGTCCCATTCATTCAGCTCGCCTTTATATAGGGTCTCTACGTATTCACCCATTTCTCGTACATTGGCGAATGTTCTACCGAGAGGTACCTGGTAGATTCGAGCAAATTAATGAATGGAGTGACGTCACTTGCAGATGTTGATCATGCTTGTTGGGTTCTCGTGGGTTCGAGTAAATTCATTTGTTGACGTTCTTAATGATTATGAAAACAATTGCGACAGTAGCTCGCAGAATTATTTGTACATGTAATTATTTGTACATGTAACACTGCCCCCACCTCAGTTCTTTTCGCCCCGAAAAGATGTGTCGCTATTTGTAGTCAATTCTCCCTGGGTGTAATATGGGGCAAGACGGTCCAGATGCACGATTTTCATTTCAGCTCTCGGCTTACGATGTTCCTGTATTCGGTATACGACGTCGTTGATTCGCTTTGTAACTCGGTATGGTCCCTCCCAATTATGTTGCAACTTTGGAGATCTACCCTTTCGCCGTTGCGGGTTATATAGCCACACCAAGTCATCTTGCTGGAAGCCAGTAGAATTAGCCTTTAGATCATACCTGGTCTTCATGCGGTCAGTAGCCGATTCGAGGTGTTTTCGCACTGTCCGATGTATCTGGTTCAACCGTTGTCTTAGATCACTTGCGTACTCCGAGATCGTTTGGGGTTTCTCAGGGGGTGTTCCGAACTTTATATCGGCTGGCAAACGAATAGTCTTTCCAAAAATGACTTTGGCTGGAGCTTGGCCCGTCGATGCATGTTCGGCAGCTCTGTACGCCATCAAAAATAGTGGGATATGTCGGTCCCAGTCCCTTTGGTTCTCGTCAACCATCTTGGCCAGGTGTTTATTGAGCGTGCCGTTGAAACGTTCGACCATTCCATCGGATTGGGGACGCAGCGGTGTTGTCCTCGTTTTCCGTATTCCAAGCAGTTCGAACATTTCGCCAAAAACTAGTGACTCAAAGTTTCAGCCTTGATCCGAATGTAGTTCACAAGGCACGCCGTACCTGCTGACCCAATTTAACACTAGCTGTTCGGCTACAGTAGTTGCTTCCTGGTTGGGAATGGGGTAGACCTCGGGCCACTTGCTGAAATAATCAGCTACGACCAGCGTGTATCGATTTCCCCATTCAGATTCAGGAAAGGGTCCAGCGATGTCAACAGCAATCCTTTCAAACGGTACCCCCACGTTATAGGTTTGCATTTGTCCTCTCAGTCGTCGTTTTGGACCTTTGACGGAAGCGCAAATTGTGCATCTGCGACACCAGTCCTCTACGTCTTCTCGAGCGTGGAGCCAGTAGAATCTTTCCCGCAATTTCGCTAAGGTTTTGTTAACACCAAGATGGCCTCCCGAGGATCCTTCATGCATTTCCTTTACCACATCGTGGATTCGGCTTTTGGGTAGTATAGTTTGCATCCTATAGGAGCTGCCATCCGCCGTTTCCCATTTCCGCTTGAGTACACCACCCTCCACCTGAAGGGAGTTCCATTGTGCCCAATAGCTTTTCAGGGTTGCGCCATGCGTTGAAACGTCTTTCCACTCACGTCGCCCAGTCGTCTCCTTCCATACGAGCAATGGTCCGATGTCTTCATCGGCTAACTGGGCATTTCGAATCTCCTCCGATGACCAACCTTCATCAAATTCGGCCGTTATCAGTCGCAGATCAACGGGCGGTTCCTTTTCCTCAATCCGTCGGCAATGCTTGCAGTTAGCTGGACATGGGCGACGAGATAGGGTGTCAGCATTTCCATGAACTCCGCCCTTTCGATGAACAATTTCGTAGTCGTACGACTGCAATCTTTCGATCCATCTCGCAACTTGTCCCTCGGGGTTTTTGAAGTTAAGTAGCCATCTCAGCGATGCATGGTCCGTTCGAAGAACAAATTTCTGGCCATATAGGTACTTGTGGAACTGCTTGATGGCCTCTATTATAGCCAATAGCTGCTTCCTGGTCACACAGTAGTTCCTCTCACTTTTTGAAAGAACTCGACTGTAATACGAGAGGACTCTTTCTTCGCCATTGATCTGCTGGGAGAGTACAGCTCCAATACCGCCGTTGCTTGCATCAGTGTCAACTACAAGCATTTTTCCGGGTTTCGGATACGCCAGCACGGATGATTCACACAGCTTTTCCTTCAGGGTCTCAAAGGCTGTCTGGCATTGTTCGTTCCAGACATACGGACGATTTTTCTCGGTTAGCTGATGGAGACACTTAGCTATTTTGGCAAAGTCTTTGACGAATCTTCGATAGTAGGTTGCCAGACCCAGGAAACTTCGTAGTTGGCGCTTGTTGTTTGGTGTTGGCCAAGTTTTCACGGCTTCAATCTTCTCAGGGTCTGTTTTGACCCCGTCTGCTGATACGACGTGTCCCAGGTATTTTACTTCAGCTGCGAAAAGGGTACACTTGTCGGGACTAAGTTACAAATTTGCCAGTTGCAGTCGGGAGAAAACCTCTTCTAAGTTCCGCACATGCTCTTAGAACGTTCTCCCGATGACGATGATGTCATCTAGGTACACCAAGCAGGTTTTCCAGGTTAGACCACGTAGCACGTATTCCATCAAGCGTTCGAAAGTGGCTGGAGCATTGCAAAGCCCAAACGGCATCACCACAAATTGCCACAATCCGGTCCCAACTGAAAATGCGGTCTTCTCTCGGTCCTTCTTGTCAATTTCTACCTGCCAGTAGCCACTCTTGAGATCGAGTGTAGAAAACCATTTTGCGTCCGCTGAAGTGTCCATGATGTCATCGATGCGTGGGAGCGGGTAACTATCTTTCTTAGTGACGTCGTTAAGCTGCCTATAGTCGACACAAAAACGGGTGCTACCGTCCGTTTTCTTTACTAGAACGATAGGCGCGGCCCATGGACTTACAGAAGGTTCAATAATGCCTCGTTTTTCCATGTCCGAGATCAGCGCGCTCACTTCTCCTTGTTTGGCTATAGGGAGACGTCTTGGTGCTTGTCGAATCGGCTTGGCTCCCTGTGTATCTATGACGTGAGTTACCAAACTCGTTCGGCCTTGGTCATCCGGGCTTGTTGAGAAGATGTCACTGTACTTGGTGACCAGAGGCTCGTTTGAATAGCTGTACTGCCAATTTGACCTGCTTCAATATTGCAGACGTTGATTCACGGGCTTTGTCTGTGTCTTGCCTCCTTATGCAATGATGGTCGTGAGTAGCTTCCAAAGAGGTGATGGTGGAAACAGGCTGGCAGCTGCCAATGACTTCTCCCGCTTTGATGCTCGTGGTTGAATCTGCGGTGTTAAGGACTCTAACCGGCACATATCCGTTCCTCAAAGATCTTACGAGGCTTCGTCCTACAATCAAACTGCGCAATGCGGACGTCTTCGTTGGCTCTATCAGATAAGATCGGTCATCTCCAGAATCACCATCAAGCTTGGCCCATACAATGCTTTCGGGAGAATTCGGTACATCAGTGTCAGTACATACCACTACATTCATCTTGGGAATTTGGACGCTGGGATCCTCCATTAGTACTTCGACATTCTGCCATTTCAATACACGTTTGCCCAAATCCAACGCGATTCCATGTGGTCGCAGAAAATCCATTCCGAGAATGCAGTCATCCATAATGTTCGCGACCAGAAAATTATGTCGGAACACAAGGTCTCCCAACTGTATCTGGAGGTTGACCTCTCCATGAACAGGTGCAGTTTCTCCCGTAGCTGTCCGTAGTGAGACAATTCTGCCCTTGTGAAGTTGTTGCTGTCTAACTAGGTCTGGTCGGATAATCGATCGGGTTGCACCAGTGTCGATTGTTATGGTGCAGTGTTCTCCGTCAACTTGACCCGGAAGGCATAAGTCCGCTTCTCCACGATGTAGTCTTGACACGGTGATGGTGGTGCTGGGGACGTCGATCCTCCTAGCCAACTTCTGCCCCACGAAGTTGGCCGTTGCAGTTTGATGGGCCTCCATTCTAGGCTCCTGACTCGATCTGGATCTCCACCATCCTGGACAATACCTCCATTTTCTTCGATTCTTGCAGTCTCTTTGCAGGTGCCCCTTCTCACCGCAATCCCAGCATCTAGGCGCACCATTTACCTGCCGCTTTCGCTCATTTTTCACGCGCTCACACCTGCACTCGTTTGCCATTACCTCATGGAGCCAGGCTGTGCTACGAGTCGCATTTTTCGCTGCCTCATAGTTCAGACTATAAACCAATGCGGCCTTAACCGTTTGCTTTTGAGCTAATCGCACAGCTTGTTGCAATTCCTGGTCCTTTAAGGCACTGATGAATGCTTCTGTCGCTGCATCATCTCGATGTTCTGGGTCGTAAGCTGGATAAGCCAAAAGTGCCAGTCGCTCAATGTCTTGGGCTAGCTGCTGTAAGGTTTCGCCAGACTTCTGCATCCGATTCCGTAGCTGTGCCCGATAAATCTGCTTCAGATGGTCGCCTCCATAACGCATGCCGAGCGCGTTCAATATAGCAGCCGGGTTTGAGTGTAAATCAACGGGGATCGTCTGCAAAAGCTCGGCAGCTGGGCCTCTTAGAGCAAGAATCAATGCAGTTGCGCGTTCCTGGTCATTCCAGTGATTCGCCCTTGCGGCAGCTTCAAACTGGGTCTTGGAAATACTCCAGACCGTTTGCCCATCGAATATTGGTGCTTGCACATTTCTAGACGAGCCTTGCACTGCGGTTGTAAGCGGGGGTGGTGAGGCGACCTGGCTGACCTTTTCCTCGACCTGGTAAACCTTTTCCTCGACCTGGTCAACCTTTTCCTCGACGCCCTTAATTTGTTTGTTGAGACTACCGAGCTCCGCTTTTATTTCGGTTGACTGTTTCTCCAGCTTCTGTGTGATGTCTGCCTTGATGTCTGCTTTGATTTCGATTGCTTGTTGGTCCAGCTTCGCTGATTGTTCATTTAGCTTCGTTGATTGTTCATTAAGCTTCGTTGATTGTTCATTTAGCTGCGCAGATTGTTCATCCAGCTTCGCAGTCAGACTGGATGACTGTTCATTTAGCTTCGCTGATTGTTCATCTAGCTTCGCAGTCAGACTCGATGACATCAGCATTAACATTTGCATTAGCGCATTTTCTGGCTCCTTTGATTTTGGTGTTTCTACTTCTCCACCTTCTGCGCCTTTTTCCGCATCTGAGAACTCACCCGAATCCAGATTCACGCCTTCCGACTCGATCGCGTCACGCAAGCGTGCAATCAGTGTGGCCTTTGTACCTTCCGTAGCTAGGTTTCGCTGTTCTAACTCTTCCTTAAGCTCTGACATGGTCAATTCATTAATTTTTAAGTTTAAGCTTCGTGGCATTTTTATTGTTTTGACTATTTTTCCACCAGTTTTCACGTTAATTTACACTATTGTGCACTTTAAAAATGTTTAATCGTTTTCACTTCCAAAATTTTCTTTCTCACTTCTTGACACCATTGTCGCGTGTTTCGGTTCGCGGCCAATAATAATTTTAATGTTCCGGGAAAGTGAAAACGCAATGTCTTTTTATTTAAGTTAAAAGAGTTTATTTTATTACAAAAGTGCACAATGATCAATTTAACACTTTCACTAAGTTTAATTTTCACTATGAAAAATCTAACACTTGTCCATAAATTTCTTATCGCAATTGTCTTCTAAATCACTTCACTATTACGAAAATCACTTTTCTACTACTCGAATAATATCGCTTCCCACACACAATCGCAGTCCTTATCGCGGTCGAATGAATGATCGTCCCATTCATTCAGCTCGCCTTTATATAGGGTCTCTACGTATTCACCCATTTCTCGTACATTGGCGAATGCTCTACCGAGAGGTACCTGGTAGATTCGAGCAAATTAATGAATGGAGTGACGTCACTTGCAGATGTTGATCATGCTTGTTGGGTTCGAGTAAATTCATTTGTTGACGTTCTTAATGATTATGAAAACAATTGCGACAGTAGCTCGCAGAATTATTTGTACATGTAATTATTTGTACATGTAACAATATGTAGACTGAAAGGTCACCACACATTACATACTGATGCTACTGTTCTCCTTTATTCGGGACATGATAAAGTACCATGGAAAATATCGTCAACGAGGAGGAGTACTACAAAGACAAAACACATTTTTTTTAAACAAAATAATAAGGAAGATATAGATGTTGACCTAAAAATTAGAAGCGGCAAATTGCAAATAATGCTAGAAATTAAATATCTCAATACTACCATAGATCATCGTTTGACCTGGTTGCCACACATAAATAATTTGAGGAGACAACTACCACCAATGATAGGAATGTTGAGAAAATATTCCAATGCATATAAAGAAACTTTTACTAAATGTACTATAGGATCAGCTTATGGCATCGCCGAAAAATAAATCTTGACTTTCAGCTACTCGTTCCCTACAGCACTAACAAAGTTACACTACGCGGTGGTCATTTGGAGTCAATCGTCAAAGCAAAACCTTAAAATTGTATCGGCGATGCTAACTAAAGCCTATAAAAATATTCTAATCCTTCCAATTCTTACTCCAACAAGACTAATGTATAAAAGGATCAATTCATTCACCTTCAGTCAAATCATTACTGTGGAGAAAGTTTTCTTCAAATATTTAAACTCCAGTGTATCACAAATAAATCTATATAATTTAAGAAAGGCGAGCAATTTTGTAATATTTTTCGCCAGAACTGATCAACTAAAAAACGATGCAACGAATGATGCTTTACGAATCTATAACAATCTTCCAGAGACTGTGAAAAAGGCAAACTAACAATTAGTTTCTGAGAAAAGACTTAAGAACATCTGGCGAATTCAATTTTATAATAAGTTATTGACAATGCAGTATTTCAGGACATTTAGACCCTATCGTCGAAATACTTAGACAGCTAGTTTTTATAAACTCAGAGTTTTTTACTGCGTCGAATTACATCCCATATATATATTTTTTATCGCTGAGAGCTGTTCACGAATTGAACTAGACTAGCAAGAAAGAAGTATTTCACAGAGTTATGTGTGCCCCCTTAAACCGATGTTTCAACATTGCCTGGCAGGTACACTTAGAAATCGACAAGGTGAGACACGCAGATCGCACGAATGTTGTGCGACGATGAAAGAGTGATGGGGAGAGTGGTAGGGAATGAAGGTAAGAAAAAAAAAAATATATATATATACATATATATATATATATATATATATATATATATGCATATATATATATATATATATCTATATATATATATATATCTATATATATATATATATCTATATATATATATATATATATATATATATATATATATATATATATATATATATATATATATATATATATATATATAGGTCTGTTCAAAAAGTACCCGGAATTTTTAAATTTCGCGGGTCTGGAGAGTCCGATTGTCAAAATTTTTTTTTATTATGTTGGTATACATGCCCCTAAAGTATGATAAAATTTTCAGCCATATTCACTGTTGACTTTGTCTGTGGAAGTCGCTAAGGTTCGACGTTTTTTTATGAGCTCGGCGATTTTTGCTGAAACTGCTGAAATTTGACCAAAAAAAACAATCGCATGAACCATCGCTCAGGAGCTGTTAAATGACGTCAACGACGATCCAAATTTGCTTGTAAGGGTCATAAATGGTGATGAAACATGGGTGTACAGTTATGATGTCGAAACCAAAGCACAATCGTCCACCTGGAAGCATTCAACGTCACCAAGAGCGAAAAAAGCACGTCAAGCTCGATCAAATGTCAAGGTTTTGCTTACTGTTTTCTTCGATTATAATGGCATAGTGCATCAATAGTTCTTACCACAAGGTCGTACGGTTAATAAGGAGTATCACCTTGAAGTTATGCAACGTTTGCGTGAAGCGATTCGAAAAAAACGCCCCGATTTATGGAAAAAGAATTCATGGCTTTTGCACCACGATAACGCACCTGCTCACTCGTCGTTGCTTGTTCGAAATTTTTTGGCCAAAAACAATACCGTAGTCATGCCCCAACCTCCATATTCACCAGATATGGCTCCGTGTGACTTATTCCTGTTCCCAAAGCTGAAGAGACCCATGAAAGGTCGGCGTTTTTCCTCGATTGAAGAAATAAAGGCCGAATCGCTGAGAGTGCTCAAGGACATACCAAAAAGTGATATCAAAAGTGCTTCGAAGATTGGAAAAAACGCTTGCATAAGTGTATTATATCTGGGGGGGACTACTTTGAAGAGGACCACATTGATGTAGACGAATAAATAAATATATTTTTGGAAAAAAACGAAAATTCCGGGTACTTTTTGAACAGACCTCGTATATATATATATATATATATATATATATATATATATATATATATATATATATATATATATATATATATATATATATATATGCATATATATTTATAACATATATGTATACATATATAACATATATATACATATATGTATATATATATATATATATATATAACATATATATATATATATATATATATATATATATATATATATATATATATATATATATATATGTATATATATGTATATATATATATATATATATATATATATATATATATATATATATATGTATATATATATATATATATATATATATATATATATATATATATATATATATATATATATATATATATATATATGAGTATATGAAAATATTCTTCTTTGTAGCACTACAGCCCCTCTCGGGCCTTCGCTTATGCTACTGCTCCACCTGCGCCTTAACGCGTTAATTAATGCGTTAACAATCACATCACACAGATGTGGCCAACAGTTTAGTGCGCTAATTGGGATGTGGCATTGTTAATGACGTTAGACGTTAAGCGATAACTGGGGTGGCGGTTTTTCCGACACATCAAAGGAATTTAGCGCGCTACATTGGGCGTTAATCTGTGTTGGCTACATCTGTGCATGTGCAGTATTCTATATGTGCAGTGTATCGTGTGTGTACGTACCATTTATTTATTGCTCAGAAAATGGAATGGTCGAACGAAAAAGTTATAGAATTTGTAGAATTATTTGCAATGGAATCGAGCCTTTGGGATCCCCGACCGAAATTACATAAAAACCGCGGAGCACAAAGTGATGCATGGCGACGTATCATCCAGTCACTTTCATTTGAAATTTCATTGGATGCATTAAAAGCCAAAAAAGAGTCTTTAATGGGGTATTATCGTATCCATTTGAATAAATTGAAAAAATTAAAGAAATCAGGTGTCGGCACTGACGACATCTATAAAACTAATTGGTTTGCATTTGGTCTAATGGATAGTTTTTTGAGACCTATCTACGTAACAAACTCAATCATAAACACCGAGGTAAGTTAAGAAAATTATTTATTTGAATGAAAGAAATCAGTGTTACATTTTTCCTTATAATGAATTGACAAAATATTCTGCGAAATTATTTCTAATTTGCATAGCTGACATGGAAGAATGTCTAGCTGAGATGTTTAGTGGCCTAAGGGCGCTAGAATTGAGATCCATCTCTTCTCTCCATCTCCCAGGTGCTAAAATATTTCCTCCGATTCCAATAGTGTCCAAAAATCCTGATGGAGTGTAAACATTTCTTGAGGTCACACTATTCCGTAAGAAATTATGTAGCAATGCACATGACATGACGACTTTTGATGCTAATTGTGGTTGCAGTGACATAGGTTTTCTGAGCACCCGAAAACGGGCAGACATAACGCCAAATGCATTTTCTACCACAATTCGAGCTGACGATAATTTTCGATTAAAGTTTCTTTTTTCACTACCTTCTGCATGTTCACCAGGGTAAGGTTTCATTAAATTTTCATGAAGTGGGAATGCATTATCCGCGACAAAAACATAGGGCAGCTCCAAATTTGTCCCAGGGATTGGTGTAGATTGTGGCAGATTTAAGCTATTTGTATATAGTTTTTCATATAAAATAGTATCTCGGAAGACTCCACCATCGCTAATTCTGCCTTTAGTTCCAATATCACAAAACATGAAACAGAAATTTCTGTCTACTGCAGCCATCAATACAATGCTAAATGAATTTTTGTAGTTAAAATAGTCAGAACCCGAGTGTATTGGTGCAATTAAAGCTACATGTTTCCCATCAATGCTGCCCACACAATGAGGAAATATATCTTGGAACTGGGCTTCTTTTTGTAACCACTCACATTCGTTGATGGGCATCTGAAATACAAAAATAAGGTTTATTTTTATTTTAATCGTTTCAGTCAACTTCAGAAGAAAACAGTGCAGAGGAAAATTCATGTTTAAAAGACTCAATTGAAAATGAATCAGTTCCTGAAAGCCTATTCCCTACAAACTGCTCATCAAATAATAAAGCCAAATCAACATCTGTACATCCAGTGAAAAAGTTCAAACAACCTTATAGTGTAAAAACCAAAGTTACAACTGCTACTGAGATTACCAACGCTGAGAAGCAAATGAATGAAGCCTTTGGCTGTTTGAAGGCTATAACCGACAAGAAAAAAGAATTGGATGAATATGATTATTTTGCTGGTATGATTGCATCCAAAATACGAAAAATAGAAAATATTGATGATAGAGAACAATTAATGAACTGTATTCAAAACCTTACTTACGAATTTTACGTTAAAAGTCGAAATAGTAATTTATCAGCCCACACAGTTACATCTGCACATTCTACTCCTATAAGCGAGACATCTACATCCCCAAATCTGCAACAAACATCGCAACAACAACAACAGTATACGATGTCAATAACCAACGACGGGTCCATTCAAATACTTAGCAATGAACAAGTACTTCCCCCTTATGCTGAAAACCCATGAAGAACTCTATCTAGCCTCAGACTATTCTTAATTGACCTGAATTTTTTATTTTTGTTTTACTTATATTACCTGAATTTATTATGTTTTTGAAAATTTTAACAATAAATTTAATAATTATATTCTTTTGGTTCTGTTTACTTACCTTGATCATATTGTCTAAAGTTGCAATTAGTGCAGCGCCGACTTCTCTAATAATTTTTGAGATTACTTGGTGAGATATTTTAAATAAAAAATGTAAGCTTCTAAAGCTGTCTCCTGTTGCTAAGTACCGAAGAGTTAATGCCAGACGAACTTTGGCAGGAATTGCTTTTCGGAATCTAGTATCTGTTTTGGATATCAGTGGCTCGACTTTTTTTAACAGAACTTCAAAATCAGTGGGCGACATTCGTACAAAATTGTAAAATTCTATTGCATTCTCAGCCATAAGATCTGAGAAGAATTCCGCAGATGACTTTCTAAAATGAGTAAAACATTCAAGCTGTATGATCCATGGTGTACTGAAAACAGAAAGGATACAACTTTCTCGATAAAAACACTTACTCTGTTCGACGGCGATGCATTTGAATCATCCACCATCTTCGTTTCATTTTCTGCTTTCTAATATTTTTCCGCTTGAGAACACTTACATAATTATTAATCGTACTCATATAATACACTAGAGCAGCAGCTTGCACTTCCATACCGAACATATTTAGCGCACTAATTCACGAAGAAATAACTTTTGTAGCCGGGCTTCGTATGTGTAGCCACTCGTTTAATGCGTTATTTTTTAACGCGTTAATTAGTGCGCATTAAGGCACAGACACTAACACTAACATTAACGCAGGTGGAGCAGTAGCATTAGAGAAAGTTAGAGTATCTCATTTTCATGTATTGATTTTTTCGGAAGTTGGTTTGGTCAGGACCATGCTCCCGTGTGCTTGCTCAGCTATGATATGATCTGATTAAATCAGTAAATATCACCACTGAGTGACCACTCGAAGTCTGTCCGAAAAATCCCCTGAACTAAATCACGTTGCGCCCAACGAGATTTGAACCTGGGACCTTCGGCTAATGCGTTCATGCTCTAACTACTAGACCACACAGGCTGTATATATAATATATATATATATATATATATATATATATATATATATATATATATATATATGTATATATATAAAATATATAGATTTCTGTATATATACACACACACACATATATATATATATATATATATATATATATATATATATATATGTATATATATATAAAATATATAGATTTATATATATATATATATATATATATATATATATATATATATATATATATATATATATATTTATTTATATATACTTGATATGACGAAAAATTCAAGAATACGTTTAGAAGGGAACGAGACGTACAAAAAATACATTCAGCGACTAACTCAGGCCAAAGAGGAGCACTTGAGCACCCGACGAATAGCTAAAAAAGTGTAGTGAGGAAAGAAACGACTGACCATCAACACTATGATCCAAAAGATAAATGAAAACATGCCTCTGCATGAAGTCAGATCGGTATATGCCTTTATTAAATAACTAAGAGAGGGGTACAAATCACGAAGCCTATACAAATGCGCACTAGAATCAATCATAGGTAGCCCAGTCAAAATCAGAAACAGATGACAACACTTCCAGGAACTATTCACAGCATCCCCAACAACTACTGAAGCAATGAGCATTCCCAAACCAAACAAGAAGTCCTAATTTCATCATCAAGCAGTGACGAGATACAGGATGGTGTAGCCTCAAAAATCAGGCTTATGCAATAAATGAATCACCAGCAGAACTGCTGCAGAAGGGGTCCCTATTTAGATAATTTTCTCCATCAGTTAACATGGAGAATATCGTTGGAGGAGCAGTTACCAGAGGCCTGGTGGAAGGTATAATATGTTCTGTACACAAAAATGGGGACAAATCAAGGTGCGAACATTTTTGAGGCATCACTTTATTGTGTACGTCTTACAAAATGCTCTCGAAAATCATAGAAAATAGAAGCCGTACTGTGATAGTATTATAGGAGAGTGTCAGGGTGACTTTCAAAGTGGACGGTCTACAAAAGACCAAATATTCTCAGTGAAACTTGTGCTACTGGATATATTTGAACACAAAGTGCTCCTGAAAATCTGCGGCCCAGTGAAACACGGAACAGAGTGGAGACTTCGTTATTATGACGAGTTTTATGAAGCATTTGGTAATCAATATGCGTAGAGTTACGCAAACTGCAATGAGCGGGACATAAAGAAAGAATGGGAGAAAAACGGCTACCTAAAAGAACATTAAAGTGTGAGTCCAAGGCAGACATCCAGCGGGAAGACCAAGGACTAGATGGGAAGATACGATAGAGCTGACGGCAGACCCTTGCTGGGTGTGATCGACTAGCGAGTAACGCCTCAGAACTGTGATGAGTGGAGGAGATTGATTGATGATAACAATATCTTAATGCACCTAATCTTGACTAGCTATATAATAAGTCACGAAAACTGTAAAGGAAAATTTTATCAGGTTGACATCTTTGGCTAGTCAGATTGATCCTGCTTGTTGGATTTGCCATGGAAAGGTTAGTCCAAATACCATCAATATTTCTTATGCACCTACTCTTTATGACATAAAGCCAATGACGGTTTGTAAGGAAATTACTATTTGTCACATTTCTTGATTTGATCCACGCACTCACATTTCTTTTGCGGAACTTCTCCCTCTGATGCTCGCTATAATGCATGTTGCTTCGGAAAGTTTGTATTTGATATACCAGCATTTCGTGAAGATGTTAGATGACTTCTTGGTACTTAAATTGCAGAACTTTTCTGATTTTAACAGAACTTCTAATACGTCACTGCTCCAGCTCATTAAATTTTTCCAGGAGAGGTGATTGGTCGCCGCCCCGATCTGATTTGAGCTTTATGGATTTAAAGTGTCGGTCAATAATCCCACTAAGCTGGCGCCGTTCAGAGAAAATATCCATTTCAAAGTGGTAGCCGTCACGGAACCTACATGCCGAGTCATTTTGAGAAATTTTACTGTTCGTTTAAATAAGTACCGTGATGGTTTACATTTAGATATTATTTTTAAGAAATACATTTTTAAGCTGTGGACTTTTCTAATTAATAAGGATTTCATCGACAGGCGTCAACCTTTCCTTTTCATCAGTATATCGACATAAACTTACTTTTGACTTGTACAGGGCGCCTCAAAAGTTAGTAAGCATATAATATGTGTTTCAAAGTATTTGCAGCATCAGCGACGCATAAACGGGATAGAACTCATATTAAGTGCTAACACTTACTATGATAATCAAAGGATCGACCAGACTAAGAAGCTGCATTATTGCTCAAGGAGACGTTGAAATAGTTCTGTTGAGAATATTTCAAGTCAGAATATGGCTCCCAGGGCGATCTTTTGTCGATCAGAGAGTATATGAAAAGCATTCATTGTTACATCCATTTCCATTTAGAAGTTGCGACGACAATGCACAGCATATTTCGGGGAGAGTTGGTAACAGCAACCAGCGAGGAAACAGGTCAAGTCTATGTTAAGGCCTGCGATTCTTAAATAATAAAAGTGAAATCAGCGTGAAGAACTTAATGAAGATCATTCAAGTGGAAGGGAATATGATTTACCGCTAATTGTATTAATTTCTATTTACCTTGCAATATGTACAACGTTATCTTAGCCTAAAGAATGGGCGCGTTCCGAATAGGACGAGGCATTTTTGGATTACTTGATTACTTCATTTTCTAGGAGCTTTCAATTATAAGGAAATAATCTAAAAACAAACAACGGTTCCCGATGGTTTTTCGATAATTTAATAGAATTGGATTGCGCTACCGTGGTATTTGTAAAACTTAGACAATAATATGAATAATTATTCTCGAAAACGTCTATAAATAGTCTAGAAGTTAAATTACTTTTAGTAGAAGTTTCTAGCTTGGCAGCAATTATTTTGCTCTACAGATTATGTTTTCATGGGTTAAAATTGCATGCAGACCATATTTTCATGCGTTATCTGGGTTCATTTATTTGACTATAGCTTTGGTTGGCTCATAGTCACATCTGCTTTGTTGGTGCACATGCTACCAATAATTTACTTGAATTTTAGGGAAATATTAGCGGACCCAAACTAAATATTCATCGAATACTTCCGTTCACCACCAAGCTCAGTTCTTCGTCTTTGTAGCACTGCAGCCCCTCTCGGGCCTTCGCTTAGAGATAGTTAGAGTATCTCATATTCATGAACGTATTGATTTTTTCGGAAGTTGGTTTGGTCAGTACCATGCTCCCGTGTGCTTGCTCAGCTATGATATGATCTGATTAAATCAGTACATATCACCACTGAATGAACACTCGTAGTCTGTCCGAAAAATCCCCTGAACCAAATCACGTTGCGCCCAACGAGATTTGAACCTGGGACCTTCGGCTTATGGGTGCATGCTCTAACCACTAGGCCACAGACTACACCAAGCTCAGTTACATGGATCAAAGTGACAACAGGTCAACAGAAGTCTTGCAATTCTTCGGTATGAAGCGTTAAATCGAATAGCGGGAAAAACCAAATCAAATAATCCCGCTAATTGGGACAGCTTCTCTCCGCTTTGCAATGCGGTACTGGATAC
The DNA here is from genome assembly GCA_963969285.1 of Odontomyia ornata. Taxonomy (NCBI): domain Eukaryota; kingdom Metazoa; phylum Arthropoda; class Insecta; order Diptera; family Stratiomyidae; genus Odontomyia; species Odontomyia ornata. Next base: position 2,513,362 of record OZ017743.1, read on the forward strand.
ATAATGAGGAGTAGAAGCGATATGTATACGACGGGATGGATGTGCTATTTGTTCGCTTGATCTTCTAGAATTTGGCCTTTTCAAACTATATATTTACATAAAAAGACTATATAAATTTTTTGCTCATAAGCGAACATTCACTGTTTAAACGTAATGAAAATTGTAAATGTAACATTTTTATGATGACCTTATGTTCGCCATTATTTCTAATTTGTAGAATTCTTTTCAAATCACATATTCCTCCGTTAGAAAAACGATTTGAAATGATCAAGCTGATCGTGTTAATCGACTATCCATTTCAGCCATATCATATCTACAAAAGACCATTATTTAAACATAAGGCAGTCAACCTTTATGACGGCCGGCTTTTTTTTTTAACGTTTTTGGGATTGTCTTTGATAAACAGTTAAAAATATAGAAGTTTTACCTCTTTATCATATATTTATGGCATGTCTTGGAAAGAGTTTGTCGCCGGTCTCCACGATTTCAGCTGATCGGCTTATCGGAAATCCAGAAACTAAACGACATTTTAATCTGTGGCTATCGTTTGAACTAGAATCATTCGAAAATAGTGAAAACTGAATAACCGACATTTTTTGAAAATTAATTTTCAGATTTCATCACTTTTTCGGTTATTTTGTCACGAAATTTTTTTTGCATTATTTTAGTTTAGTAGGTAACTATACATAAATTGATGCAGTGCTATCTCATTTTGCGGAACGGAGATGCTTTAGTGCGCTTCTATTCCTAAATATCCGGTCGACAATTCTTTTCTTGACAAGCCTTTATACGCAGGTTTGATAGCTGCTTGGACTTTTTTGTTCGCTCGCAACAGTTTGTTGTCATGGAACTGACTGAACTCACCTTTGACTTCAGCCTGCCGCTGTTTTTAAGAGATGTCTTAGTCCACTAGATAATTTTGATTCTGAGAATTTTCATCTGACGAACTTTTCTGAAAGAAAGTAGCCCAAACTTTTCATTTCTTTAACAGAATCCGAATGTTGATGGATTACTGATTTGTAGAATTTTGTCATTTCGTTGATTAGCTTGTCAGTTAGTTCGCCAGCGCCTTTTCCACTGATTCATTCATAAAGGAGTCGCGTCTCCATTTTTTTCTCAGCATGATCAACGCATTCCTTTTTTTTTACTAAGGTTTTTTCGTATGGTTTGTTAATTAAAGTTCTGTTAAATATTTTAGTATCTTCATCACCTACGTATTTCAGATTCTTTACGCGACGTTAATCTATCAATCTTAAAAACATTTGTTCGATGGCATTTATTTCCATCTCATTGGAGCTTCCGGAATGATTCACCCTGCGTTCTATTTGGTGAGCTTCATATCATGTTTCGTACGCTGCTGAATACAGTTTATCGCTTTTCTATAAATTGCATCCGCCACAAAGCTGCTCATAATCATCGCATCTAAAACCTTTCCTTTCCTTCCAATCAACATAGAGACATTCAACAGAGATTAAAAGTCTTGTTTCTGTAATGTGACGACTACGCCCAGGTATCGAAGTGATTCCGATCCCGAACCCTTGTAACCTGCCAGATGGATATGTCCTCGAAGTGCCAGCGGACTTCATCTGTTGTGCGGATATCGTTGTGCAGAAAATATTTTTTTTTCTGTCCAAATATTTAGATCCGTGGATATAAATATTCGGAATATAGAATTAATCCAACCCCGGCACATTTCGAGACATAGCCATCTGGAAATGCCCCTCCACCGTGGCCATCGAGAAAACTATGCCACTGGCGACATCTGAAGAAGCACATTTCCGCCATATGAAGTGCCATTCCACGCACATATGTTTTGTCCGAGGTGACAACCGGAAATCTTGACAGCACATGGAGGCGCGAAACGTCATCGAAAAGTTCTTCGTGAGAATATCGAAGGTATTACAAAACCAGCTATACGTCGTTTGGCGCGACGTGGTGGAGTGAAGCGTATTCCCTGTTTAATCTGTGAAGAAACGCGTGGTGTGCTTAAAGTGTTTTTGGGAAAACGTTATTCGTGAGGCAGTGACATTCACCGGAGCATTGCCTCAGGCTGGAGCATGAAGCTCTGTCAAGGTCGGAAAGGAGCAACAGGCAAATTAGGAAAGAGGTTAGTTTAGTTAAGAAAACTTAGAAAAAAAAAAAAAAGAACAATTTCTCTTAATGAATCCAGTAGGAGAATAATTCAACACCAAAATGATTTGACGCTTCTTAATGCGGAAATTCGAAGTAACGCTTGCTACCTTGTTCAGATTGATCAATTGGCATATCGCTTGCAATCCGCAGTACAGAGTGCAGTCTTCGGTAAAATTGATGAATATCTAGCTCGCGAAAACTTTCCTCACCGGATGCCAAAGCAACCATTCGATTTATGTCGACAATTATGCGAATATTCTAACGACTTATTGAGCAAAATGTTAGCATTTGAGCCTCGATCTCGCCCTTCTGCCTTGATGTGTCTCAAACACGAATACTTTGAACAGGAGCCAATGTGACGGATGTCCACTAACGAAATTGATATCATTGCTGTAATATATAGTAATAGTTTTAAGTGACATTCACACATTAGAAACATATATACATATAGTATGTAAACTGAAACGCTTTGGATGTTAAGTATGTTCGGTAATGTAAGGTACAAAACGATACCTCCCAACTTTACCGATGAAGCTTCTTTGGACGCCCTCAAATTTACGATTTGGTAGTAATCGTATAGAAGTAGTTATAAGCATTTATACTAATATAGTGTGCACAGAGCTAGGCACGTACAACTCAAAATCATAATAGTCGACTATGTGTTCAATATTCTTTGGTGTTAGGTACCTATTAACGAAAAGCAAGTGATATGATGAAATATCGGCAGTAGCACCATTTTAGACTACATTCATCAGCTGGTTATATAGAAAAGATGTAAAACCGCGAACAGTCGTTGATTAATAGATCACAAAAGAAGTATCAAGTTGAAAAGAAGACAAAACAAATGGAAGACTTAGTGCAAGTCAAAAGTAGATCTCTGTTAGTAGAATGAACTCACCAACGACTTGACAGAATCATAATGGTCTTATAAGGAATAGTCAGAGAACAGTGATATCAATCAAGTCAGCACCATTAACGCTCCTTCCACTTTCATAGATATTTTTTTATGAAATACAACAGCATATCACACTCCATTTTCAAGGTCCTTCTTCATGTTACTGAATACTGAATAGAGGATATGCCCCGTTTATTTATTTATTTGGAGGGTTCGCTTCTGACAACTATGAGTACTAGATGGTTTGTTGACCTACCACTTAACCAAAGGAATGTAAGCATTTTGCTGTTAGACTAGCCTTAGAGCGTTGTCTACCTGCCACGACGCTGGTCGGGTTGAAAGTTGTCTTAGCATCCTGACGAAACTCAGCTTGGCTCTATTCCACATATTTTCAAGAAGGTGTAGGTTTACCAAAACTACGGAGATTTTATCAGGCGAATGAGGAAAATTGATGGAGCAATTAAAGTAAACCCAAATATCCAGTTTAACACAACAGTATGAAGAAAAAATATATTTGCGTAACAACGCTTGGCCATTTTGATTATAAAAAAGAAACAATTTTCTGTTTACTGCGTCTAACAAACTAACTTAGCAAGCCATAGACAAGATATGCAATAGATAACAATAATTAATTAATTAATTAATAATAAAATAGAAAAGGGATATTTTATATATTGACAACAGACCGATTTATAAACAATTTATCAAGATTAACTGATCATTTACACTACAAAGCCATTTGCCTGTTCCCCTAACACACACAATCAAACAAAGTATATAACTGAAAAAATAAAAGCCAAGGTGAACAAATATGTTAAACATACACTAAACATTCAACCCATGAAACAAAAAACAATAGTACTAATAATATATATTTACAAAAACATGTTTTAAAACAAACGAAAAACAAAAAACTAAATAAAAAGGATTCTGAGCGCAAAACCTCATACAAACGAAATAAACGGTAGAGTTGCGATAATATTGTGAAAATTTTAACAAAAGAGAATACGGTATAAACTTAATATTTTTGTTAATTGAAACATATGAGATAAATGCAATATTTTTTTTTTTCAAACAAACTAAAGACATAAAATCTAAGTTAAAACTATTAAAACCTAAAAATCCTAAAAGACCTGATGGTTCGATTGATTACGATTGGAACGCTTACTGAACATTGAATTGTTTTCAAAAAAACAACACAACAATTAGCATTAGAATTAACAGTAAGAAGACAATGAAAGAATATTAATAGAACTAAATATCATAAGAACTACAATCGTACAAAATGGTGCTAATAGTTTTTGAATTTTGTGACTTGTTACTACCCTTCACTCAACCTATACATACTATAGTATACAAACAGCTTTAGTTTCCATAGAGCCGAAATGTTTGCAATATATTTACGAAATGCTTTTCTGATTTTTATTGAAGCAATAAGCCGAAGAACAACAATAAATACAATAGTGTACTTACAATACGACCAGCCACACACAAATAAAAAAGAAAATAATAAAATAATAGTTTGTATTTTCTAGTATCATTTTGCTACAAACAAGCAAGAAAAGTCCAACAATAAACAAAATACTGAAAGTAAGCGGCGTGGTTTAGAAAGAAACATAATCTCGAGCCGACTGTTGAAATACATAAATAATTCCATAATTTCTTTGATATGTTAAAATTACAAAATTCAATTCACTGAAAAATTCATGAAAATATTAATGAAGAATGAAAATAATTGAGAAAAATTGTGAACGGCACGGATCAAATACTGGAAATCTCGGAAAAGAAAGGCCATAATTGCAAGTTTTATAGAAAAACTAACCTTTAAAATATATTATTATAATGCATGTAAATTAAGAAGGATTTTGAATTGTACATACAAAGACAAAGGAAGATACATAAATTGTAAGGTAGTGGTAAGAAAACAAAAAAAAAACAAAATTTCTAAAGTATATGATAGAATAGAATACAACATGAATTGCTAAAAGTTAACCCACGACTTTCCTTTTCAGTGGGTCTTCTTTTTTTCAGGGGGAACAGAGAGTGTAGGGTAAGTATGCCGTCGCGAGGGTAGGGTTTCGGCAAATCCGCTGAAGTCGGTTTCGCGTCGCGCGCGGTACGCGGTACCTTTGTTTGTTTCGCCATTTCTTTAGAGTAGTTTTCTTCGGTTTAAGTTCGAGTAGTATATTTTTCGGTACCGCGTCGGTGAATCGGTAACGCGCCTATGGGATTTTGTAGCGTTTTTGATTTGAGATCTGTGGATAGATCACATCCAGAACTAACGTAATGTAGGTTTCTCGTTCTGGATGAGTAATTGTTGACGCGTTTGAAAAACGGGCAAGTTCAGGTGACTGAAATATTGTGATTGAGCGTAATCCATTCGGAGACCCGCGACCGAAATCCTCTCCGAACTAGCTGGCCGACAAGCAGTCACCGCGTGAATGGATTACGGTGCACGGATTGGTTGACCTGTTGGTACCATCCGTTGGCACTACTCAGACTTAACGTCTAGAACCGATGAGAGGTCGGTTCCGCGTTCGAGTTGAAGTTAGGAAATTCATTACAAATGGCGCCCAACGTGGGGCCAAAAACATCCTAAGGGGGAAAGAACTTCGCGTCTTCTGACGAGTTGGTCCTTTACGGAGGATGTAAGGTACTTTGGTACTCGAGTCCCACTATCAGGAGCAGTGGAATTGTGTGATACACATTAGAGGTCGCTTCACGTGAGTTGTAGCTTCCGCTCTCCTTTGTTTGATTTTGCTTTCGCGACAGAATCCTTCCGATGTGTTGTCCCAGGGTAACCCCTGTAAGGACCTTCTATTTTCTTGATGGAACTGCCAGTCTGATGGGTTTACCTATCAGCATGGACTCTCAAGAAAATAGAAGGCTACCTTGCCTTTATGTCGCGGAAGGATTCTAACTATTTCTTATGCGTGTTAGACGAGTGGTATCGGTTCAACGTTCGGTGGCGTATGCTGGAGTCGCGAAGCCCGGAATGCTTCTACGCGTCGGGAACTTTGACCGCGTACAAAGTCGTTACGGTAGCTCTACCACTTGTCTCGTCGAGTCATTTAACGTAGATTAGAAACGGTTTTTGTAATGTATGTGGGTTATGGGGTAATTTTCGTAAATCGACCGAAGCACCCTTTCTTCGGCAGATTACCACGCACTCTCTTTTCCCGTTGGAGGAGTCGACCACTGAAAAGGAAAGTGTATCAACCAAAATTTTTTTTTCTCGTATTATATCTAGCTCGCCACTAACGGCCACTAATTTAGCGACAAGTTTATATTAGGACTAAGTACATTCTATATATTTTTTTTATTTTATTTTAGCACCACAAGTAACACACACAAAATGGCAACGAAGCGGACCCCAGAAAAGCGATGGACACGGTCCAAAACGGTCCAACCCGCGAACTGTGGAATCTGTTTCGAAGACGTAGTGGAGGGCGTACACAGCGTGCGATTGGATTGTGGACATTTATTCCATCGTGCCTGTGTACAACAGCTCCTCCTCACGTCAGAACTGTGTCCCTTATGCCGGCGACCCATAGAGCGGACCGCCCTAGACGTCCCCCTCGGAACGCCCCTACCAACGCGTGGAGCAGTGGCGAAAGGAGCTCCAGAAGCCGAACCGTCACACCCACTCTTAGACCTGCAAGGAGCAGTAGGCGGTGAAGTTCCGGCTGCAAGTGTCGTGTCCGAGGTGACAACCATGCCTTCCGCCCACTCCATTGACACCCTCGTGGCGTTGATGAGGGATATGTCGGAGAGGATTGGCAACCTGGAGGGAAAGATCCAGAATCTCCCGTTGAGCCAACCACCCAGCCGCGTGAGAACTCCGCTTGGCTGGGAGCCAAATCCCAGTGTGGCGATGCCCCACTCCCGACAATCCGAGCAATGGGTCCCACCTCCAAGGAACTCGGGAATGGATCCCAGAGCTCCCGAATACAGACCGCGACACAGTACCGGACCTCCGTTGGTACCTCCAGCCCCCGAGGCAGTTCAGTACAACAGGTCAGTAGAGGATGTGATTCCCCCCGGGAACGCATTGACACTTTTCCGAGACCCGACGCCTCGTATCATGGAGAGTTGGCGCCTGAACTTTACAGGGTTCAACGATATGATATCGGCGGACCGGTTCCTTTTCCGGATTCAGGCGTTGATATCCAGCACCCTGGGAGGGGATTCCTCGGCCTTCCTCCGGCATGCACATCTTTTGTTCAGCGGCGACGCTGCCGACTGGTACTGGAGCTTTAAAGAGTCAACGCCACGTCCCACTTGGCACTCTTTCAGTGCAGCCTTCCGCAATCGATTTGAGGATGGCTTCACTGAGAGAGAGCTAAGAGAGCAAATAAAGAAACGGAAACAAGGCGCTCACGAACCGTTCGACCAGTACTACACCAGTATAGTGAGATTGAGCACTCGCCTGCGAAATACCATGCCCGAGGACGAATTAGTAGAAATTATCAGGGAGAACATGCGCTGGGATCTCCAGAACAGCCTGCTACATTTTCCCATCAACACCATACAGGGATTGCGCCTCCATGCGCGTAGACAAGAACACTTGGATGAGCGACGAGGTACCTTCCGCCCACAACCTCGCATAACGGGACCAAATCCCCGAAATCATCACACCGCGGAGTTGATGGCAGCAGACCACCTGCTTGCTGATCCAGTACCAGTACCGAGGAGCGGAGCACCACCGGAGCTTGAGGACCCAGCATTGATTGATCGACCCTCCCTTGAAGCAATTACAAGCCCGACGGTATGTTGGAACTGCCGACAACCGGGACATCGGTTCTACGCATGTCCAGCGGAGCCAACGCTTTTCTGCTACCGATGCGGGAAGGCCGACACATACGCACCTGACTGTGCAAATTGCAAAGGGCGAAAAAACTTGCCACCGAGTGCCGCGACCACCCGTCGGCACTCCTAGACCCCGGACGAACCAATCCAGACCCCATCACCAGCTATGACCCAGCTCCCATCATGACTCCAACTCTGCTGACTCGCACCGCTAAACACAGTTCTCCCGAAGTTCCACAACCGACGCCGTCCTTCGCCGATGCCAACGCGCAAGGGAATGATAGCGAGGCGAAAGTTCCTTGGCATGTAAAACCTTTTCATGTCAGGCTGCGGAATTACTTGGCTACTCGACAGCGCATCTTCCATGAGGAGTTGGTCACAAATGTCCCACCGCGAAGCAAGCGAGCCACGCGTCGGATGCGGAGCTTCTGGAGAAAAGTCAGGCAGTCGAGAAAAAGGTTGAAGGACATATACTTAGACGAATTATTGAGGGATGATGTTCGGCCATATGCGTCAGTACACCTCCTGCAAAAACGAGTATCAGGCTTAGTCGATACGGGAGCCAGTGTGAATTGCATCTCTGCCGAGTTTGCAGGGGAGGTACTGGCCAAGCACGCGGACCAAATCCGTCATTTCACCTCTTGGTTAAGCACGGCGGACGGAACTCGTCACTCTGTAGTGGGAAAAATTATGACGGATGTCACCTTTAAAGGGGTAACTAAACCTATGGAATTTTTCATCATACCTCAGTTAACCCAGAATCTTTATTTAGGAGTGGATTTCGTTCGAAAATTTAACTTGGCCCCGGCACTATTTTCCAGTTCGACCCTGGAGTCCGTCACCACCGTTCCTGACCAATCTCAACCCACTAACTTACTACGGCATACACTGGATGTAACTCAGCAACTGCGTCTCGACTCGGCTATATCGGCTTTTCCATCGCACGAGAAAGAAGGTCTCGGGCGGACTGCCCTGGTGTTCCACACTATAGATGTGGGGGACGCTAAACCCATAAAACAGAGACATTTCGCCATATCTCCGGCGAAGGAAAAATCGTTATATGCCGAAGTGGATCGAATGCTATCATTAGGCGTAATCGAAGAATCACAGAGCGCGTGGGCTTCCCCAGTCACCTTAGTTGTCAAGCCGAACAAGGTCCGGTTATGCTTAGATGCCAGACGCTTGAACGCCGTCACAGTCAAGGACGCATATCCTCTACCGTTGATCGAAGGCATTTTGAGTCGATTGCCTAAAGCCCATTTCATCACGAGCTTAGACCTCAAGGACGCCTTCTGGCAAATTCCTTTAGACCCCGGTTCAAAGGAGAAAACAGCCTTCACAGTCCCAGGCCGGCCCTTATATCAATTCGTGACCATGCCATTCGGATTGTGTAATGCCCCCCAAACAATGACGCGCCTTATGGATAAGGTGATACCACCTCATTTGCGGCACCAAGTTTTCGTTTACTTGGACGATCTGCTGCTTATAACCGAGACCTTTGACGAACACATCGACCTGCTTCAGGAGGTGGCTCTACACATCCGGAGGGCAAGATTAACCATCAACATAAGGAAGAGCCAGTTCGTGATGACGGAGGTGAAGTATTTAGGTCACATCATTGGGCATGGGCATATCAAGACCGATCCGGAAAAGACTCAAGCGATTGACGTTTTTCCATTACCCAAGACCACCAAACAGTTACGCCGATTCTTAGGCTTATGCGGATGGTACCAGCGTTTTGTACGTGACTATGCCACCATTACCACTCCTTTGACCGACATGCTGCGTAAGGGACGTAAATTCGTCTGGGAAGAGCCCAGCTTGCGAGCCTTTGAAGAGCTAAAGAAGAGTCTGACTACGGCCCCCGTACTGCACAGCCCGGACTTTGACAAACCGTTCTCAATCCATTGTGACGCGAGTCAACATGGGGTGGGAGCAGTCTTAGTCCAGGTTGCACAAGACGGCGAGGAGAGACCTATAGCCTTCATGTCTCACAAGCTGAACCCAGCCCAGCGAAATTACACGGTCTCCGAGCAAGAATGTTTAGCCGCGGTGTTGGCAGTGAAACGCTTCCGAGCCTATGTGGAGGGACACACCTTTGAAATCGTTACGGATCACGCTTCTCTGAAATGGCTAATGAGCCAGACTGATCTCAACGGCAGATTGGCCAGGTGGGCACTGAAACTCCAGGCATTTGACTTCACAATTCGCCACCGAAAAGGAAGCCAGCATGTAGTCCCCGACACCCTATCCAGAATGTTCGCCCCTGAAGGAGCCGAGTTGGTCCAAGAGGACGACAGCCCCCAATTGATCGATTTGGACCATCCTGCCTTCAAGTCAGCCAGCTACACCCAACTGATTCACACTATCCAGAATCAACTGTCCCAGCTTCCTGAACTGCGGTTGACGGATGGATTCATTTACAAACGGATGGGACACGCATCCGGAGACCCCATACAAGAAGAAGAACAGTGGAAGTTGTGGGTGCCCGAAGAATTAACCACTGATCTTATCAGGCGGGCTCATGACCACCCATCAAGTGCGCACGGCGGATACGGTCGTACACTTAGGCGGTTGAAAACCTGTTTCTTTTGGCCTAAGATGGCACAACAGATAAAAGCGTACGTAGCCTCCTGTGAGCTATGCAAGTGCACTAAAGCGCCCAACACCATTCTTCGACCACCCATGGGTAAGGTTGAGGTCCCCGAACGCGTGTTCCAGCGCTTGTACATTGATCTTATCGGTCCTTACCCTCGATCTGCTTCTGGTCACACGGGAGCTGTCGTGGTCCTGGACCAGCTCTCCAAATTCCCTATCATAGAACCACTACGTAACATGCACACTGGACCTATAATCAGCTTTTTGGAGAACCGAGTCTTTCACATGTTTGGAGTTCCGGAGAAACTTGTCTCCGACAATGGGGTCCAGTTCACCTCCAGCAAGTTCCGAGACCTAATGTCCAAATACGGCATCATCCACCAACGAACTGCCGTCTATTCACCACAAGCCAACGCATCCGAACGACTGAATCGTACGCTCATAGCGGCCATTCGCGCCTATGTCCACCCGAATCAGAGGGACTGGGATCGCAAATTGTCCGCCATCACTAGTGCGCTGCGCTCGTCGTACCACGCCACGACCGGCATTTCGCCGTATTTTGCAGTGTTCGGCCAGTACATGATCGGTCATGGGAGCGCTTACCGGCTATTGCGGCAGCTGAAATCGCTAGAGGACCCAATCGTGGTTCTAGAACCGCACGAAAAGCTCCAACTTCTGCGAGATCAACTGCGGGAGAAGATTGAAGACAGTAGACGGATGGGAGAGGAGCGGTACAACTTGCGATCTCATCCTTCTGGCTTTAAGGCCGGCGACGAAATATATCGTCGAAACTTCCGACAGAGCGATGCCACCCGCCATTACAATGCCAAACTAGACAAGAAATTCGTGAAGTGTCGAGTCATACAAGTCATAAGCCCCACCCGGTACCTCATCGCGGACATGACTGGTAAGACCCTGGGAATTTACCACGCAAAAGACCTTAGACGATGAAGTGCAACTAATTCCCACGAGAAACCTTGGCTTATCCCAAATCTCTGCCTAGACGAAGGCCTCCGAATAACACCTGACTTCCTACTATATAGTCACTGTCGAGTCTTCACGAACAGGGTTGTAGCCTATCCTTCGAAACGGATCTTCGACCCGCCACGTCCCTAACCAAGACCTTTTACAAAGGAGACGGGATCGTAATTACTTCGATTTTGGGGGGGGGAATGTGTAATGTGACGACTACGCCCAGGTATCGAAGTGATTCCGATCCCGAACCCTTGTAACCTGCCAGATGGATATGTCCTCGAAGTGCCAGCGGACTTCATCTGTTGTGCGGATATCGTTGTGCAGAAAATATTTTTTTTTCTGTCCAAATATTTAGATCCGTGGATATAAATATTCGGAATATAGAATTAATCCAACCCCGGCACATTTCGAGACATAGCCATCTGGAAATGCCCCTCCACCGTGGCCATCGAGAAAACTATGCCACTGGCGACATCTGAAGAAGCACATTTCCGCCATATGAAGTGCCATTCCACGCACATATGTTTTGTCCGAGGTGACAACCGGAAATCTTGACAGCACATGGAGGCGCGAAACGTCATCGAAAAGTTCTTCGTGAGAATATCGAAGGTATTACAAAACCAGCTATACGTCGTTTGGCGCGACGTGGTGGAGTGAAGCGTATTCCCTGTTTAATCTGTGAAGAAACGCGTGGTGTGCTTAAAGTGTTTTTGGGAAAACGTTATTCGTGAGGCAGTGACATTCACCGGAGCATTGCCTCAGGCTGGAGCATGAAGCTCTGTCAAGGTCGGAAAGGAGCAACAGGCAAATTAGGAAAGAGGTTAGTTTAGTTAAGAAAACTTAGAAAAAAAAAAAAAAGAACAATTTCTCTTAATGAATCCAGTAGGAGAATAATTCAACACCAAAATGATTTGACGCTTCTTAATGCGGAAATTCGAAGTAACGCTTGCTACCTTGTTCAGATTGATCAATTGGCATATCGCTTGCAATCCGCAGTACAGAGTGCAGTCTTCGGTAAAATTGATGAATATCTAGCTCGCGAAAACTTTCCTCACCGGATGCCAAAGCAACCATTCGATTTATGTCGACAATTATGCGAATATTCTAACGACTTATTGAGCAAAATGTTAGCATTTGAGCCTCGATCTCGCCCTTCTGCCTTGATGTGTCTCAAACACGAATACTTTGAACAGGAGCCAATGTGACGGATGTCCACTAACGAAATTGATATCATTGCTGTAATATATAGTAATAGTTTTAAGTGACATTCACACATTAGAAACATATATACATATAGTATGTAAACTGAAACGCTTTGGATGTTAAGTATGTTCGGTAATGTAAGGTACAAAACGATACCTCCCAACTTTACCGATGAAGCTTCTTTGGACGCCCTCAAATTTACGATTTGGTAGTAATCGTATAGAAGTAGTTATAAGCATTTATACTAATATAGTGTGCACAGAGCTAGGCACGTACAACTCAAAATCATAATAGTCGACTATGTGTTCAATATTCTTTGGTGTTAGGTACCTATTAACGAAAAGCAAGTGATATGATGAAATATCGGCAGTAGCACCATTTTAGACTACATTCATCAGCTGGTTATATAGAAAAGATGTAAAACCGCGAACAGTCGTTGATTAATAGATCACAAAAGAAGTATCAAGTTGAAAAGAAGACAAAACAAATGGAAGACTTAGTGCAAGTCAAAAGTAGATCTCTGTTAGTAGAATGAACTCACCAACGACTTGACAGAATCATAATGGTCTTATAAGGAATAGTCAGAGAACAGTGATATCAATCAAGTCAGCACCATTAACGCTCCTTCCACTTTCATAGATATTTTTTTATGAAATACAACAGCATATCACACTCCATTTTCAAGGTCCTTCTTCATGTTACTGAATACTGAATAGAGGATATGCCCCGTTTATTTATTTATTTGGAGGGTTCGCTTCTGACAACTATGAGTACTAGATGGTTTGTTGACCTACCACTTAACCAAAGGAATGTAAGCATTTTGCTGTTAGACTAGCCTTAGAGCGTTGTCTACCTGCCACGACGCTGGTCGGGTTGAAAGTTGTCTTAGCATCCTGACGAAACTCAGCTTGGCTCTATTCCACATATTTTCAAGAAGGTGTAGGTTTACCAAAACTACGGAGATTTTATCAGGCGAATGAGGAAAATTGATGGAGCAATTAAAGTAAACCCAAATATCCAGTTTAACACAACAGTATGAAGAAAAAATATATTTGCGTAACAACGCTTGGCCATTTTGATTATAAAAAAGAAACAATTTTCTGTTTACTGCGTCTAACAAACTAACTTAGCAAGCCATAGACAAGATATGCAATAGATAACAATAATTAATTAATTAATTAATAATAAAATAGAAAAGGGATATTTTATATATTGACAACAGACCGATTTATAAACAATTTATCAAGATTAACTGATCATTTACACTACAAAGCCATTTGCCTGTTCCCCTAACACACACAATCAAACAAAGTATATAACTGAAAAAATAAAAGCCAAGGTGAACAAATATGTTAAACATACACTAAACATTCAACCCATGAAACAAAAAACAATAGTACTAATAATATATATTTACAAAAACATGTTTTAAAACAAACGAAAAACAAAAAACTAAATAAAAAGGATTCTGAGCGCAAAACCTCATACAAACGAAATAAACGGTAGAGTTGCGATAATATTGTGAAAATTTTAACAAAAGAGAATACGGTATAAACTTAATATTTTTGTTAATTGAAACATATGAGATAAATGCAATATTTTTTTTTTTCAAACAAACTAAAGACATAAAATCTAAGTTAAAACTATTAAAACCTAAAAATCCTAAAAGACCTGATGGTTCGATTGATTACGATTGGAACGCTTACTGAACATTGAATTGTTTTCAAAAAAACAACACAACAATTAGCATTAGAATTAACAGTAAGAAGACAATGAAAGAATATTAATAGAACTAAATATCATAAGAACTACAATCGTACAAAATGGTGCTAATAGTTTTTGAATTTTGTGACTTGTTACTACCCTTCACTCAACCTATACATACTATAGTATACAAACAGCTTTAGTTTCCATAGAGCCGAAATGTTTGCAATATATTTACGAAATGCTTTTCTGATTTTTATTGAAGCAATAAGCCGAAGAACAACAATAAATACAATAGTGTACTTACAATACGACCAGCCACACACAAATAAAAAAGAAAATAATAAAATAATAGTTTGTATTTTCTAGTATCATTTTGCTACAAACAAGCAAGAAAAGTCCAACAATAAACAAAATACTGAAAGTAAGCGGCGTGGTTTAGAAAGAAACATAATCTCGAGCCGACTGTTGAAATACATAAATAATTCCATAATTTCTTTGATATGTTAAAATTACAAAATTCAATTCACTGAAAAATTCATGAAAATATTAATGAAGAATGAAAATAATTGAGAAAAATTGTGAACGGCACGGATCAAATACTGGAAATCTCGGAAAAGAAAGGCCATAATTGCAAGTTTTATAGAAAAACTAACCTTTAAAATATATTATTATAATGCATGTAAATTAAGAAGGATTTTGAATTGTACATACAAAGACAAAGGAAGATACATAAATTGTAAGGTAGTGGTAAGAAAACAAAAAAAAAACAAAATTTCTAAAGTATATGATAGAATAGAATACAACATGAATTGCTAAAAGTTAACCCACGACTTTCCTTTTCAGTGGGTCTTCTTTTTTTCAGGGGGAACAGAGAGTGTAGGGTAAGTATGCCGTCGCGAGGGTAGGGTTTCGGCAAATCCGCTGAAGTCGGTTTCGCGTCGCGCGCGGTACGCGGTACCTTTGTTTGTTTCGCCATTTCTTTAGAGTAGTTTTCTTCGGTTTAAGTTCGAGTAGTATATTTTTCGGTACCGCGTCGGTGAATCGGTAACGCGCCTATGGGATTTTGTAGCGTTTTTGATTTGAGATCTGTGGATAGATCACATCCAGAACTAACGTAATGTAGGTTTCTCGTTCTGGATGAGTAATTGTTGACGCGTTTGAAAAACGGGCAAGTTCAGGTGACTGAAATATTGTGATTGAGCGTAATCCATTCGGAGACCCGCGACCGAAATCCTCTCCGAACTAGCTGGCCGACAAGCAGTCACCGCGTGAATGGATTACGGTGCACGGATTGGTTGACCTGTTGGTACCATCCGTTGGCACTACTCAGACTTAACGTCTAGAACCGATGAGAGGTCGGTTCCGCGTTCGAGTTGAAGTTAGGAAATTCATTACATTTCTTACAAGTACTATCGTCTAAAACTGCCAATTCACCCTGTGGCTTTCTAGCTTGGTCATTCATGTTTTTCTTTCACGTGATAGCAAAAGGCAACAAAGAATCGAAACTTTAAATGCAGCTTAATGAATATTTTCCAAGAGCACGTAATATGCAGAATTGCCAACGGCTCCTTTTTTGTACTCTTGGAGGCTAGCATTCTTTGGGGAGTTCCGCCCCCACGGAGCCGAAGAAATTCCCGCAGGGGGAATGTGCCGATCGACAGGATTACTCTTGGAGGCTAGTATTCTTTGGGGAGCGCCGTCGCCACGGACCCGAGGATATGGAGGGCGCTGTGAGGTTCCCTCCTGGAATGAAATGTAATGACCCTGATTGGATCTGGACTACGCTTTGGACAACGAACTGGAATTTATGCTTTGGGCTGGCGGATATGATGGTTTGGACCTAGTTGCTTTGCACGGTAGCGCCGCGGTGACACTCGTGCGTGAACGGCTTCAATTCAAGTATCATACCGTCACCGTCGCGGTAAAAATTTGGCAGGCCCCGGAGTACGTTCGAAGTTCGTACCATTGAGTTGATAGTGTAGGTTCGGTTGAGACAGACTCCCGATTAGCGTTGTTCTGGCTCTGAGCACTTCTCCCTATAAGGGCTTGTGCCAACCCTCGCATGGCCTCCCTCCTCTGCAAAGATAACCATGGGACCAAACAGGCGACTACACACACGAACGAAGATAGCGGCTCCGAGGGGGACCCAATAAAACTGGACAAACCAAAAACCTTTCAAAAAAGATCCAAATATTAAAAAAAGGAAGCGAAAATAACAACAATGACCTAATCAGCGGCTGCCGCCACGATGTTCACGAAAAAGCGGGAGCGGTACTATCGATGAGAAAAACGACGATGAATACAATGACGGTGAAGACGGAAGGAAAACGTAGATTAACAGACAGTCTTTTCCAGGCTGAGATTCTCGCGCCGTTCGGGCGCAGGAAATAAATGGTGCAAACGCCAGAACGTCGTAAAAAGGAAAAGCGGGGAATTCTACAGTATGCGCCAGATAATCGGTGGGAGAAAATATAAAGAACATTGAGAATTCGGTGGTTACTGCTGCGATTAATACCGAAGCGACCGAAGCAAGGGTCGCAAATCCCGAAATAATAACGAACCATCCTGAAGTCCGCAATGAGATTACGGCAGGAAAAGACAGGAGTGACCAGGCAAATAAAGCGCCGTTGTGTGATTTCATCGCTACCGCCGAAAATGTCGCGAAAGTACTGTATTTGGAAATGGAAGACGATAACCTCTCTCAAGAAAGGTGATCGCAAAGTACAATCACCGCCCAGTGACATGAAAAAGAAGGCTAATCCGAAAAGCGGAAGATGATGTGATTCACCAAAAATCAGCAAGGGAGTAAGGATTGAGCTCCTTGAACTAGAGGAGCTCTTAGACCGTAAAGGGCATTAGCGGAGGAGCTCACCAAAGATCGAAGAGGAAGAGAAGGCCGAAGAAGAGCAGAAGGCTAAGCCTAAAGAATACGCGCGTATAGCTTCACCATCAAAATCAATAAAAGAATGGCGTCTAGTCCAATCGAAAGAGATCGGGATACATGAAGGAAGGAAGAGGCACTTGATGGGCGTGGAATGCCTGATCAGGGGTTCCGGACAGTGCTGACAAAAGGAGCGCAGAAAGCAGCAAAGCAGAAAATAAAGTTCGCACGGACCCTGAACAAGAAAAAAGAACTGATGCGAAGCAGGAGAGAAAGAAGCCCCGGCAAATAACCCAAGAGCAGGCACTACTCGTAAAACACCAAGATGGCCGATCCTACGCAGAAGTGATGCGGGATATCAGGGAAAATTTAAGGCTCGAAGGCACCAATACTGCCATTAAAACAGAATGACCAACGCGGTCGGGGCACATACTGGTCGAATTCGGAGCAGAGGCTGACAATAGGGAAGCATTCTGCGACGCAGTACAGAAAGTCCTCGCTCGAGCCGATGGCAACGATCGAAATAAGAGACATTGACTACATCACGGACCTGACCGAGGTAGAAGAGGCCATCAAAAGGGAGTTCCCTAGTGTGGGCAGGATCAAAGCGAGGCTGACAACAGAAAACGTCGACAATCCATGGCCATCATTTCTGAACAAGGGCAAAGTAAGAATACGGTGGGTCGTCTGCAGGATACGGCAAAGAGCAGTGCCTCTTCAGTACTTCAAATGCCTTGGGTATGGTCACACCGCACAAATATTTAAAGGACCTGATAGGAGTTCCTTTAGTTATAAGTGCGGTGAAATGGGACATTAGAGAAAAGAGTGTACGAAGGAGGCACACTGTATTCTTTGCAAGGATGCTGATCCAAAACCTGATTTTGGACACGTCTTGGGATCAGGAAAATGCCGGGTATTCCAGGACGAGGGCGACTTCAACGCTAAAGCAATCGAATGGTGCATGCCTCAGATGGATCCGCGGGGAAAACGAATCCTGGAAATGGCGGCCAGGACGGCCCTTGTCGTACTAAACTCCGGAAGTACGCCGACATTCCGCCGTATTGGCTGTGAGGGAACCATACCGGACGTGACATTCAGCTCGGAGTCCTTAGTACGGAGGATACACAAATAGAAATTATTAGAGGACTAATCAGCCAGTGATCATCAGTGCATTCTGCTTGAGATAAGTGATGCTGTCTCCCGACGTTCGTGCTCTCGGCTTTCTACAACTGGATGGAACATCGGAAGGATGGACGTCGAGAGGTTCGTCGAGGCGTTCACAGCAGGTGAGCCGCTGCAGGGAGCTTCGGAGGGGACAGAAGAACCGGCAGCTCAAGACGTGGTGAACTCTACTATGAGCATCATCACGACTGCTTGCTGCGCTTCTATGCCCCATCAAGGACCCCGGCACGGCAAGCCCCCAATGTACTGGTGGTCAACTGTAATCGCTGAAAACGAAGGGAGTGTCACAAGCTTCGACGTGAGGCTCAATGGGCGTGGAACCGTGACGAGGCATACAACCGGGTGGCAGCATATAAGTCGGCCAGGAAATGCCGTTGCAAATTGATCAACAGTAGCAAGGCTCGCTGCTGGCAAGACCTAGTGGACAATGTGAACAAGGATCCGTGGGGCCTTGGCTACAAGCTAGTCATGCGGAAGCTTGGTGCCCTACAGAAGCCTTCTATACATGACGTGAAAATGATGGACGCGATAGTGCGGGGACTCTTGCCCACCCATCCCGTCCGTGTTGGCTGTCCATGGTGAAACAACAGTCGAGTGTCCACTCTTCACACAGCTGGAGCTTGAGGAGGCAGTCCTCTCATTGAAAGCGAGGAAGGCTCCAGGTCCAGATAGTGTTTCAGCTGAGGTGTTGCAACTTGTCTATCACCATTGTTCTGACTTGCTACTCAGCACATTCAACGCTTGCCTACGGGACGGGGTTTTTCCGGTACGATGGAAGGTGGCGAGGCTCGTTCTGACCAGCAAGGAGAAGGGAAGTCCCGGATCGCCGTCAAAAGAGGGCAACGGCTGAGAAGGCTGCTTCGGGAGTATCAGCTCCAAGTCGACTTATGGCCAACGTAGGGAGACCCAACCTATAAAGAAGACGCATTTTTATGAGTGCTGTAGAGCCAGTGCTACTGTACGGAGCAGGAACATAGGGCGACGCTCTCAGTAAGGAGGTATACCGAAAACGCTTGGCACAGGTACAGAGAAGAGGAGCAGTTCGTATTCGACAGTCTCTGATTTGGTGGTGAGAGTTATTGCAGGCGTGATACCTGTTGCCTCCCTTGCTAGAGAGTGCCGCGTTATTTACCTGCGTCGAAACGAGGAGGAAAGGGAGATGGTTGTCCGCGAGGAGAAACAGAGCTCACTCAACGATTGGCAGGAGTTTTGGGTGAATTGCATGAAGGAAAGGTGGACTGCGCGCCTCATCCCGGATGTGAGACCGTGGCTAAAGCATGGTGAGACTGATTTCTATCTGACCTAGCTTTTGAGCGGGCATGGGTGTTTTCAGTCTTCTCTATAAAAGATTGGCAAGTCACGATCCCCCGATTGTCAGTTTTGTCCAGGAGAGGAAGGCAATGCCTGCCACACATTTTTTGTGTGAATAAAATGAGACAGGCTGCGGAGGGACCTATACAGGGCGGCGGGAGAGCTAACCGCAGATAGTTTAGTCGCGGTGATGTCCAAATCGGTTGACAAATGGAATGTTCGAGCAGTCCTAAAAGATAAAAGGGACTCACAGCCGCTGGGAATCGCTTGTTTGGTAATTCCTTAGGGATCCCTCAGCTTGATGGGGCCCCACGGCATCACAAAACGAGATCTGGCCCGAAGTAATGTATCAAACGATTCAAGGCTGCGTTCTCGGGTTGATAGGGGAGGTGTTTAGTGGGTAGTCCAGTCACTTGCGAGCATGGAAGTCCAACACGCAGTGCGTAAATGATATTCATCTGCCAACCATAAAAAAAAACACCTCCCACATATCCATGCGACTACCAAGAAGACTAGCTCCTTCGTAGCCATCATAAAGACAAAACGACTGTCAATTTTACATACACTCTGAATCCTAAGGCTAGAGTTCACGAACTGCTGTATAACATTGAATAATTTTTAAACCCAGGTATTTTAAATTCCGTATCATTTTGCACTGCATAGTATGACAATTTCCACAAAACTTTCTTTCTTTGACCGACCAAGATGAATGTTACCGAACTTGCTTCCTTTTTCATTTCACATTGCAAAAACGAATATATAAACTCATCTCTGATTTGGAACTGATTTGTAGCTGCTACGCTCTTTGGCGGCAAACCAAGGCTGAATTAAGAATGCGGACAGACTTTCACATGACAGAACCGACATTCTATATATATCTCTCTCTATATTTGTATATATTAGTTTGCATGTGTATTGAAAGCCCGATGTCCAATGTTTTCGACTATTGAAAAATCACTTTTCTAGCATACTTTACACATATTTACAGGAATTAACTGTAACTTCTTCATTTAACATTAATATCAAGCTAATTGTAAAATATTTATTTAAATTAATAACAATTCTACATTGCTTCATTGAAACCACTGTCAATATTTAGTAGTAGTAATTAATGAAATATTTGTTCATTACAAATAAAATGTAACTGAGCTTTTAATGCAAACATTTGGGAGTGTTTAAGTGCATGTACATATTTTTCTGTAATTTCATAGTTATGGATTATGCTACCATGTACCATTTTTATGAGGTACCAGTAGAACTAAAGCGAACCAGTCTCATCGTCATCTATGGCGCGATGCTCCAAACCGGGCCTTGACCTTTAGAATTAATCTCCTCCAATCATCACAGTTGCGCGATCTTGTCCACCAGTTGTTTACTCCCAACAGGGATCTGCTGTCAGCTTCTATCGTGCCTTCATATGTTCTAGGCCTTCCCGCTGGACGTCGACCTTGCCTTTTACCCCTGAATATTCTTTTGGGTAGCCGGTTCTACATGGGCCACCCATTGCAGTTTACGTGGCTTTACGCATGAAGAAACAGGTGGATCGTCAAAAAGTTCATAACAACTCATCGTTGTTATGGAGTCTCCGCTCTGCTCCTTGTTTTACTGGATCGTAGATATTCCGAAGCACTTTGCGTTCAAATACGACAAATACGAGAAGTAAATACTAAGTGAAGCGTTGTCAGCGCTTCAACTTAGTCGGTTTTGGTCCACGAGCGGCATTTTATTTCCCACATTCAGGCCGGCTAGCGGACGCGTTCGATGGGTAACCGAAAGCCCCAAATGGAAAAAATCAGTCTCAAACATAATATATTCACGTTTTAAGTCTGTCATATGTATTAACAGACATCCAATAATCCAAAAAATAAAAACCTAATATCCCTCCACCTGCTCTAATTTAGTACCTACCTGCTTAACCCATCCTACATCTACATGAAGTCAGTTCCTTCAACACATCCTTTAGGCACTGAAGATGAGCCAAAGAAGTTACAACGCGTCTGCTCACACAGAAAAGCAAGACCCGACGGCTTTTCAAGAAAAAAGAGAATCGGCTTGCGGATATCAAACCAACAAATTAATTGACTACTTTCTAAAGTCTTGAGATTTGTAGATAGGTCAAAATTGATAAAAAATCTATGGTTTAACAATGGAGGCATCACGTTAAACGTTTTTAAAATCAAAGTCTGGTAAACCTTTATCATTTAGAATAACACTTCTAAGTTGGATAGACTTGATTAAAGCAATTTTAATTAAGTCTATAGCTGTTTAAGGAATAATGTTGAACCTATAAAAATTAGGATGGGAAACTAATTTTGTTCACCAGTGAACGGTTCAACATTAATCCATCGGCTTTCACAGGTGAAAAATTTTAACCGGTTTTGCACCTTTTTTTTAACTTCGTATATTTTCGTATATTTACTCTTCCCCTTCGTCTTCGATGCTGGAAATGCTGTTTTAAGACTGTTTTGAAAGGTGCAGACCTTTCATTTGATACTAGCATTCTTTGGGGACTTCCGCCCCCACGTACCCGAGGAAATTCCCGCAGAGGGAATCCCGATCGAGAGGAGCACTCTTGGAGGCTAGCACTCTTTGGAGAGTAGAGGATATGGTGGGCGCCGTGAGGTTCTCTCCTGGGATGACAGATAACAACCCTGAATGAATCCGGACTACGCTCTGGACAACGAACTAAAATTTATGCTTTGGACTCGCGGATATGACGGTTTGGACCTAGTTGCTTTGCACGGTAGCGTCGAGGTGACACTCATGCGTGAACGGCTCCAATTCAACTATCATACGGTCACCGTCGCGGTGAAACCTTGGCAGGCCTCGGAGTACGTTCGAAGTTCACACCATTGGGTTGGTGGTGTAGGTTCGGTTGAGACGGACTACCGATTAGCGCTGGTCTAGCTCTGAGCACTTGTCCCTATAAGGGCTTGTGCCAACCCTCGCATGGCCTCCCTGCTCTGCAATGATAGCCATGGGACCAAAAAGGCGATTACACACACGAAGGGAGATAGCGGCTCCGAAGGGGACCCAATAAAACTGGAGCAACCAAAAACCCTAAAATAAGATTAAAAAAACCCAAAAAAGAAATCAAAAATAATAACAATGGCGACACAACCAGCAGCTGCAGTCACGATGTTAACAGCACATCGGGAGCGGTACTCACGATGACAAAAACGGTGATGAACGGACGAAAAACGGAGATTAACGGACAGTTTTTTCGAGACTGAGATTCTCGCGGCGTTCGGGCGCAGGAAATAAATGGTGCAAACGCCAAAGCGTCCTAAAAAGGAAAAGCGCGAAGCTTTGCAGGACGCACCAGATGTTCGGGCGGTGGAGGAAAATAGAAAGAATTTCGGTCACTGCTGAGATCGCTACCAAAGCTACCGAAGCAGTACGACCAGCGCCACAAACTGGTCGCATTCGGAGCAGAGGCCAAGAATAGGGAAGCATTCTGCGATGCAGTAAAGAAAATCCTCGGCAAAAGCGCAACTATAGCCTCACTCGAGCCGATGGCAACGATCGAAATAGGAGACATTGACTGCATCAAGGACTTGACCGTGGTAGAAGAGGCCATCAAAACGGAGTTCCCTAGCGTGGCCAAAATCAAAGCAAGGCTGACACCAGAAAACCGAAGGGGACAACGCATGGCCATAGTTGACTTGACAGAAAAGGACGTGAAACAATTTTTGAATAACGGCAAAGTAAAAATAGGATGGGTTGCCTGCAGGATACGGCGAAGAGTAGCGCCTCTTCAATGTTTCAAATGCCTTGGCTATGGTCACACCGCACAAGTATGCAAAGGATCCGATAGGAGTTCCCTATGTTACACGTACGATGAAATGGGACATAAAAGAGAATAATATGTAAAGGAGGCAAACTGTATTATTTGCAATGATGCTGATCCAAGATCTAATCTTGGGCTTGCCATGGGATCAGGAAAATGCCAGGTTTTCCCAGGAAGCCCTAGCAAAGGCAAATCAGAACTTCGATGACCCGCGTCCTGTAGTCAAACATACACCACAGTTCAACCGTACAAAATTTGCTTGAGTAGTTTGCGGGAGACATGAAAGCCGACTTTCTGCTGCTGAGTGAGCAACACAATAATAAAAGTTCGGCAACATGGTATCCTGATGTAACTGGTACTGCCACCGTCTGGGTCCGGAACTGTGATTTTCAGGTGGATAGCTGTGGACGGCGGGATGGTTTCGGGAGGGTTCGGTGCTCGAGGGACCACCTTCTTTAGTGTGTACCTAACGCCAAACGAATCGATATCGTCTTTCCAAGCCAAGCATAATGCTTTGAAGGGCGCTGTCTCGAATGCAGACGGCAATTTGCTCGTTGGAGGAGACTGCAACCAAAGCAATCGAATTGGTCATGCGTCAAACAGATCCACGGGGAAACTGGATCCTAGAAATGGTGCCACGATAGCGCTCGTCGTATTAAACACCGAAAATACGCCGACGTTCCGCCGTATTGGCTACAGGACCATACCGGACGTGACCATTCACCTCGGAGCCCTTAGTATGGAGGATACACAATTGGAGCGTATCAGAGGACTACTCCTTTAGTGATCATCAGTGCATTCTGCTTGGGATCAATGATGTTGTCTCCCGACGTCTGTGCTCTCGGCTTTCTACAATTGGGTGGAACATTGGAAGGATGGACGTCAAGATTTGTCGAGGTGTTCACAGCATGTGCCCCGCTGCAGGGAGATTCGCAGGGGACGGAAGAACTTGCAGCTCAAGACGTGGTGAATTCAACTATAGGCATCATCATGACTGCTTGCAACGCTTTTATGCCCCGTCGGAAACCCCGGCACGGCAAGCCCCCAGTGCACTGGTGGTCAACTAAAATCGCTGAAAACGAAGGGAGTGTCACAAGCTTCGGCGTGAGGCTTAACGGGCACGGAACCCTGACGAGGCATGCAACCGGGTGGCAGCATATTAGTTGGCCAGGAAATGCCTTCGCAAATTGATCAACAACAGCAAGGCTAGCTGCAAGCAAGATTTAGTGGACAATGTGAACAAGGATCCGTGGGGCTTTGGCTACAAACTAGTTATGCGGAAGCTTGGTGCCCTACGTAAACCTTGTATACATGATGCGGAAAAGATGGACGCGACAGTGCAGGCACTCTTCCCCGCCCATCCCGTCCGTATTGACGCTATCCATGGTGAAACAGCAGTCGAGTGTCCACTCTTCACACAATTTGAATTGGAAGAGGCAGTCCTTTCACTGAAAGTGAGGAAGGCTCCAGGTCCAGATGGTGTTCCAGCTGAGGTGTTGCAGCTTGTCTATCACCATTGTCGTGATTTGCTGCCCAGCACATTCAACGCTTGCCTACGGGACGAGGTTTTCCCGGTACGATGGGAGGTGGCGAGGCTCGTGCTGATCAGCAAGCGGCAGTGAAATCCCGGATCACCGTCTTTATACCACCCGTTATGCATGCAAGATACTGCTGGGAAAGTGCTAGAGAAACTCATCAAGGGAAGACTCACTGACGCAATTCGTGCTGCTGGGGATCTATTTCCTCACTAGTACGGCTTAAGAGCAGGACATTCCAGTATTGATGCGATTGCAGAGATGGTGAGTGCGGTCCAAAAGGCAGAGGCATATAGCCAAACCAAGCGACGGATCATCCTGTTGGTGACACTCGATGTTAGGAACGCCTTCAGCTCCCCTACATGGGTGGATATTCTGGATGCGCTGGAAACCTCTTTCCAAGTCCCAGAATATCTAATGCGGCTGAAGGACCGAAGCCTGCTTTACGACGCGGCACAGGGCCAACGATGGATGGAAGTTACATTGGGTGTTGCCCAGGGGTCTATCCTTGGTCCAAACGTATGGAACGTGTCTTACGATGGGGTTCTGAATCTGGAGATGCCAGATGAGTCGCGCATGGTCGGCTACGTGGATGAAGTTGCAGCTCTGGTCACTGGGCGCACCGTTGAACAAGCGCAGTTTAGGCTAGGTATGCTAATCTCTAGAGTAAGGATGATCAGTATTGGAGACATATCAATCGAACCAAAGCCAGCGGTAAAGTACCTGGCGCTACTGATCGACTCGAAGATGAGTTTCTCTTAGCAAATCAGGATCGGCTGAGAAGGCTGCTTCGGAAGTATCGGCTCTTTTTGGGTATCCGTTGTTTTTCATACGATTCATGTGGCCAGCCTGTTGGAGCTTCTGCAGTCTTACAATCGTTGAGACCTCTGGCTTGTCGAAAATTTTATACAGCACATGGTTGTATAGAACTCATCGTTGGTCCGGTCTAGCTTCCCTCCGATCATTAGTTTTATAACCAGTCTCTCGAAGGCGTTCAATGTGTTTGCGGATGCTTGGGTTAGGGTCTATGTTTCGCATCCATAGCATAGCACAGGTCTGATCTCAGGTTTGTATACTTGGAGCTTTGTTTTTTATTCTGTGTATGCAGCTAGTCGTCAAGATCGTCAAAACTGAATAAAATATTTTATTTGCGGGCTGTATTTTTCGGTGGATTTCGCCTCTTTCATTACCGGTTCTCGTCGTTTTGACGCCTAGATACACAAATTCGCCCTTATTTTCGATACTGTAGTCACCAAGTGTGATATTTTGGGTGTTTGAGGTATTTTTTTCTCGACTGCGTCATGAACTTTATTTTATTCTCATTGATTTGCAGCCCTACTAGTTTTGCTTTGCTATTGAGTTTCAGGAACAGTTCTTTGGGGGTTGTTATTGACCGTGACAAAATGTTGAGTGGCTCGACTTGTACAGTGATGTACCTCGTGTATCGACATGTAGCTTCCTTATGACATCCTTCAGAGCCAAATTGAAATGGGGCCAGCCCACCTCCTTGCTTAAGTCCGATATTTGTGTCAAAGGCATCAGTAAGTTGGTCGTTGATGTGGATTTAGGAGATCGTCGACGTGACTGCTATTTTGGTAAGACGGACTAATTGGCTGGGATGGCAAAGCCAAGAATTATTTTGTACAGTGCGTTTCGATCAATACTGTCGCATGCTTGCTTAAAGATAAAGAATATTTGGTGTACGTATATGTTGAACTCCCAGTATTTCCCAAGTAGCTGCTTGATAGGGAAAACTGGTCTATCGACGATCTACGTGCTCTAAAGCGACCTTGGTATTCCCCAATGATACTGTTGGCGTATGATCTGATTTTATTTTCTAAGATCTTTAAAAATATTTTTTAAGCCATACAAAGTAATGAAATGCCTCTATAGACTGTCGCCTTTTTTGTGGATAAGAAATATAATTGATTGGTTTCGCTCGTTTGACATTTGTTCTTGCTGACGAAGATGCTAGATGACTAAATGGATGGCTTTTTGAACCATGCACAGTTGATGGGGCTGATGAAAGCTCTCCGGAAATATCTATAGGCACCGATGTTCAGAAGGCGTTCGGAGGATTTAGGAGGTTCTTGAACTATGGCGCCCATATCTCTCTAATCTTGTTTTCATCAGCAACGATGTTGCCGATGTCATCACGACAGAGCGTGGTCTTGGGCTGATAACCCCGTTTAAGGCTTTTCACTACTTTGTATGCTTGTCTTGTGTTGTTGCTCGCTAGACTCACATCGATGCTTCTCAATTGGTCGTCATAGTATTTTATTTTTTTAATTATAACTATCTTATTCGCTACTCTTCTGAGATTTTCATGATGCTCTCTTTCTCTCTCTTCATCCCAGTTTTCCAACCGAAATATTGTTTGTGCGCCTGATTTTATTTTTCTGACGCATTCTGACACTCATCATCGAATCAATCATTTTTTTGTGCCAGTCTTGATGCCCAATTGTTTGTTCTGCCACGATCTTAATTGTCGCTTTCGCTTCCACCCAGAGCTCGTTGCTTGAGTTCAGCGATGTGTCTATTAGGATGGAAGCCAGCTGGTTGTTGATCCTTCAGAGCCAAATTGAAATGGGGCAGCCCACCTCCTTGCTTAAGTCCGATATTTGTGTCAAAGGCATCAGTAAGTTGGTCGTTGATGCGGATTTAGGAGATCGTCGACGTGATTGCTATTTTGGTAAGACGGACTAATTGGCTGGGATGGCAAAGCCAAGAATTATTTTGTACAGTGCGTTTCGATCAATACTGTCGCATGCTTGCTTAAAGATAAAGAATATTTGGTGTACGTATATGTTGAACTCCCAGTATTTCCCAAGTAGCTGCTTGATAGGGAAAACTGGTCTATCGACGATCTACGTGCTCTAAAGCGACCTTGGTATTCCCCAATGATACTGTTGGCGTATGATCTGATTTTATTTTCTAAGATCTTTAAAAATATTTTTTAATCCATACAAAGTAATGAAATGCCTCTATAGACTGTCGCCTTTTTTGTGGATAAGAAATATAATTGATTGGTTTCGCTCGTTTGACATTTGTTCTTGCTGACGAAGATGCTAGATGACTAAATGGATGGCTTTCTGAACCATGCACAGTTGATGGGGCTGATGAAAGCTCTCCGGAAATATCTATAGGCACCGATGTTCAGAAGGCGTTCGGAGGATTTAGGAGGTTCTTGAACTATGGCGCCCATATTTCTCTAATCTTGTTTTCATCAGCAACGATGTTGCCGATGTCATCACGACAGAGCGTGGTCTTGGGCTGATAACCCCGTTTAAGGCTTTTCACTACTTTGTATGCTTGTCTTGTGTTGTTGCTCGCTAGACTCACATCGATGCTTCTCAATTGGTCGTCATAGTATTTTATTTTTTTAATTGTAACTATCTTATTCGCTACTCTTCTGAGATTTTCATGATGCTCTCTTTCTCTCTCTTCATCCCAGTTTTCCAACCGAAATATTGTTTGTGCGCCTGATTTTATTTTTCTGACGCATTCTGACACTCATCATCGAAACAATCATTTTTTTGTGCCAGTCTTGATGCCCAATTGTTTGTTCTGCCACGATCTTAATTGTCGCTTTCGCTTCCACCCAGAGCTCGTTGCTTGAGTTCAGCGATGTGTCTAATAGGATGGAAGCCAGCTGGTTGTTGAGGGTCGCAGTGAAAGTTTTTGCCACAGACTCCGTTTGGAGCTTGTCGGAGTCGAATTTCTGTAGAGCACAGATTTTTGCCGAATACGCCTTTGGAATACGACATCGATATGTTGGTTTAACCAATTCATAATCCGAGTTGCAATTGGCTCCTTGGTATGTACAGACGTCAAGTATGCTCGGAGCCCATCTATGTATATTGAATTAGAACATGGTTGATCTGGTTTTGTGTGTTTCCATTCGGTTTAATTTATAAAGTAGGGTAGTTGAGTGATCTGACATACCAGGATCCAATGCCATAGTCGTTTTTCGGTTACGAGGTTGTTGCCGTAGGTTCAATCAATGCCCAGGCTCTTTTGTCGGTTTCAAAACAATTTAGGACTTTCCAGGGACAGGGAGTTAGCCCGCCGCCTAACCTCCACCCGGTCGGCATGGTTATGACTTTCGATTCCGTTATCAGACACGGAAGACTCGCCTTCGCAAAAAATAAAAGTTACCGGTGATCACCACAAAGGAGGTGCTAGGAGGATTTAGTAGCAGAGCTGTAGATGTATTTGCAGTTATTGGCATTTCCCGCCCTTTTATGTGAGAACCAGTACGCCAAATGTGCGACTCCGAGACCACTTACTACGATATGGTCGCCATGCATCATATATATTGGTGGTAATTTTGGGTCAAGATAAATTATTTTATTTGTATATTTTTTCGTAGCACTACAGCCCCTTTCGGGCCTTCGCTTAGAGATAGAGTATCTCATTGTCATGATCGAAAGTATCGGCACTCCACAAGGTGATATGATCATTATCACGCTTTGGCCGTGTGTTCGTCCACCCAGCTGGGATACGTTCTGATTTTAAACCAGCATGCCTCATAACTGAACAGGCTTGTCCGTCCGAAGAATCACTTGAACTAAATCTTGTTGACACCAACGAAACTCGAACCAGAGACTTTTAGCTTACGGGCTTAGTGCTCTACCCACTACACCACGCGGACTACATATTTTATTTATACTAGGAAGAAAAATAACAGTGAATTTGTAATATTAGGGATATTTAAATATATATTATCGCATGTAGGAAGGGGAGGTGTTCAGTGGGTGGCTCAAAAGCATTGTGCGCTGGGAGTTCCACGCTCAGGGCATAAACTACCTTCATCTTCCTACCACAAAAAAAAAAACATATAGTGTAATATATATGTTTTTAGTGGTAATTAAATTTTGGAATATGCAGATATTAACACCGACAGGTGGAAAAAATGGTCACAAAATTATATTTACTCATATTTCAGACTAAACACCCATAACCAGGCTAGAGAGTTGAATCTTCTTTTCAAAAAACTATGGGATTTGCTTTAGGTTAAGTTCCATGTAAATGTGCTATTGATTGACTTTCGTGTAGATTTTCCTCCGTCACTGTTCGATGCATGGTTTCAGTTTTTAAGGGTGCATATATTGCATGTATTCTATTAGGATTATGTCAAAATGTTATGGCT
Source organism: Odontomyia ornata (assembly GCA_963969285.1). Taxonomy (NCBI): domain Eukaryota; kingdom Metazoa; phylum Arthropoda; class Insecta; order Diptera; family Stratiomyidae; genus Odontomyia; species Odontomyia ornata. The sequence continues at coordinate 2,543,533 of OZ017743.1, forward strand.
GTCCCAACAGAGATATCACCAAAATCGACAGTACCATATAGAACTTTGATTTACGAGTAAGTATGCTTTCTTCTTTCTTAAATGTTTGTAGTTGGTATATAGATGAGTGTATTCTTAATTTCAACTATCGGTTTATATAAAAAGTAGGTGCATTTTTATAAAATAAGCGATTTTTTTTGGAATCTACCATTTGGAAAACGACACCCATAATTTAGAAAAAATTTTTGGTGAGTCAGCATGATTGCTGGTCGACATACTATTGTAAGCAAAAATTGCCGTTTAATGTTATGAAATAAAAAAATTGCGAAAAGGGGGATCGACGTCAAGACACCTTAAAACGAAAAAATTTCCGAATCTCACCCCGATTTTTCAGCATAACTGATCGATGCGTGTAAGGATTTTAATTGGAGAGGTTTCAAATGAAGGACAACATATTGATCTAAAATGTATCGGTACAGACTTGTAATCCTTACAAGGACTCTGTTGATATTAACAGTTCAATATGATACATTGATGCTTATTAGTTGACACTCTTCAAGGATTTGATGGTGATACCTCCTTTGCTGACGGATGATAAAAATGATCAGTTTCTAATTTTCTGCATAGACGGTACATTTTAGTCAAACATTTCTACCGGAAATAACCAAGAAATTAATTCTAAAAGTAGCATAAATACAATTCAACAATATTTAGAAGGATCATTTCAGGATGCTTTCTCTTCCGCATTCATTTTTTGCTTACTGATGAACTTAGTAAAGGATGCTTCTTACATCCCTAGACGTAAACGTTACACATAGGATTTACAAAATTCCCCGAAGAAATAACGATTGCGTGATTGCAAATAATAGTCTTGATTCGTTACTTTCCAGTTAAGATTATACATTATATGCCCAGAAATTAAAAAATTAGTGATTTCCATACTAGAGACCGTCGAGAATTGAAACATAAAAAGATATACTTATCCTTCTCTAACTCATCACAACTTTAAAGATGAACATGAAAATGGAAAGCCGATTTCATTGAACTATAGGATATAATTTTCGTGAAACTTTCATGAAAATTATGTGCCATAGTTAATTGAAAACTAAGGCGATGGGTATCGAATAAGCGTGAACGAGTGATACGGTTAAGAAGGTTCTTTTTAAGTAAATTTCTTGAGATACATTGCAGCGATAACTTTATGTTTACATATATAAATATATATGTCTATACATATATATATATATATATATATATATATATATATATATATATATATATATATATATATATATATATATATATAGATGTATACATATGTATAATAAATATATATACATATATATAATATATATATATATATATAATATATATATATATATAGATGTATACATATGTATAATAAATATATATACATATATAATATATATATACAATATATATATATATATATATATATATATATATATATATATATATATATATATATATATATATATATATATATATATATGTATATTGTTACACGTACAAAGAATTCTGCGAGCTACTGTTTCAATTGTTTTCACAACCATTAAGAACATCAACAAAATGAACTTTCTCGAAACCACGAGAACCCACCAAGCATGATCAACATTTGGAAGTGAGTCACTGCTCCCTTCATTAATCTGCTCGAATATACCAGATACCTCTCGGCAGAACATTCGCCAATATACGAGAAATGCATTGAACGGATGGAGACCCTATATGAAGGCGAGCTGAATGAATGGGGAGATCATTCATTCGACCGCGATAAAAACTGCGATAGTGTGTGGAAAGCGATATTGTTCGAGTAATAGAAAAGTGATTTTCGTTGATTGTGAAGTGATCTTAGAAGACGATTGCGATAGAAATTAATGGACAAGTGGAAGTTAGATTTTAATAGTGAAAATTAAAATTGTGAAATAGACCAAATAAGTAATTTAATAAACTCTTTTAACTTAAATTAAAAGACATTGCGTTTTCACTTTCCCGGAACATTAAAATTATTGGCGGTTCGCGGCCAATTTATAATATACAGAATATGTATACAATATATGTATATATATATATATATATATATATATATATATATGTATATATATATATATATATATATATATATATATATATATTGCATATATATTCTATATATATACATATATAATATATATACAATATATATATATATATATATATATATATATATATATATATATATATATATATATATAGAATATATATACAATATATATAAATATATATATATATATATATATATATATATATATATATATATATATATATATATATATATATATATATATACATATGGCCGCTAAAAGGTCGAAAAAAGGTTGAACGATAAAAAAGCACTTCAGGGTCAGGTCAGAATATCAAAATGGCGACTAGGCAAAGTTCGAAATTCGAAAATTTCGTAAAGATATAATTCATACTGTATTTTTCTGAAACCTAAAATTAAGGTAGACTTTCATGAGATCATGTATTAAATGTATCAGAATTAAATTCCAAGAAACTGAGTTTTGAAAAGTTTGAAATGAAAATATTTGCCACTGAAAAGAGTGAAATGAAAAACTTTTAGAAAAAAAAGAAAACCGACTCTGAAATGCCCTGAAAACGATGAAATAAATTTTATGGGAGCCGTGCCAAATCAATTTCCCCATTTCAACATAAATACTTCCAAAATCTGCACCATCACGAAAGAATCGGGGAAAAACTTATATGGCACCGCTTCCATAAAATTTATTTAATCTTTTTAGGGCATTTCGGAGTTGGAGTCGTTTTTTTTTCAAGCAGATAAAGTTTAGTATAAGATATGAATAGATAATTTATTCGAATGAGATGCCGTGGATCAAACTCAGTCGGAGAATGAAAAGCATTTATATAGTATAATGTTTGAAAATTAAAAGAAAGAATCAATAATTTGATGGTTCAATCATAATGAAATTATGTTTCATTGAACTTGAGCTTCAAAATTGGTCATAATCTAAATCCACGCTGTATACAAGTGCTTGAATACAGGGAGGAGAAATAAGAAGCTGAAAGCGCCTTAAAATCTGGCGCCTAGACATGTATTGAAAAAGCAACGCAATGCTTGTCATCTTTCTACATTCAAAACGTGTGTTTTCATTGAGAAGCTTAAAAATCAATATAGATATATTCAATATTTGCGAAATGTCATTAAGTACTTACCGTAAACTCAAGGTTGATCATAACTGTGTTGGGGCCTGTAAAAATAATAAATATGCTTTAAAATTTTTTATGCAGTGGAACGAAAATTGAATTCACTCAATTATAACAAGGTTATCTTATTGATTTAATTAATGTATGTATATGCAAATGCATAGGGTTTTTTGGAGGTGTAGAATTGAAATAAAACAATGAAAAATATTTTTAATATCCACGAAATTGGCTTTCTTTTAAAAACATTTTTTGTCATTAATATTTAAAGATAATTTCGGGTATGTGACCGCTGCAACTGACGCGTACGTGGCGTAATCTGGAACTCAAGTTTTCATACACTCTTCGCAGTAAATCAGGTTGTATTTCGACAATAACGTGTCGAATGTTGGCTTCCTAGTGCTCAATTATTTCTGGTTTATCGGCGTACATATCCCTAAAGAAAGTAATCTAACGGTGTCGAATTGCATGAGTGCGATAGCCAATTAACAGGCTCGTTTCATGAAATTGATCGCTCCTCAAATGTGTCTTTCCGTAAATGAAATGCATCGCGCGCTGTGTGGCATGTAGCACTGATCTGCAGAAACTAAATGTTAGAGCATTAATAATCATATCTCCGTACCGCCCACATTAGCTGCAACATTGTGACCAATATTATTTTTGAAGTCATATGGACCAATCATCGCACCAAACCGTGATTTGTTGGGATGTGATGATGTTTTGACAACCGCTCATGACTTATCATTGGTCCAAACAATTCCACTTGTCTACGTAATGTTTAAATGAGATTGTGGATCAATAGCACTCTTTCCTTCGGCCCATTTGCAAACGTTGCTGCGGCATGAGTTTTTTTTATGATGCATTGCCAAACGGCACTTACCTGAAAACAGTGTTGCAATTTTTAAGTTCTGCGCCTCTAAAAAAACACTCTTTATGTATCGACCGTAAAAATGCTGATCAAAAGGGTCAAACCAGAAACGAAAAATTGTAAGCTTAGGCAACAGCCAAAAATTTATTGATAAATTAACTTTCATTGGTCTTATTGCATTGAAATGAAATTTGACTCAAATAAGGTCCATTTAGGAGAAGTTTCAGTTTTTGTCTGGTCGAGGCTTTTTCATGGTTATCGAAACTTGAACTGTTAGTGAAACAATGCGTCAGAAATGTTTTAAATACTGTAAATGTGGTGAAGACTTTGGGCGGCCCTGAACGGCAAAAAAACTGCAGAATTGCACCCTACTCAACGTTCAAAAAAATTTAAGTTGAGAGATGGAAAAATGTGTATGCACGTGCCAACAGCTGTTTCCACGGCACCCCAAAATTATTACAACACTTTTAACCGCATCTGATTTCTGACATTTCAAAGAAATTTAAGAAATCAATTATTAAATGAGATGAATAATTTCCACATTACAATAGTATATTTTGGTATAAAACCATGAAAAGTGGAGTAGTACTTGGAAATTTTTATGTTTATGTGGAAACTTCTGAAATGCAAGTACCTATGTTTGAAAAATCTCGGGTCATTACGACCTAATCTGACAGCCATGGAGACAAGAAAGGAATTTTGACTGGACTTGTATTTGGCAATTAAACATGGATCCAAAACGATAAGCTAAAATGAAAATAAGTGTGGATGCCACGAAACCGCCTACACATCGACGGCCAAGGCAAACGTCCAAAGATCGCATTTTATACCGTGTATTTATTTAGTAGGATTCGCATGACCAAACAAGTTGAGTAAGCTGAAGAGTGTTACAACCATCTTAGTGTTTCAAATAAAAATGTCCATTCTTTCTTGAATTATGCATCCGTCTTACCTACGTATGCCTAAGAAATTGTTCAAATAAATCAGAAAGGTCGAGGGGCCGTTTCACAAATATTAAACAGCCGTCGTTTCAGCTTAGATAACTTTGTCGAATGTTCGACAAATTTTTATGAAAATCCGATCGCAATTGTAGTCTGTAGGTCGATTTGAAACATACTCGTATATCAACAAGTGATGCTTTTGTGATTCTATATAATTCAAATGCCTCTACATCATTTGATTGTGATCCGATTTCTATGAAATTTGGTGAATACCAGCAGCTTATGTTGGTATAATTCAAGTGTGTTCAATTCAAAACGTAAAACGTATTTTTATTGCCCTTGTACTCAGAAAGATCTGCTTCGGTTATAGGCTCAAAACGGTCAACTGCGAGGGGGGCGGAACACAAATTTTCTACACTTTATACGACCCCTTAATCCTGGGACACAACCTGTGTTTTTAGATAGAGGTTCTAAAAGTTCCTGTTAAGATAATCCATTTGGTACGTCATTCGACTACCCTTGATTAAAAAATTTTACATCCCTTTTATAAACCTTTGCAAATTTCGATAAACCTTAAATTTCTGAGAGACCACCACTTTTGACCTTTTCACAAAGTTTGACTATTTTGGTTTTTATAGTTTTCGATAAAAATAACATAGTGTGAACCAAAAGACGGAAATCAAGCCCTTAAAGCCAATACTTAAATACGATGGCTCAAAGTTATAATGGAACAGAGGATGGATACATATGTTTAAATCTTAATGACAAATTAACTAAAAATCTGTTACTATTTTTTTTTCCATTTTAAGCAGTATAATTGATATAAATTTATTATCAACAGAAAAACTTTAACAACATTCACATTAAAAACAAAAGAAATTGCATTACATAACAAAACATAGTACCTCAGCAACACAATATGAATTCATAAAAAGTTTAAGGTTAGAAAAAATTAAATAAAACAAGTTGGGTAAACAGACCTACGCTCATGTCAGAAGGGTTTTGTATTCAATTTACAAAATGCAGTCACCAGCTCGAATCAAATCAAGATACATGTCAAAGACGATTTTATTGGAGAAAATTGAAATACGAAGATCATACTATTATTAACAAAGTTGAACGAATTTCGACTTCTGAGGTTTTTGTTATACTCATAAATATCTCCCTTCATAATTATTTCAGATGTCCATTCGCGAGGGAGGAAACACATTTTTCATGTATTTCCCCCCTGTGCCCCCACTGAAGCAAAAACTGACAGTTTAAGAACTGTTTTGAAATGCTCCCATGAAAACGTTCATTTCATACTCATATCGGCTACGTCTGATGAATTTTTTTCAGGGGCTATTCTCCTGTACTGTTATCATCGATTCATGGCCAATTTTTTCGAATCCTAGAATGTTTACAAAGCCCTTTTGCTAGGAGCTCTCTCCCGCCTCCTTGACTTGTTTCACTTATCATTGTAGGTACTCATCTTCAGTCATTCGTTAAATTGAATCAAGTGTTCAAAGCATGCACCTTAAACGTTGAAGTTGGGAAAAAATAACTCAAAATTATCCAATCTTCGCATTTAAAACAGCCACTATTTTGTTTTACGATTACTGATACCACTAGCTGAACCGATTCTCAAAGATGTACATGACACCTATCATTCCCGAAATTTTCATGCAAATCCTAGCAAAACTGTAGTGTCTGAGTCGGGAAAAAGCGCATGTTGTTCCATAGCCATATGTTGCCATAGTAATAAATGCAGCGCATATTGTTCCATAGTAATACAGGAAAATTCAAACCGCTATAACTTCGCTAAATATGATTCAATCTTTATGAAACTTTCAGGATAGATCAATCTTATGAATAATATAATTTCATAGAATTTAAGGGTACCGTTAAGATTTTATTCAAGAAAACATAAAATCGATAAATCATACTATTACTAACAAAGTTGAGTGAATTGCGACTTCTCACGTATTTGTTGTTGTTGTACTCACCAAGGCCTACATTCTTGATTTTTTTCAGATTTTTCGGATCACAGGTGTCCAATCGCGAGGGGGGGGGGGACACACATTTTTCGTGTATTTCCCCTCCCTGTGCGCCCCTCCAAGCGAACTTTGCCAAACTAAGACCTGTTTTGAAAAGTTCTCGTCAAGACCTTTTATTTGATACCCATATCCTTCAATGAAATTTTTTTTTCGGGGGGTCACTCCCCTATACGGGGAGACCCCCCTTAAATACCTTATAAAATTTTTTTGTAGGTGAACTTTGAAGAGAACACCACTTTACACCTACATATAAAATTTGATGTTTCTAGCCTAAGTAGTTTCCGAGAAAAACTGCTGTGACACACGGACGGACGGACGGACGGATAGACAGACGGACAGACGGACAGACAGGACGCGATTTTAGAAGGGTTTTGTAAAATTATTTGACAAAACCCTAAAAAAGGGAGCATTTTTTGTTGTCTGACCGGTTCTTTGCAATTTGGCATTGACTCCATGCTGCTACCAACTGTATTTTATTTTTTGTGTGATGATTTTTTAATTTTGTCTCCAAGTAACTACACACGTGCTCGATAGCATGCAAATCAGGCGACTGCGGTGGAGTTTGAAGCACATGAAGACAATGGTAGAGCAACCAACTGCGCACAACATGAGCTTTGTGCTTCGGGCCGTTATCTTGATAACAAATGAAATCTTCTTCTGTTTTAAGTTTTCGAGCGCTCTCTTCTACATTTGCTTTTAAAGAGATCCAAGGAATATATTTGTCCATATTTCAATCGATTATATGCAAATTACCCGGTCCAGCAGCGGATATTGCACCCCATACCATTATTGAACCTAAGCCGTGCTTAATTGTAGGATGAAGGTTGGCCTTCTTGAGCGCTTCATTAGCTTTACGCCAGACATATGATTACCTATCAGATCGGAAAACGTTGAATTTACGTTCAAACGTTGAATTTACTTTCATCTGTAAAATTTCCCGAATGAAAAATCTTCACTAACCACGTTTCTGGCGAACTCCATTGTTTGTGTATGTTGGCCTTGCTTACAGATGGCTTCTTTCTAGGTACTCGCCCATGTTACTGATGCTTTCTAAGCACAATTCTAACTGTTTCAGGATTGGCTGTTTCCCCAAGATACTTCTTTGCTTCTAATGTTTATTTTGGAGCACTGCTATGTGGATTTTTGTTAACAGTTTTTAGCAGCCAACGTTCATCTGACTACGAACAAATTTTGCGATCCATCGGTTTCGACTTGTTTTTTGAAGTTTGTGGTATTTTTGTACTGCTTGATGATGTTAAAAACAGTTGTTGGTGCTCGGTTAGCAATAACACTAATATCTTGTATAGATTTATCCGCTTTTGATAATCTTTCTCTCTGCTCAACCGATGTTTGCCATTGTACTTGTTACCGATCAGAAAAATAAACTGAACTTGTAAAATGAGACTTTAGGGGTACAACACAATTTAAAGTCAGAGCTTCATAGATAAAATACAGTTGACTGAAGTTGTTTCGAGTATTTTTAAATAGTGTTCCATTATAACTTCTAGGCAGAAGTACTATGTTTCGTTATGTAATGCAATTTTTTTGTTTTTTATGTGTATGATGTTGAAGCTTTATTGTTGCTAGTAAAATTATATCAATTATACTACTTAAAATAAAATAAAATGTTAGTAACTGGGGGCGTTTGGGCTGCAGGATCGATTGTTTGGCAATTCCTCTTCCCCTCCTCTCCCGCTAGAAGAGTAATCCCCCACTTTGAAGGCGCCTCACGGCGTAAAAAAACGAGTTCTGGCCCGAAGTAATGTGTCAAACGATTCCGAGCTGAGTTCTCAGGTTGACAGGGGAGGTGTTTAGCGGGTAGTCCAGTCGCCCTCTTGCGAGCATGGGAGTCCCACACTCTGCGTGGAAATGACATTCACCTCCCAACCACAAAAAAAGGATGCATTGAAGGCAATGACTTTTCATAGTCGTAGGATGGGTTAAGCCAATGCCTCCTTACACAGGCCCAAAAGCGGAAGCATGACGTCACATTGCGCACCAGGTTTTTAAACCCTATTGACCTGTTATTGTAGACCAATTGAACAGCTTTTGACAGTTCCCGCTGTGACGTCGTGCTTCTTAATTGCTTTGCTTTTGGGCCTGAGTAAGCAGGCGTTGGTTAAGCAGGTAGTACCAAAATAGGTCAGGTACTAAATTAGGTCAGATATTAAATTAGGTGTGGTGCTAAATTTGGTCAGGTAGAGAGATATTGCATTTTTGTTTTTTGGATTGGTGGATGTCCGTTTGTTCTTTTTCATCACGTTCCATGGTATACATAGGAGGGACAACACGAAAAGATACAAAGAGCACTTACGATCTTTCTTACACAAGAAGGCAGACTCCAATTATGTGACGCACCTACAAAACCACGCACACGAGCCTGGCGCTATGACAAACTCTATGATGTTGCTACACAAACAAAGCAAAGTACCGAGACTTGACATCCTAGAGAGGCTTGATGTATATAAACATAGAAAAATAGACGGTGACATTACGAACGAACAACTTATTACAAATTCCGACGCAACTTTTTCAGTACTAGGCCACACTCTCCGATGAAAACGGAAACCTGATGAAACGGAACAAAAGGACATCCAACAATCCGAAAAACAAAAATGTAATATCCCTCTACATGACCGAAATTAGCACCCGATATAATTTAATACCTGACCTAATTTAGTACCTGACCTAATTTAGTACTACCTGCTTAACCCATCCTACGAATACAAAAAGTCATTCCCTTCACCACATCCTTGAGATACTGAAGATGACTCAAAGGAGTCGAATTGCGTCTGCTCATACAACAAAACATGGCCCGACATCTTTTAAAGAAAAACGAGAGTTGGCCTGCGGATACCAAATAAACAAAATAATTGATTACAAGTCTCGAAAGTTATATCTTGATGCAATTAAGTTTTGCAAAACAAGAAAAAATGAATTTGCAGAATTCAATGGCAGTGAGTAAGGTAGGCAAGAGCACACTTCCACCAGAAGCGCTTTATATCTTATCTGTAGAATGCAAATTTTTATCTGAAAATATTAACGAAAAAAAAAACACGCACACATACGATAAAATGTTTGTGTTAATGTTATTTACACTAAGATGAGGATAAAAACAAATTTATTCGCATACATAGAGCAACTTGGAATTATTTGGACCTTTATGGGATTCCACGGAATTTTTCAGGATTACAGTATTTCACGGTGTTACGGAAGTTCTCGGATTTTTTAAAAATTTATATGAGAGGGAAGGCAGCAAAGCGCCTGTATAAGGCTCGCAAAGCGAGCGTAACGAGGAGGACTATTTGAGCGCGACGAGTCGAATGCCGGGATGGGCAGAAGGCGTTAAATTCAAATAGGAATGTTTGAAAAAAATAAAGATTATTTTTATTTTTGTTAATTGTTATTCTTTTATTATTTTCAATATAATTATTTGCTTTTTGGGTTTTTAAGCCACTAGATGATAAGGATCACAGTTCCTTATACTTTCCCGCGACAGTATTCTGTCTTGTGATCTGTGGTTATGGGGGAAAATAGCGAATATGGGGAGCTTTTCACCGCAAAATCAAGCTTCACGTTAAAAGCCAAAAAACGTTTACTACGTTTCTATGAAAAGTTCGGGGGGGGCTGCCAAAGAAGAGTTCATTTTGGACTTGCTTGCTAGTTGTAAGATGCAACTACAAGTTCCGGAAGATTCCAGTGATATGGAAATAGACGAGGGAGGGAGTTCCACGGGCAGTGGTGACGATGCAGAGGCAGTTGTTAAGCGAGAAAAGGAGAAAGAGGTCAAAGGTGCCTAAGACCCTTGAAGTCAGCGAGCGGGATCTTCCCCAACTCATAAAGGTGGCAACAGAAGCTTCCGCCAGTTTTTCGGGGGCCAAACCCAAGCCGAGCATCAGGCGAAGCCTTGAGGGTAATAAACCAACCCCAGCAGTCAAGCGTGGCTGCTACCAAAAGAGAGTATACTTTATAAAGTGTGCTCTAGGCTTAATCTGATGACTTTCAGGGATAGCGATATGAAAGCATACACAAGAAATACAGCAAAGGAGCCAGAGCTCAACGAAGCGATGAACAGTTCCTCACGAACTTCGCTCCACCTTGAAACGGCCTATTTAATTTTCTGAAGTGTGCGAAAGGGGCTAGTTACACTTACACTCTTTCAAGAGAGAGAAAATTGACTCTCCTGAGCTGAGCTGAAGGAGCGTCTCGTTGAAATTGTAATAAACATAAGCAGTCGAGCAGCCCCGTGGTGATCAGGAGTGGCTGCTCCTGAAGAGATAAGGTGGTCACCGCGTCGAAACTGCTTAGTTTGTTGTGTTACTAGTGTAAAGTAAACTGCATCCGTCAAGTTTCCATCCTTTAGGCAGAGATGAGTGGTTCACTTCAGCCACTTTAACATCTTTAGGTTTGACATTCCCCTTGTAATGCAACGACCTTCTTCGGTGAAAGTAACGGTTGCTTTTTGTATGTTTGTGTTTGTCTCAAGCCTCCGTGTCCGCTGACATTAACGAGGCAAAAAAATATTGAATTACTGTAGAGTAGCTTAATTGACACCTAATAGAACTTTTCTAAAGACAATAAAAATTGATCGGTGCGTCTTGTAGAGTAGAGTACGCGTGATAAGTATTTTGTAGTGTAGCTTCGTGGCTCGACAAGAACCCGCCTCATATGATCCCGCAAATGCTAGTCGTCAAGCACGCGTATGCGGTCGTTAAGCGAGGCTAGTTAGCTGAGCTCGGTGTTGTTTTAGCTCGCTGACACTTATGCCAGACCATCGGCACCCGTGTCCTACACGGGCATTAAAAAAATCATTACAATGGCGCCCAACGTGGGGCCCGAAGGGGAAACAACGTCACTCTCCTTCGAGTTCTCACATTTTTAATTTTGCTGTCGGCAGATGAACCGATTCAATTTTAATTGTCGCCCTCACCATTTGATATTAACGTAGCATACTTTGGAGGATTCCGTAAAGTAAAGATAGAGTCACCGATAAACTTTCTTTTGGTGTTGTTTGTCTTGTCTTCGGTATAATAAGGTCTATAGCATCTTCTGGAGTTCTTCGTTCGTGGTGGCTCTGCCGCCTGAACATGCCAATGATGTTATAGAGTAGTTCGTCCCTTAATGTTACCAAAAGAAAGGTTTGCACATTTTTATAAAGTTTGTAGTCGGACAGTTCTAATTTTGAACAAACTGATGGTGCCAGGGGTTTTCAAATACACTGCTTGGAGTTGCGTCAGTTTTTGCTGGGAGCTAATCTGATGACCGGCAGTGATAAAATCCGCATCATCAATTAGTCCTGACCGACACCCGATTTGTTTTTATGATTGGTTAGCGGTTTTTATTAGCATACTTTCGTTGAAGATAGGGACTTGTATTCAAGGAAAGGGGCCTAAAATTATAACAACCATCTCTCCACTGGGGAAACAATTGTTTCTTTACTAGTGAAGAGCGAAACCCCTCAGTCTCTCCATGTCTGGGTTGGCATCGAAGAGACTGTCCTGTAATAAACATAAGCAGTCGAGCAGCCCCGTGGTGATCAGGAGTGGCTGCTCCTGAAGAGATAAGGTGGTCACCCCGTCGAAACTGCTTAGTTTGTTTTACTAGTGTAAAGTAAACTACATTCGTCAAGTTTCCATCCTTTAGGCAGAGATGAGTGGTTCACTTCAGCCACTTTAACATCTTTACGTTTGACATTCCCCTTGTAATGCAACGACCTTCTTCGGAGAAAGTAACGGTTGCTTTTTGTGTAATGTTTGCGTTTGTCTCAAGCCTCCATGTCCGCTAACATTAACGAGGCAAAAAAATATTGAATTACTGTACAGTAGCTTAATTGATACCTAATAGAACTATTCTAAAGATAATAAAAAGTGATCGGTACGTCTTGTAGAGTAGAGTACGCGGGATAAGTATTTTGTAGTGTAGCTTCGTGACTCGACAAGAACCCGCCTCATATGATCCCGCAAATGCTAGTCGTCAAGCACGCGTACGCGATCGTTAAGCGAAGCTAGTTAGCTGGGCTCGGTGTTGTTTATAGCTCGCTGACACTTGTGCCAGACCATCGGCACCCGTGTCCTACACGGGCATTAAAAAAATCATTACAAAATATCCTATCAGCTAGAAGGTTCTCGACGATAACCTCTAGGAGGGAAAAAAGGACGCTTTCTTCTTTCTTAGTACAATTCAAACTAGACTTTGAAGTGAAGAAAGCAATGACATAAAGTGCCTACTGCATCAGAAGATACCAGTACTTCAATTGAAAGAGATTTGACCATGTCACTTCTAACTGCAAACTTGAAGTTAGATGCGTAAAATGCGATAAGCCACACAAATTGAATGATAATCCAATCTTGAAGGGCGAGAAAAAAAATATCTTCTGTGTCAACTGCAATGCTAAGGGACACCCTGCGAGTTCAGAGGTTGTCCTAAAGCAAAAGAAGTTCAGGAATGGAGGAAGAATCTCCAGGAGAAAAAAGGAGGAGAGGAGAGATTTCATTACCACCTCTTTAAAAAATATTGTATGAGAAGGGATATCGTAGTCTAGTCTTTTGCAAGTTGCAAGGAAGCAGCCTACACCATAGTAGTTTGACTTGGTCACACTCATTTGAAAAGTAGACTCATTCATCCCCCACTATAAAAACTTACTAATGCTTGTGAGAAAAAATTGCATATTTAGAATTTGCCCTCAAAGTATGTTGTAGTTCCACTGAATTTTCTATCCTCAACATATGTTCACTAGCTCCACGCTATAAAAGGAATTCTGTTTAACAATACTTGAGCCCCAATATACCGGACTTATTGTTTATATCGAAAAAAAACTCGAAGAAAGATACAGAGTGCGTCTAGGAAAATACAAGATCATCATGCGTGATGATCCAGAGGGAGATCTTTTCTGTTTTTTTTTTGTGGTAGGGAAGTGAAGGCATTTACGCCCGCCGAGTCTGGCAGTGTGGGACTCCCATGGAGGATACCCTTGGACTACCCACTAAACACCTCCCCTGTCAATCTGAGAACCTAGCCTGGAACCGTTTGACACATTACTTCGGGCCAGGTCTCGTTTTGTTACGCCGTGGGGCGCCTTCAAGCTGGGGAGTCCCTTTCCTAGCGGGAGGGGAGAGGGGAAGAGGAAATGCCAGAAGAGCGATCCCCCAGCCCCAGCACCTCCGGCTGCTGTGAGTCCCTTTTATCTTTTAGGACTGCCCGAGCATAATGTGCCACCTGGTTCCATTTGTCAACCGATTCGAGCATCACCGCAACTATATTATCCGGGGTGAGCTCTCCCGTCTCCCTGTAGAGTTCCCTTCGCAGCCTGGCCCATTTGGTACACGCAAAAAATGTGTGACAGGCATTGTCCTCCTCTCCTAGGCAAAACCGACAATCGGGAGACCGTGACTTACCGATCTTGTGCAGGTAAGACTGAAAACACCCACGCCCGCTCAAAAGCTGGGTCAGATAGAAGTCAGTCTCACCATGCCTTCGATTTAGCCACGGTCTCACATCCGGGATGAGGCGCGCAGTCCACCTTCCCTTCGTGCAATTCCTCCAAGACTGCTGCCAATCGTTGAGCGAGCGTTGTCTCTCCTCGCGGACAACCATCTCCCTCGCATCCTCGTTTCGGCGCAGGTAAATACCACGGCGCTCTCTAGCAAGGAGGGCGACAGGTATCACGCCTGCAATCACTCTCACCGCCGAGTCGGAGACTGTTGGATACGAAGATGCAATTCTCAGTGCTCCTCTTCTCTGTACCTGTGCAAATCGTTTTCGGTATACCTCCTTGCTGAGAGCGTCGCCCCATACCTCTGCTCCGTACAGTAGCACTGACCCTACAGCGCTCATCAAGAGGCGTCTTCTTGATGGGCTGGGTCCCCCTACGTTGGCCATAAGTCGACTCAGGGCCGATATTCCCGAAGCAGCCTTCTCAGCCGTTGCCCTGATTTGCTCAGAGAAACTCATCTTCGAGTCGATCAGTAGCCCCAGGTACTTCACCGCTGGCTTCGATTCGACCTGTATATCTCCAATACTGATCATCCTTACTCTAGGGATTCTCTTTTTTGTCAAGATGACCACTTCGGTTTTCTCCAGTGCTAAACTGAGCCCGCGAGCAGTCATCCAGTGCCTCACTCGGCGCATTAGCATACATAGCCTAAGTTGCGCTTGTTCAACGGTGCGTCCACCGACCAGAGCCGCAACATCATCCGCAAAGCCGACCAAGCGCGACTCATCTGGCATCTCAAGTCTTAGTAGCCCGTCGGAAGACACGTTCCACAGGTCCGGACCAAGGATAGATCCCTGGGCAACACCCGAAGTAATTTCCATCCTTCGTTGGCCCTGTGTCGTGTCGTAGAGCAGGCTTCGGTCTTTTAGGTAGTTCCTCAAAAGCCGCATTAGATATTCTGGAACTTGAAAAGAGTTTTCCAGCGTGTCCAGAATATCCACCCATCTAGTGGAGTTGAAGGCATTCCTGACGTCGAGTGTCACCAACAGGACGATCCGTCGCTTGGTGCGACTACATGCCTCTGCCTTTTGGACCGCGTTCACCACCTCTGCAATCGCATCAATGGTAGAACGTCCTGCTCGAAAGCCGTACTGCCGAGGAGATAGGTCCCCAGCGGCACGAATCGCGTCAGTGAGTCTTCCCTTGATGAGTTTCTCTAGCACTTTCCCAGCCGTGTCTAGCATGCATAACGGGCGGTATGCAGACGGCGATTCGGGATTTCCCTTCCCCTTGCTGATCAGCACGAGCCTCGCCACCTTCCATCGTACCGGGAAAACCCCGTCCCGTAGGCAAGCGTTGAATGTGCTGAGCAGCAAGTCAGGGCAATGGTGATAGACGAGCTGCAAAACCTCAGCTGGAACACCATCTGGACCTGGAGCCTTCCTCGCTTTCAGGGAGAGGACTGCCTCCTCCAGTTCCAGCTGTGTGAAGAGTGGGCACTCGGCCGCTGTTTCACCACGGACAGCGTCAACACGGACGGGGTGGGCGGGGAAGAGTCCCCGCACTATCGCGTCCATCTTTTCCGCGTCATGTATACAAGGCTTCCGTAGGGCACCAAGTTTCCCCATGACCAGCTTGTAGCCAAGGCCCCACGGATCCCTATTTACATCATCCACGAGGTCTTGCCAGCATCGGGCCTTGCTCTTGTTAATAAGCCTGCGAAGATATTTCCTGCCGGACCTGTATGCTGCTAGCCTAGTGTCTGCCTCCTCCCGTGTTCGCGCCCGCTGGGCCTCTCGCCGAAGTTTGTGACACTCGCTTCTTTGTTCGGCGATCTCGTTTGACCACCAGTATACTGGAGGTTTACCGTGTCGGGGTCTCCGACGGGGCATGGAAGACTCGCAAGCAGCTATGATGGTACTCATAGTTGAGTTCACCAAGTCCTTGGCTGTGGGCCCTCCACTCCCTGGCGGAGCTCCCAGCAACGGTGCGCCTGCCGTAAGCGCGTCAGCGAACCTCTCAACGTCCATCCTCCCAGTCCTCCATCCGAGGATTGAAGTTTGGGCATATGCACGCAGAGTGGCACCGTCGTGAATCTCAACCGCTATATACTGGTGATCACTAGCCAAGTAGTCCTCTAGTACTCGCCAGTTGTGTACTCTAGGTACCAGGGAATCCGAAGCGAGTGTCACATCGGGTATGGTTCCTACGCAACCCCATCGGCGGAAAGTAGGGGTGTTACCAGTATTTAGGACAAAAAGCGCTGTTCTGGCCGCCATGTCCAAGATTTGCTTTCCCCTTGGGTCGGATTGTGGCATACCCCATTCAATGGCTCTAGCGTTGAAGTCTCCCCCGACCAGCATGTGGCCCTCTGTGTTCGAGACAGCGTCCTCCAGGGCATCGAGTTTGGTTCGAAAAGATCGCATTGCCTCGTTAGGCGTCAGATAAACACTGAAATATGTTATCCCTGAACACCGCACCCACACAAAACCATCCCCGCGTCCATGGCCCTGCACCTGAAGGCGGGCGCTGTCTCGAACTCAGATGGCCGAGGTACTAGATTTGTCAGGGTACCACGCTTGCGAGTCCTTGTTATGATGTTGCTCGCTCAGCAACAGGAGGTCAGCTTTCTTATCCCTCGCAAACTGCTCAAGTAGGTCCTGGGCGTTTGTGCTTCGGTGCAAATTGACCTGCAGGATACGGATCATTTGAGTATCGATTTGGCTTTAGTTAGGGCCTCCTTGAAAACCCAGATCTTTGAGTTGCTATTCCATGGGAGATGATTTCAATGCGAAGCATCCCACACGGGGAAATATTGCATTGAATTGCTATGATACAGCTAACTCTAACAGGGCTCAATCAAACATGGTTCTCATATTGATCGCCCCGGAAGAACTTACCGTCCGCCGATACTCGTCCATTATTGACTTTTTTCATCGTGTCTGCTGAACTAGTAAATCTCTCCCACAGATGGAGGAATTTTGAGTGTGGAGTTCTTGACACTGAGTCTGACTTTTTTTTGGTTGATCTGACCATGTTTGTGGCAGGGAGGTGAATGCAATTTATGCAGAGAGTGTGGGACTCCCGTGCGCGACTGGACTACCCACTAAACACCTCCCCTGTCAACCTGAGAACCTAGCCTGGAACTGTTTGACACATTACTTCGGGCCAGGTCTCGTTTTGTTATGCCGTGGGGTGCCTTCAAGCTGGGGAGTCCCTTTCCTAGCGGGAGGGAAGAGGGGAAGAGGAAATGCCAGAAGAGCGATCCCCTAGCCCCAGCGCCCCCGCCCGCTGTAAGTCCCTTTTATATTTTAGGACTGCCCGAGCATCATCTGCCACCTGGTTCCATTTGTCAACCGATTCGAGCATTACCGCGACTATATTATCCGGGGTGAGCTCTCCCGTCTCCCTGTAGAGTTCCCTTTGCAGGCTGACCCATTTGGTACACGCAAAAATGTGTGACAGGCATTGTCCTCCTCTCCTGGGCAAAACCGACACTAGGGAGACCGTGACTTACCGATCTTGTGCAGGTAAGCCTGAAAACACCCATGCTCGCTCAAAAGCTGGGTCAGACAGAAGTCAGTCTCACCATGGCTTCGATTTAGCCACGGTCTCACATCTGGGATGAGGCGCGCAGTCCACCTTCCCTTCGTGCAATGGACCCAACAGTCCACCTTCCCTTCGTGCAATGGACCCAAGACTGCTGCCAATCGTTGAGCGAGCGCTGTCTCTCCTCGCGGACAACCATCTCCCTCGCATACTCGTTTCGGCGCAGGTAAATACCACGGCGCTCTCTAGCAAGGAGGGCGACAGGTATCATGCCTGCAATCACTCTCACCGCCGAATCAGAGACTATCGGATACGAAGATGCAATTCTCAGTGCTCCTCTTCTCTGTACCTGTGCTAAACGTTTTCGGTACACCTCCTTGCTGAGAGCGCCACCCCATACTTATGCTGCGTACAGTAGCGCTGACCCTACAGCACTCATCAAGAGGCGTTTTCTTGATGGGCTGGGTCCCCCTACGTTGGCCATAAGTCGGCTCAGAGCCAATATTCCCGAAGAAGCCTTCTCAGCCGTTGCCCTAATTTGCTCAGAGAAACTCATCTTCGAGTCGATCAGTTGCCCCAGGTACTTCACCGCTGGCTATGATTCGATTCGTAAGTCGTCAACACTGATCATCCTTACTCTAGGGATTCTCTTTTTTGTCAAGATGACCACATCGGTTTTCTCCAGAGCTAAACTGAGCCCACGAGCAGTCATCCAGTCCCTCACTCGGCGCATTAGCATACCTAGCCAAAGTTGCGCTTGTTCAACGATGCGTCCACCGACCAGAGCCGCAACATCATCCGCAAAGCCGACCAAGCGCGACTCATCTGGCATCTCAAGTCTCAGTAGCCCGTCGGAATGAACGTCGGGAGACAACATGACTTATCTCAAGCAGAATGCACTGATGATCACTGGCCCCGAGGCGAATGTCACGTCCGGTATGGTTCCCTCACAGCCAATACGGCGGAAGGTCGGCGTATTTCCGGAGTTTAGTACGACGAGGGCCGTCCTGGCCGCCATTTCCAGGATTCGTTTTCCCCGCGGATCCGTTTGAGGTATGCCCCATTCGATTGCTTTAGCGTTGAAGTCGCCCCCGACGAGCACTTGGCCCTCTGCGTTCGAGACAGCGCCCTCCAAAGCATTAAGCTTGGCTTGAAGAGATGATATCGATTCGTTAGCGCGTTAGGTACACACTAAAGAAGGTGGTCCCTGAGCACCGAACCCACACGAAACCATTCCCCCGTCCACAACTCTCCGGTTGAAAGTCACTGTTCCGAACCCAGATGGTGGCAGTACCAGTTTCATCAGAATACCATAATGTAGGAATTTTATTATGGTGTTGCTCACTCAGCAGCAAGAAGCCGGCTTTCATGTCCCTCGCAAGCTGCTCAAGCAGATTTTGGGCGGTTGAACTGCGGTGCAGGTTTAGCTGCAGGATGCGGGTCATCGGAGTTTTGATTTTGCCTTGGCTAGGGCTTCCTGGAATACCCGGCATTTTCCTGATCCCAAGACGTGTCCAAAATCAGGTTTTGGATCAGCATCCTTGCGAAGAATACAGTGTGCCTCCTTCGTACACTCTTTTCTTTTATGTCCCATTTCACCGCATTTGTAACATAGAGAACTCCTATCGGGTCCTTTGCATACTTGTGTGGTGTGACCATAGCCAAGGCATTTGAAACATTGAAGAGGCGTTGCTCTTCGCCGTATCATACAGACAACCCACCCAATTCGTGCTTTGCCCTTGTTCAGGAATCGTTCGGCGTCCTTTTCTGTCAAGTCAATTATGGCTATGCGTTGTCCCCTGTTGTTTTCTTTTGATGGCCTCTTCTACCTCGGTCAGATCCGTCACGCAGTCAATGTCTCGTATTTCGATCGTTGCCATCGGCTCGAGCGAAGCTATAGTTGCGCTTTTGCCGAGGACTTTGTTTACTGCGTCGCAGAATGCTCCTTTATTGTAGGCCTCTGCTCCGAATTCGACCAGTATGTGGCCCGACCGCGTTGGTGGTACTACTTTAATGGTAGTATTGGTGTCTTCGGGCCTTACGTTTCCCCTGCTGTCCCGCAGTACCTCCGCGTAGGATCGGCCATCTTGGGGCTTTACGAACAGTGCCTGCTGCCGGGGTCTTTGTCGGGGCTTCTGTCTCTCTTGTTTTGCATCAGGTCCTTTTTCTGATTGGGCGTCCGTGCGAACTTTACTTCCTGGCTTTTTTTGAAGGAGTTTCTTTCTTCGCTCCTTTTGTAAGCACTGTCTGGAACCCGTGATCTGGTGCTCCACGCCCATCAAGTGCCTCTTCTTTCCTTCTTTTATCCCGATCTCCTTCAATTGGGCTAGATGCCATTCTTTTATTGCCTTTAAATGGTGGAGCTGTCTGCATGTCACCTTTAGATTTCGCCCCAAGCGCCTCTTTAGCCTTCTGTTCACCTTCGGCCCTAAACTAGCTCCTCCGATAGTGCTCTATGCGATCTAGGAGCTCCTCTTGTTGAAGGAGCCCCACCTTTACTGCTTTGCTGATTTTTGGGGAGTCGCATGCAGATTGTATTCTTTTCAGAACATCTCCCGCTTTTTGGAGTAGCCTTTCTTCTTCGTATCGCTGGGCCGCAATTGTACCTTGCAACCATCCTTGGGAGAGGTTATCGCGTTCCCTTTCCGAGTGCAGTACTTCCGCCACATTTTCGACGTTGGCGGTGCAATCACGCGGTGTCTGGTCACTCGTTGCTTTTTGTGCCGTAATCTCCTCGTTGGCTTCAGGATGTTTCGTTGCAATGCCGGGGTTTCCGACCCTTGCATCGGTCGCTTCGGTAACGATCGCAGCAGTGACAATCGAATTTTCGGTGCTCTTTATATTAACTTCCACCGCTCGAACACCTGCAGAGTTTCCCACTTTTCCTTAATAGGATGCTGTGGCGTTCGCATCATTTTTTTGCTGTGCCCGAACGCCGCAGGAATCTCAGTCTGAACCAGAGTGTTTGCTATTCTCCGTTTTTCGTCTGCTTTTACTGTCATTGTGTTATTCTTCATTTTTGTCGTGGTTAGTACCGCTCTCGATGTACTGTTAACATCGTGGCTACAATCGCTGGTTGCGTCGTCATTGTTGTTAATTTTTGTTTCTTTTTAGGTAAATTTCTCGAGAGAAATTTACCTATTGCGGAGAGCATCATATATATATATATATATATATATATATATATATATATATATATATATATATATATATATATATATATATATATATATATATATATATATATATATATATATATATATATATATATATATACATATATATATATATATACATATATATATATATATATATATATATATATATATATATATATATATATATATATATATATATATATATATATATATATATATGGGATACAACGAAATTTGTGACCACGCTAGAGGTTGAAATTTTGCTCCAATTTTCACCAAATTTTCAGAAAAGGTGTATTGGGTTAATATCTCGGTTAAGTTCGTGAACCAGCTATATCGGCTGGGCAAAAACAAATAGCGGCCATTTCAGACGAAAAATCGTGATTTCTGTTCTGACCAAAGTATAGCTCCGATTTGGATGAAATTTGGTACAAAGGTTCACTGATGTATGTGATGAATCTCACAATAAAAAATCCAAAGTCGGTACGGCAGAAACAAAATGGCGGCCGCTCAAAGGTCGGAAAACGTGCAAAATTTTGTTGTTGTAATAGTGGTCAAAGCTTTCAACAGATTTTCATGAAATTCGGCATTTAGATAGAAATTATGAGTATCTAAAGTATTGCGTGAAAAATTTGGAGGTCAGGTCACAAAAAACAAAATGGCGGCCAGTTGAAACTCAAAACTTCAAAGGCTTCTAAAAGTCGCAATTTTAATCTGATATATATGAAACTTGGTTTCAAGATAGGCATTACTTAGATCTACAGTTTTTAATATTTTGTTTATCATGCATGTGCAAATTTCAAAATGGCGGCGTTTTAAATATGCGTTTTTTTCAGGTTTTTGTGGCCCTCTAGCGGTCACATTTTCCAGCGGATTTTGATGAAACTTGAGATTATGGATCTCTGTACTATGTTCTTGTATTATGCAGAAAATTATTAAAATTGAATGAAAAATAAAAGGGTCGAAAATTTAAAACGCAATATTTTTAGCTGCCATTTTCACTAAAAATTGAATGATTTGGCCCTGTCTAGAGTGAAACTCCGATTTGAACGAGATTTGGCACATTGATTGATGAGGTCCTAGCCCACAAGATTTAAAATTGTCCAAAATCAAATGCATGCATTCAAAATGGCGGCCCCCAAAGGACAGGAACAAGCGCAATTCGATATTTTAGTAGCAACTGAAATAATGAATTTTTTTCATGGAAACGTTTTAAATCACTTATCTTGAACGTATTTATAGATCAGAATATTTTTGAAATATTGTAAAATATTTTTAACAATACCCTTAAAAAATTATAAAATCGCGACTTGTCTGTTTGTCCGTCCGTCCGTTTGTTCGTGTGTCACAAGTTTTCCCGCAAACCACATGGCGGCCCCCAAAGGTCAGGAACAAGCGCAATTCGATATTTTAGTAGCAACTGAAATAATGAATTTTTTTCATGGAAACGTTTTAAATCACTTATCTTGAACGTATTTATAGATCAGAATATTTTTTAAATATTGTAAAATATTTTTAACAATACCCTAAAAAATTATAAAATCGCGACTTGTCTGTTTGTCCGTCCGTCCGTTTGTTCGTGTGTCACAAGTTTTCCCGCAAACCACATGAGCTAGAATGAGGAAATTTTGCTACGTAGGTCGAAAGTGGTGTCTCTTGAAATTTGCAGTGTGAGAACATATTTTAAAGTGTTTAAGGGGGTCTCCCCATACAGGGGGGTGACATAAACATTTTTTTTATTTCTGTAGCCCTCTAGCAGCCAAGTTTCCCAACAGATTCCGATTAAACTTGAAATTATAAGTTATTAAGGCAAGTTAATTTAATTTAATTATGCAAATCGGATGACAAATAAAAAATTCGAAAATTTACAGCTAAATAATTTTAGCAGCCGTTTTCAATAAAAATTCAAAATAACGGCCCCTGATGGTTCAGAAAAGAATCGAAAATGTATATATTAATGGCAATGCAAGTGCTGATTAAACTTTTATGGAAATCTTTTAAAATTAACTATTTGAGCTATTTAAGCCAAAAAGTTATCACCTTTGTTTGATAACCACTGTCAAATGTATAAACAGCAAATGTGAGAAGGGCGAAACGAGTATAAATATGTTTATAACAATTTATTACCCGCCGATTTTCAATATGTGATCCATACGTGTGCAACTCAATTTAATTAGCAAAATATTTGCGCCTCTCTGAAGGGTCTCCAAATACGAACGGCGGCAGATCCTTTCTGTTAATTAAAATACCCATGTAGTGCTACAAAAATTGCAGTAAGAAGTCCAGTAGTAGATAAGCCAATTTCTTTTTCGAAACCTTACGCTACATACGAGAAATTTACCTTTCCGGCTGGTGCTGCCAACGGGGATTTTTTTATTTGTGTACAGAATGAGTTCAAAGGGATTGATATACTTCAAAAATTGTTTTTCTAGTTAAGTGCAGATATGCTAAAATATATTGTACTACAATTTTTTTAAGGAAATTAATGTGAAAAACTGAATTATCTACAGAACATAAGGTATGTTTGGGTCTGTACGAATACTCAAGTGGCTCACTATATATATATATATATATATATATATATATATATATATATATATATATATATATATATATATATATATATATATATATATATATATATATATATATATATATATATATATATATATATATATATATATTGTTACATGTACAAATAATTACATGTACAAATAATTCTGCGAGCTACTGTCGCAATTGTTTTCATCATCATTAAGAACGTCAACGAATGAATTTACTCGAACCCAACAAGCATGATCAACATCTGCAAGTGACGTCACTCCATTCATGAACTTGCTCGAACCTACCAGGTACCTCTCGGTAGAACATTCGCCCATGTACGAGAAATGGGTGAATAGGTAGAGACCCTATATAAAGGCGAGCTGAATGAATGGGGAGAATCATTCATTCGACCGCGATAAGAATTGCGAAAGTGTGTGGGAAGTGTGTTTCGTAATAGTGAAGTGATTTAGAAGACAATTGCGATAAGAAATTTATGGACAAGTGTTAGATTTTATTGTAATAGTGAAAATTAAAATTAGTGAAAGTGTTAAACTGATTATTGTGCATTTTCTTGAATTAAATAAACTCTTTTAACTTAAATTAAAAGACTTGCGTTTTCACTTTCCCGGAACGTTAAAATTATAGGCCGCGAACCAATAACACGCGACAGTGGTGTCGAGAAGTGAGATAGAAAATTTCGAAAAGTGAAAACATTTAAACATTTTTAAACTGCACAGTTGTGAAATCTAACGTAAAAACTGTTGAAAAAAAAAAAAACAAAAAGCTAATACAATAAAAATGCCACGAAACTTGCATCTAAGAATCAATGAATTGACCATGTCGGAGCTCAAGAAAGAGTTAGAACAGCGAAATCTGGCTACGCAAGGTACAAAGGCCACATTGATTGCACGCTTGCGCGACGCGATCGAATCGGAAGGTGTGAATCTGGATTCGGGTGAGTTCTCAGATGCGGAAAAAGGCGCAGAAGGTTGAGAAGTAGAAACACCAAGATCAAAGGAGCCAGAAAATGCGCTAATGCAAATGTTAATGCTGATGTCATCGAGTCTGACTGCGAAGCTAGATGAACAATCAGCGAAGCTCAATGAACAGTCATCGAATTTAACAGCGAAGTTAAATGAACAATCAACGAAGCTAAGCGAACAATCAGCGCAGCTAAATGAACAGACATCCAGTTTAGCTGCGAAGCTAAACGAACAATCAGCGAAGCTGGACCAACAAGCGATCAAAATCAAGGCAGACATCACACAGAAGCTGGAGAAACAGTCAACCGAAATAAAAGCGGAGCTCGGTCATCTGAACAAACAAATTAAAGGCGTCGAGGAAAAGGTTGCCCAGGTCGAGGAAAAGGTTTATCAGGTCGAGGAGAGAATTAACCATGAGATCAGCCAGGTCGAGGGGAGAATAAACCATGATATCAGCCAGGTAGAGGAGAGAATCAACCATGAGATGGGAAACATGAAAAAGGAATTGGAAGCAGCAAAGGCAGTAGTAACCTCTTCACCAGCCTCGCTTATAACCGCAGCGCAAAGCACATCCAGAAATGTCCAAGCACCAATATTCGATGGGCAAACGGTCTGGAGTATTTACAAGACCCAGTTTGAAGCTGCCGCAAGGGCGAATCGCTGGAATGGCCACGAACGCGCAACTGCATTGATTCTTGCTCTAAGAGGCCCAGCTGCCGAGCTTTTGCAGACCATCCCCGATGAATTGCACTCAAACCCGAATGCTATAATGAATGCGCTCGACATGCGTTATGGAGACGATCATCTAAAGCAGATTTATCGGTCACAGCTAAGGCATCGGGTGCAGAAGTCTGGTGAAACCCTACAGCAGCTAGCCCAAGACATTGAGCGACTAGCACTTTTGGCTTACCCGGCCTACGACCCAGAACATCGAGATGATGCAGCGACAGAAGCATTCATCAGCGCACTAAAGGACCCGGAATTGCAACAAGCCGTGCGTTTAGCCCAAAAGCAAACGGTTAAGGACGCATTGGCTTACAGTCTGAACTTTGAGGCAGCGAAAAATGTGACTCGTACCACTGCCCGGGTTCGTGAAGTAGTGACAGACGAGTGCAGGTGTGAACGCGTGGAAATTGAGCGAGACCGGCATGTAAATGGTGCGCCTAGATGCTGGAATTGCGGAGAGAAGGGGCACCTACAAAGAGACTGCAAGAAGCGAAGAAAACCGAGCTATTGTCCAGGGTGCGCAGCTAGAAGGAGATCCAGACCGAGTCAGGAGCCCAGAATGGAAGCCCTTCAAACAGAGGGGTCGGGAAACATGTAAGAGCCAACTTCGTGGGGCAGAGGTTAGCTAGGAGGATCGACGTCCCCAGCACCACCATCACCGTGTCAAGACTACATCGTGGAGAAGCGGACTTATGCCTTCCGGGTCAAATTGACGGAGAACACTGCACCATAACAATCGACACTGGTGCAACCCGATCGATTATCCGACCAGACCTAGTTAGACAGCAACAACTTCACAAGGGCAGAATTTTCTCACTACGGACAGCTACGGGAGAAACTGCACCTGTTCATGGAGAGGTCAACCTCCAGATACAGTTGGGAGACCTTGTGTTCCGACATAATTTTCTGGTCGCGAACATTATGGATGACTGCATTCTCGGAATGGATTTTCTGCGACCACATGGAATCACGTTGGACTTGGGAAAACGTGTCTTGAAATGGCAGAATGTCGAAGTACTGATGGAGGATCCCAGCGTCCAAATCCCCAAGATGAATGTAGTGGCATGTACTGACACTGATGTACCGAATTCTTCCGAAAGCATTGTATGGGCCAAGCTTGATGGTGATTCTGGAGACCACCGATCTTATCTGATAGAGCCAACGAAGACATCCGCATTGCGCAGTTTGATTGTAGGACGAAGCCTTGTAAGATCTTTAAGGAACGGATATGTGCCGGTTAGAGTCCTTAACACCGCAGACTCAACCACGAGCATCAAAGCGGGAGAAGTCATCGGCAGCTGCCAGCCTGTTTCCACCATCACCTCTTTGGAAGCTACTCACAACCATCATTGGAAAAGGAGGCAAGACACAGAAAAAGCCAGGGAATCCACGTCTGCAATATTGAAGCAAGTCAAATTGCCGGTGCAGCTATTCAAACGAGCCTCTGATCTGGTCACCAAGTACAGTGACATCTTCTCAACAAGCCCGGATGACCAAGGCCGAACGAGTTTGGTAACTCACGTCATAGACACACAGGGAGCCAAGCCGATTCGACAAGCACCAAGACGTCGCCCTATAGCCAAACAAGGAGAAGTGAGCGCGCTGATCTCGGACATGGAAAAACAAGGCATTATCGAACCTTCTGTAAGTCCATGGGCCGCGCCTGTAGTTCTAGTAAAGAAAAAGGATGGTAGCACTCGCTTTTGTGTCAACTATAGGCAGCTTAACGACGTCACTAAGAAAGATAGTTACCCGCTCCCACGCATCGATGACATCATGGACACTTTAGCCGACGCAAAATGGTTTTCTACACTCGATCTCAAGAGTGGCTACTGGCAGGTAGAAATTGACAAGAAGGACCGAGAGAAGACCGCATTTTCAGTTGGGACCGGATTGTGGCAATTTGTGGTGATGCCGTTTGGGCTTTGCAATGCTCCAGCCACTTTCGAACGCTTGATGGAATACGTGCTACGTGGTCTAACCTGGAAAACCTGCTTGGTGTACCTAGATGACACCATCGTCATCGGGAGAACGTTCGAAGAGCATGTGCGGAACTTAGAAGAGGTTTTCTCCCGACTGCGACTGGCAAATTTGAAACTTAGTCCCGACAAGTGTACCCTTTTCGCAGCGGAAGTAAAATACTTGGGACATGTCGTATCAGCTGAAGGGGTCAAAACAGACCCTGAGAAAATTGAAGCCGTGAAAAGCTGGCCAACACCAAACAACAAGCGCCAACTACGAAGTTTCCTGGGCCTGGCAACCTACTATCGAAGATTCGTCAAAGACTTTGCCAAAATAGCTAAGTGTCTTCATCAGCTAACCGAGAAAAATCGTCCGTATGTCTGGAATGAACAATGCCAGACAGCCTTTGAGACCCTGAAGGAAAAGCTATGTGAATCACCCGTACTGGCGTATCCGAAACCCGGAAAAATGTTTGTGGTTGACACCGATGCAAGCAACGGCGGTATTGGAGCTGTACTCTCCCAGCAGATCAATGGCGAAGAAAGAGTCCTCTCGTATTACAGTCGAGTTCTTTCAAAAAGTGAGAGGAACTACTGTGTGACCAGGAAGGAGCTATTGGCTATAATAGAAGCCACCAAGCAGTTCCACAAGTACCTATATGGCCAGAAATTTGTTCTTCGAACGGACCATGCATCATTGAGATGGCTACTTAACTTCAAAAACCCCGAGGGACAAGTTGCGAGATGGATCGAAAGATTGCAGTCATACGACTACGAAATTGTTCATCGAAAGGGCGGAGTTCATGGAAATGCTGACACCCTATCTCGTCGCCCATGTCCAGCTAACTGCAAGCATTGCCGACGGATTGAGGAAAAGGAACCGCCCGTTGATCTGCGACTGATAACGGCCGAATTTGATGAAGGTTGGTCATCGGAGGAGATTCGAAATGCCCAGCTAGCCGATGAAGACATCGGACCATTGCTCGTATGGAAGGAGACGACTGGGCGACCTGAGTGGAAGGACGTTTCAACGCATGGCGCAACCCTGAAAAGCTATTGGGCACAATGGAACTCCCTTCAGGTGGAGGGTGGTGTACTCAAGCGGAAATGGGAAACGGCGGATGGCAGCTCCTATAGGATGCAAACTATACTACCCAAAAGCCAAATCCACGATGTGGTAAAGGAAATGCATGAAGGATCCTCGGGAGGCCATCTTGGTGTTAACAAAACCTTAGCGAAATTGCGGGAAAGATTCTACTGGCTCCACGCTCGAGAAGACGTAGAGGACTGGTGTCGCAGATGCACAATTTGCGCTTCCGTCAAAGGCCCAAAGCGACGACTGAGAGGACAAATGCAAACCTATAACGTAGGCGTGCCATTCGAAAGGATTGCTGTTGACATCGCTGGACCTTTTCCTGAATCTGAATGGGGAAATCGATACACGCTGGTTGTAGCTGATTAGTTCAGCAAGTGGCCCGAGGTCTACCCTATTCCCAACCAGGAAGCAACTACTGTAGCCGAACAGCTAGTGTTAAATTGGGTCAGCAGGTACGGCGTGCCTTGTGAACTACATTCGGATCAAGGCCGAAACTTTGAGTCACTAGTTTTTAACGAAATGTGCGAGCAGCTGGGAATGCGGAAAACGAGGACAACACCGCTGCATCCCCAATCCGATGGAATGGTCGAACGTTTCAACGGCACGCTCAATAAACACCTTGCCAAGATGGTTGACGAGAACCAAAGGGACTGGGACCGACATATCCCACTATTTTTGATGGCGTATAGAGCCGCTGAACATGCGTCGACGGGCCAAGCCCCAGCCAAAGTCATTTTTGGAAAGACTATTCGTTTGCCAGCCGATATAAAGTTCGGAACACCCCCTGAGAAACCCCAAACGATCTCGGAATACGCAAGTGATCTAAGACAACGGTTGAACCAGATACATCGGACAGTGCGAAAACACCTCGAATCGGCTACTGACCGCATGAAGACCAGGTATGATCTAAAGGCTAATTCTACTGGCTTCCAGCAAGATGACTTGGTGTGGCTTTATAACCCGCAACGGCGAAAGGGTAGGTCTCCAAAGTTGCAACATAATTGGGAGGGACCATACCGAGTTACAAAGCGAATCAACGATGTCGTATACCGAATACAGGAACATCGTAAGCCGAGAGCTAAAATGAAAATCGTGCATCTGGACCGTCTTGCCCCATATTACACCCAGGGAGAATTGACTACAAATAGCGACCCATCTTTTCGGGGCGAAAAGAACTGAGGTGGGGGCAGTGTTACATGTACAAATAATTACATGTACAAATAATTCTGCGAGCTACTGTCGCAATTGTTTTCATCATCATTAAGAACGTCAACGAATGAATTTACTCGAACCCAACAAGCATGATCAACATCTGCAAGTGACGTCACTCCATTCATGAACTTGCTCGAACCTACCAGGTACCTCTCGGTAGAACATTCGCCCATGTACGAGAAATGGGTGAATAGGTAGAGACCCTATATAAAGGCGAGCTGAATGAATGGGGAGAATCATTCATTCGACCGCGATAAGAACTGCGAAAGTGTGTGGGAAGTGTCTTTCGTAATAGTGAAGTGATTTAGAAGACAATTGCGATAAGAAATTTATGGACAAGTGTTAGATTTTATTTTAATAGTGAAAATTAAAATTAGTGAAAGTGTTAAACTGATTATTGTGCATTTTCTTGAATTAAATAAACTCTTTTAACTTAAATTAAAAGACATTGCGTTTTCACTTTCCCAGAACGTTAAAATTATAGGCCGCGAACCAATAACACGCGACAATATATATATATATATATATATATATATATATATATATATATATATATATATATATATGTATGTATATATATATATGTATGTATATATATATATATATGTATGTATATATATATATTAATATATATATATATATATATATATGTATATATATATATATATATATATATATAGATATTAATATATATATATATATATATATATATATATATATATTAATATATATATATATATATATATATATATATATATATATATATATATATATATATATATATATATATATATATTAATATATATTAATATATATATATATATATATATATATATATATATATATATATATATATATATATGTCGCAAAGTTTGATAGTTTGCCTACGTATGTTAACGAAATCCACTGTTGGTCGTTCTTATGAGTTTCAGTCAGTGGGCGTTCCTGATTTTATTTGTACTGTTAAACAATTTTGTCAATGTCACGTTGGTTGTGTCCGTTATTACTAGCTATTCTACAAATGTTGTTTAGTTCGTTGGAGTAGCTAGTAAGAGTCATGGGGATGGAGTGGAGTCTTTGCACTATTGATCTATACGTTGCTAGTTTAAGTTGTGCGGGGTGGTTAGATGTTACGTGTATGGTATGATCAGTTGTGGTTGGTTTTCTGTATATTTTATAATCTAATCGTGTTTCTTCGCGTGTCACGGCAAGGTCCATATAGTTGAGTTATCCGTTTGTTTCTTTTTCCATAGTGAAATTTATATTCGGGTGTTTTTCATTCATATGGGTAAGTAGTTCATCTTGTTTATTTTCTTGCGAGTCAATAAAGATGAAACAGTCATCTACATATCGTCTGTAAAATATTAGATTGAATCTTTTGACAATTTCGGGTATAAAGACTTCTTCCAAAGATTATAAGAATATTTCTGACAATATTGAGGACATTGGATGTCCCATACCCAGACCGTTCTTGGCAATCTATGTATTCTTATTCAACATAAAACAGTTCTACCTGATTGTAGTCTTTTTAAGGTTGTGTGATCTTATCGTCGGCTGTTATTGAATGAAAGTTTTTCTTTTAGCATAGTCAGTGTTTCACCGGCAGGTATAGAAGTATAGAAGCTGGTGATGTCAAGTGATAAAAGTCAACAAGTGTCAGCAAATGTTAAAGAGGTGGTAGAGTTCACTAGATCACGCCTATTCTTTAATGTATATTTGTCATCAAGGTGCATGACATCAGCCATTATCGTTGCCAAGTACCGTGCTAATTGGTATGCAGGAACTGGGCGATAATTAACGACAGGCCGGATAGAGAAGTTTGGTTCTATGGACTTTAGGTTGTGTGGATGGTTTTGGGTTTATGTAGCGGTGCTTAGTATTAAGAGGAATGATTAGTGGGGATTGTATACAAGCAGTACGCAAGTCTGCTTGGAACTTATTGGTGGGGTCTTTGTTAACCAGTTTGCATCCGTTGGCGTTAATTAAGTCTATTGTTTTTGTACGTAGTCCGTATTTTTTACGATCACCGTTGTATGTCCTTTGCCAGCCTTTGTCACCGTTAGTAGGTTGTTCGTAATTTTTTTCTGAATCTGTCTTAATATTTTATGGTCTTCGTGGAAATTCGTTTTGCTTATGCTAGTGCGTATTTTTTGTAGTATACGCGTATCTCCTTCAGTATGTCTTGCATATGTCTGTTTTTCCTGCGGCAGTTTTTTAATGGCTAGTTCAGTGTCGATTACTCGTTGTTCTAGGTCTTTGTTGCGGTTTGTATTCAGTATCTTATCTAGCAGCTCCATTTCTTATGTCGTAAAAGGCGGATCTGATAGATTTATAGTCCGTGGATAGAAGGCTCTCTGCTGATGTGATGTTTGTGTTTTGTTTTTTCATCAATTTGTCAAGTTTCTTTGTCATTGTCTCATATTTAGTTTTGACTGAGTATCAATGTTTTGTCTCACGTCATTATAGAATAGTAGAAAGTTTTCAGTTTGTACAGTGTTAGTTAATTGTAAGTATGAATGCGGTAGTTGTCGTCCTTTTTTATATACAGCGTTTTTATTTCATTTTAATGCGAAGTACTTGTGCACTACGTTGTGTGTTTCGTGCAGCAATTGTGTTTTGCTTTGTTACGATTTTGAAAATGCAGGTGTAATGTTGCTTTCTGAACACTGTTTGTTAAACCATATATTTGCTAGGGTTCAATGAAGTCTTAGGGTAAGGTTGTGGAATAATCGCAACAGTTTTGCCTGGCTGGCAGTGTTGTAGTCAATAGTTTTGTTTATTTGATATCCGCAGGCCAATCCTCTTTTTTCTTGAATAGCCGTCGGGCCTTGCTTTGCTGCGTGAGCAGACGCGTTTTTGACTCCTTTGATTCATCTTGAGTGTTAGGGAATGATTTTTTATAGTAGTAGTATGGGTTAAGCAGATGGTAATAAATTAGGTCAAGTACTAAATTGGGTCAGGTATTAAATTAGGTCTGGTGCTAAAATCGGTCAGGTAGAGGGATATGACATTTTTGGTTTTTTGGATTTTTAAGATGTCCTGAAACCAAAACTGAATAACACATCAATATACGAGAACAGCGGCAGATACAAACTGACATGCAAGGACTGCGACATGATATACATAGGAAGGACAACATGGAAACTAACGACAAGATACAAAGAGCACCTACGATTTTTCTTACACAACAAGGGAGCCTCGCTATGACAAACTCTATTACATATATATATATATATATATATATATATATATATATATATATATATATATATATATATATATATATATATATATATATTAATACATATATAAATATATATATATTAATATATATATATATATATATATATATATATATATATATTAATATATATATATGTATATATATATATATATTATATATATATATATATATATATATATATATATATATATATATATATATATATATATCTGTTTATTCTGTTAATAAATACCCATGTATTGCTACAAAAATTGCAATAAGAAGTCCAGTAGTAGATAAGCCAATTTCTTTTTCGAAACCTTACGCTACATACGAGAAATTTACCTTTCCGGCTGGTGCTGCCAACGGGGATTTTTTTGGATGTTTTGGTCTTTTGATTTTGTTTGCTCCAGTTTTGTTGGGTACCACCTCGGAGCTGCTATCTCCGTTCGTGTGTGTAGTCGCCTTTTTGTTCCCATGGTTAGCTTTGAGGAGCAGGGAGGCCACGCGAGGGCTGGCACAAGGCCTTAACGGGAAAAGTGCTCAGAGCTAGACCAGCGCTAATCGGTAGTCCGTCTCAACCGAACCTACACCACCAACCCAATGGTGCGAACTTCGAACATACTCCGAGGCCTGCCAAGGTTTTACCGGGACGTAGATGGTATGATAGTTGAGTGCGAGCCATTCACGCACGAGATTCACCTCGGCGCTACTGTGCAAAGCCACTAGGTCCAAACCATTACATCTGCCAGCCCAAAGCATCAATTCCAGTTCGTTGTCCAGAGCGTAGTCCAGATCCAATCAGAGTCGTTACCTGTCATCCCAGGAGGGAGCCTCACGGCGTCCCGCATATCCTCGGCTCCGTGCGGGCGGCGCTCCCCAAAGAATGCTAGCCTCCAAGAGTGCTCTTGTCGACCGGCATTCCCCCTGCGGGAATTTCCTCGTGTACGTGGCGGCGAAAGTCCCCAAAGAATGCTAGCCTCCAAGAGTGCTCTTGTCAACCGGCATTCCCCCTGCGGGGTCTTCGGGTACGTGGGGGCGGAATCCCACAAAGAATGCTAGCCTCCAAGAGTGCTCTTGTCGACCGGCATTCCCCCTGTGGGGATCTGACCTTAAAAGTAAAAAAGGGTCTGAAACTTGAGGTTGCAGATCCTTAACCTTTTATCCCACATAAGCGAATCGATTGTGCTGCAGTTTGTGCCGACCTTGACGGAAAATTGAAGGAAATTTCTATCAATAGATCGAAAAATCGTTCTATTCCTATAATCGATGAGGGAGTCGCATGTATAAATTCAACCCTGGATACGGTTATCTCATAGAGCTCCATTAAGAAATCCTCAACAAATTACCTTTATCGA
This sequence comes from Odontomyia ornata, assembly GCA_963969285.1. Lineage (NCBI taxonomy): Eukaryota > Metazoa > Arthropoda > Insecta > Diptera > Stratiomyidae > Odontomyia > Odontomyia ornata. The sequence goes on from OZ017743.1 coordinate 2,577,818, forward strand.
AATCAACCAGAAGACATCTTGGAGCTTTATCGTAGACATAGTCGGCTCAGAAAGCAATTTATATATGGTCAGTTGGGAGTATGAACGTATTTATCCAGTGATTATGTCACTAAACTGAATGATCTTGAGAAGAATCATGGTTTTTGTTTACGAGCGATTTGAACAGTCCCTGGAAAGTATCAAACCAGATACTTGTTTGTTTCCCAATATCAATAGGATAACTGGCAAAAAATGCTAGCTGGGGTCATCAATTAAGATGATTCCATGCTCATGGATGACAAATTTATCACTGACTCTAAAGCAAAACATTTTCCTAAAGTTCTTCAAGGAGAGAAAGCAAGTGCGGACTCCTCCGTCACTTTGTTAGTCAGCAATATCACAACGAATTGCGACAAGGACCATGGGTGTTGTATACCTCATGCCTTACGCCAGCCCATGGGATCAATGCTATAAGGTATGAGTGGGCAATCATGCAGCTTTCCATTTTGCGTTCATTCGCATAATAAGAGTTCTCAAATTGCGATCAAGACGTGCTGCCTCGTATAGCCAATTTGCGGTGGTGGTGAACAGACGGCAGCGGCATGTATCTCACAAGAAAGTGCGAGTCAACCAGCAGAAAGCAACAACTAGCGTTGAAAGTATGCGATGAAGATGGAAAAGACTGCAGCAAAACATATCTCGCGAGCGAGAATGTCAGCCAGGCAAAAGCTCCAGAGAGGCTTATGCTGCAATCAGCTCAAAAGCTCTCCTCGCTCTTCTGAAAAGTCTATTTCCCCTAAGAGAATATCGTTTGTTGGCTCGCTCCGTTTAAGGTGCAAACGAGACGAAATGGGGACGAAGAATTTCTCTGGGATGGGAGCTCACGGGCTCGCGAATTTAGTAGTTTTCGGGAAAAGTTGGGGTAAAAGCTCACTATGTGAGTACTTGCAGATCAGTAGGAATTCAACTCTGCTAGTTATCAGATAGCCATCGACGCATTTTCCAGTAGTATTCCGGTTGTGTCCTAGCAGTGGGTTAGCAGGGCACGCTCATTTACAGCCAAATGGTGAGAGGTGAGGTGTCGGCTTAAGCCGAGAACTTCTTTCGGGCTTCTAGTGTTTCACCCCGTAACGCTTACATGGAACGCGCGATAAGTCCCGCCGACCACAAGGAATATCAAGTCAAAATCAAAAGAGGTTCAATCAATTTCGATCGCTTTAAAAAAAACTTAAGTAACGTTTAAATGTACAACAAAATTAACAATGAAATAAAATTACTCAATCAAATTACCTCTTATCTTCGTTGATCTAGTTTGAAATGGAAAATAGTAGCAGGTAAGTGTCCCGGGAGCCTTGACGTGTATACATGTTACACATTATACCCATCTCCCAGTTTATGCCGATATACTGGTTATGTAACAACAAAAATGGAGCATCCGGTAGGTTCTGTAACATGAGCAATTGTGCTTGACCAGGTTTTCTGATTCGAATCCCTCTAACGCACCTACTGGCCATGGTCTGTTTGTCAGTCCTGAGGCCTCACTTTGCGGCATTGGAGAAAAATTCCAAAAAAATCAGCGGGGGCTGAGAGAAGCTCCAATTATATACTTAAAAAGCTTCCCCATGATTTCTTTGTTCTTCTCGCTATCATTCTGAATAATTGTATCAACATTTGCTACTTTCCTCAGGAATAGAAATACGCAAAAATATTTGCAATACCCAAGAAAGCGATACTCGGTCGATATCGCTGCTTTCAAATATTGGTAAGCTGCTTGAAAGGATAATACTTGAATTCTCAGCAGGGGCAAGAATTATGCCGCAAAGACAATTTGGCTTTAAAAAAGCTCAGAATATGACGTAACAATAAGTTTGTTTGTAGCTTGTCTGATCGATGTGGAGAAAGCCTTTTAATCTATATGGATCAATGGGCTTCTCTAGAAAATGATAAATTTTAGCTTTCCGGCCCATATTGTGAAAATTATAGGCAGCTTCATGACAGATCGAACTGCCTTTGCGGTGGCTGGTGGAGCTAGGTCAGACCCATTTTGTATTGACTCGGGGTCCCACAGTAGTCTAAATTAGGCCAATTTCTTTTCAATTTACACCGCCCCGGGCATAAGAGACGAATATGAGCCTGGAATCTAGGTGAACCTCTTCGCTGACGAGTGTGGCCTTCTGAGCAAAATTTGCGCTTTGCTAAAATGAGGCTACAAAAATACTTGGAATCTCTTACTGCATACTACCGGAAATGGGGAATGAAGGTAAATGCCAAGAAAAGTGAATTAATTGTGTTTAAGGACCCCCATAAAAACTTGGTCGTCGTACAAGGGGAAGATGGTACACTGTTTCAGGCAAACGATTTACTTGGGGGCGTTTTTGAATAGGAAAGCTCCCTTTAGTGTACACGTTGACAATCTTTTGAAAAAAGTGAAAACCTAATATTCATAAAATGTACTATTGTTAACAAATTTGAAGAAGTTTTGCAACTTTTGAGAGGACACCATTTTTGATCTTTGCACAAAATTTGATCACACTAGTTTATGTGGTTTGCGAGGAAACTTGCTGTGACGCACGGACAGACGGGTTGCGATTTTAGCAGGGTATTGCATTGTAAAAATTTTTTACAATACTCTAATGATGAATTTTCGAGCCTTATTTTATCTATAAAAAAAGTACGCCTTAGCGAAACGGCAATAGGTGTACGATAATGCTCTATGTTTCGTTGCCATTAATTTGGTTACATAAGTAGGTTTAGTTTACATAGACAATTTGCATCGATCTTCCTCCCAAAAAGGGATGCTAAACAGATGGGAATTATCTCTATTCATAGAAAAGTTGAAGCGCAGTCCCTTTGCTTAATGTCACCGAATTTCACTTGGTTGGCACTTCATCTTCCCCTCTCCCCTGTCGCTAGAAGAGGGATCCCCAGCTTGAAGGCAAACAAAATGAGACCTGGCCCGGGTTGACAGGGGAGGTGTGTAGTGGGTAGTCTAGTCGCCTTCTCGCAAGCATTGGAGTCCCACACTCTGTCATAAATGGCATTCACCTCCCAGCAACAAAAAAGCTATAGCTCCGATTTTAATGAAATTTGGTACAGAGATTCATGAAACTGTGTGATGAACCTCACAATAAAAAATTCAACGTTGAACCGTCGGAAACAAAATAACGGCCGCTTAAAAGTCAAAAAACGTTTAAAAATTTGTTGTTTTAGTTGTGACGTAATCTTTCAACCGATACTAATCAAATTCGGCCATTTAGAAAAGACTATAAGTATCCGAAGAATTTTGTAAAAAAACCAGAGGTCAGGTCTCAAAAAACAAAATGGTGGCAAATTAAAACTTGAAATTTCAAAAGATTCGAGAAATCAAAATCTTGATCCGCTGGGTATGAAACTTAGTTTGAGAATGGGAAACAATCAGACCTGATATTTTGATGATTATCCATGTGCAAGTTTCAAAATGGCGGCTATTCAAATATGCGATTTTTTCAAATTTTTGTGGCCTCTAGCGACCACATTTTCTATCAGATTTTGCTGAAATCCGAGATTATGGATAAATGTACTAGGTTATTATATTATGCAAAAAATTATCAAAATCAGATGAATAATATTTTTAGCTGCCATTTTCACCTAAAATTTAATATTTTTGTCCTGTCTAGAGTGAAACTATGATTTGAACGAGATTTGACACATTGATTGCCGAGACCCAAAACGTTTTAATAGCTTATCTTGGAAGTATTTACACAACAGACTATTTTAAAGGTATTGTAAAGTATTTTCACAATCCCCTACTGTGAACTGTCTCTCCGTCTTTGCGTATGTCCGTCCATCCGTGCGTCACAGCAAGTTTTCTCACAAACCACAAAAATTAGAGCGATGAAATTTTCTACGTGAGTCAAAAGTGGTGCCCTCTCAAAAGTTACAGTGCAAAAAAAATAATTTAAGGTATACCGAAGGCAGCCGATATGGGCGTCAAATAGAACTGAAAATAGAAAAAGACAGCTTCCTTTTAATTTTGTGTATTATTTTTATTCTCGAAATCGATTTTCGACCGTAATCGTTCGGTCTTCTTCAGCGATCGCTGAAGAAGACCGAACGATTACGGTCGAAAATCGATTTCGAGAATAAAAATAATACACAAAATTAAAAGGAAGCTGTCTTTTTCTATTTTCAGTTGGAGTATTTTGTGAAGGCGAAAATGAATTCGATTACAAATAGTCAAATAGAAGGTTTTGGTGAGAACTTTTCAAAACAGGTCCAAAACAAGAAGTTTTTGTAAGGAAAAGTGCAGGGTGAGGGAAAATGTACAAAAAATGTGTGTCTCGCCCCTTTGTGATTCGACATCTTTGGGCAGAAAAATCTGAAAAAAATCATGAAAGAAGGTCTTTTTATGATTAAAAAGACAACAAAAACCTTAGAAGTTTAAATTCGATCAACTTTGTGAATAATAGTAGCTTTATTTTTTCTTGAACAACCGTCGGGTCTTGCTTGGTTGTGTGAGCAATCGCGTTTCAACTCCTTTGAGTCATCTTCAGTGTCTAAAGGATGTGCTGAAGGGAATGACTTTTTATAGTCGTAGGATGGGTTAAGCAGGTAGTACTAAATTAGGTCAGGTAGAAAATTAGGTCAGGTATTAAATTTGGTCAGGTATTAAATTAGGTCAGGGCTAAATTCTGTTAGGTAGAGGGATATTACGTTTTTGCTTTTTGGATCTTTGGATGTCCGTTTGCTTTGTTTCCTCACATTTCCCTTTTCGTCGGAGAGTGTGGTCTAGTACTGCGAAAATCGCGTCAGCATTTATAATAAGTTGTTCGTTGGTAATGTCACCGTCTGTTTTTCTATGTCAAGCCTTTCTCGGATGTCAAGGCTCGGACCTTTGCTTTGTTTGTGTAGCAATGTAATAGAGTTTGTCATAGCGAGGCTCCCTTGTTGTGTAAGAAAGATCGTAGGTGCTCTTTGTATCTTGTCGTTAGTTTCCATGTTGTCCTTCCTATGTATATCATGTCGCAGTCCTTGCATGTCAGTTTGTATCTGCCGCTGTTCTCGTATATTGATGTGTTATTCAGTTTTGGTTTCAGGACATCTTAAAAATCCAAAAAACCAAAAATGTCATATCCCTCTACCTGACCGATTTTAGCACCAGACCTAATTTAATACCTGACCTAATTTAGTACTTGACCTAATTTATTACCATCTGCTTAACCCATACTACTACTATAAAAAATCATTCCCTAACACTCAAGATGAATCAAAGGAGTCAAAAACGCGTCTGCTCACGCAGCAAAGCAAGGCCCGACGGCTATTCAAGAAAAAAGAGGATTGGCCTGCGGATATCAAATAAACAAAACTATTGACTACAACACTGCCAGCCAGGCAAAACTGTTGCGATTATTCCACAACCTTACCCTAAGACTTCATTGAACCCTAGCAAATATATGGTTTAACAAACAGTGTTCAGAAAGCAACATTACACCTGCATTTTCAAAATCGTAACAAAGCAAAACACAATTGCTGCACGAAACACACAACGTAGTGCACAAGTACTTCGCATTAAAATGAAATAAAAACGCTGTATATAAAAAAGGACGACAACTACCGCATTCATACTTACAATTAACTAACACTGTACAAACTGAAAACTTTCTACTATTCTATAATGACGTGAGACAAAACATTGATACTCAGTCAAAACTAAATATGAGACAATGACAAAGAAACTTGACAAATTGATGAAAAAACAAAACACAAACATCACATCAGCAGAGAGCCTTCTATCCACGGACTATAAATCTATCAGATCCGCCTTTTACGACATAAGAAATGGAGCTGCTAGATAAGATACTGAATACAAACCGCAACAAAGACCTAGAACAACGAGTAATCGACACTGAACTAGCCATTAAAAAACTGCCGCAGGAAAAACAGACATATGCAAGACATACTGAAGGAGATACGAGTATACTACAAAAAATACGCACTAGCATAAGCAAAACGAATTTCCACGAAGACCATAAAATATTAAGACAGATTCAGAAAAAAATTACGAACAACCTACTAACGGTGACAAAGGCTGGCAAAGGACATACAACGGTGATCGTAAAAAATACGGACTACGTACAAAAACAATAGACTTAATTAACGCCAACGGATGCAAACTGGTTAACAAAGACCCCACCAATAAGTTCCAAGCAGACTTGCGTACTGCTTGTATACAATCCCCACTAATCATTCCTCTTAATACTAAGCACCGCTACATAAACCCAAAACCATCCACACAACCTAAAGTCCATAGAACCAAACTTCTCTATCCGGCCTGTCGTTAATTATCGCCCAGTTCCTGCATACCAATTAGCACGGTACTTGGCAACGATAATGGCTGATGTCATGCACCTTGATGACAAATATACATTAAAGAATAGGCGTGATCTAGTGAACTCTACCACCTCTTTAACATTTGCTGACACTTGTTGACTTTTATCACTTGACATCACCAGCTTCTATACTTCTATACCTGCCGGTGAAACACTGACTATGCTAAAAGAAAAACTTTCATTCAATAACAGCCGACGATAAGATCACACAACCTTAAAAAGACTACAATCAGGTAGAACTGTTTTATGTTGAATAAGAATACATAGATTGCCAAGAACGGTCTGGGTATGGGACATCCAATGTCCTCAATATTGTCAGAAATATTCTTATAATCTTTGGAAGAAGTCTTTATACCCGAAATTGTCAAAAGATTCAATCTAATATTTTACAGACGATATGTAGATGACTGTTTCATCTTTATTGACTCGCAAGAAAATAAACAAGATGAACTACTTACCCATATGAATGAAAAACACCCGAATATAAATTTCACTATGGAAAAAGAAACAAACGGATAACTCAACTATATGGACCTTGCCGTGACACGCGAAGAAACACGATTAGATTATAAAATATACAGAAAACCAACCACAACTGATCATACCATACACGTAACATCTAACCACCCCGCACAACTTAAACTAGCAACGTATAGATCAATAGTGCAAAGACTCCACTCCATCCCCATGACTCTTACTAGCTACTCCAACGAACTAAACAACATTTGTAGAATAGCTAGTAATAACGGACACAACCAACGTGACATTGACAAAATTGTTTAACAGTACAAATAAAATCAGGAACGCCCACTGACTGAAACTCATAAGAACGACCAACAGTGGATTTCGTTAACATACGTAGGCAAACTATCAAACTTTGCGACATGGTATACATACGAGTAGGGACAACACGGAAACTAACAACAAGATACGAAGAGCACTTACGATCTTTCTTACACCAGAAGGCAGACTCTAATTATGCGACGCACCTACAAAACCACGCACACGAGCCTGACGCTATGGCAAACTCTATGACATTATTCCACAAACAAAGCAAAGGCCCGAGACTTGACATCCTAGAAAGGCTTGAAATATATAAACATGGAAAAACAGACGGTGACATTATCAACGAGCTTACTACAAATTCCGACGCAATTTTCTCGGTACTAGATCACACTCTCCGACGAAAACGGAAACGTGATGAACATAACAAACGGACATCCAACGATCCAAAAAGCAAAAACGTAATATACCTCTACCTGACCGAATTTAGCACCTGACCTAATTTAATACCTCTCCTAATTTAGTACCTGATCTAACTTAGTACTACCCCATACATACTACTAACCCATCCTTCGACTGTAAAAAGTCACTCCCTTCAACACATCCTTTAGACACTGAAGATGACTCAAAGGAGTCAAAACGCGTCTGCTCACTCAACAAAGCAAGGCCCAACGGCTATTCAAGAAAAAAGAGAAGTGACCTGCGGATATCAAATTAACAAAATAATAGTACATTTCATGAATTTTACTTTTTTATCTATAAAATCGATAGCTGACCCTTAAATTTGCTAAAAATTTGTATCTAAATTTTATGATGTAAAACGCATGTTGTCTAACGTTTCAGAAAAATCCCCCCGTAAATAGCTAGGTTATAGACGATAAAATTGATCAATCGCAACAACAATTACACGTGATACTATGTAAATACACGTTGACAAAGGATCCAAACACTATAGGTGTGTAAGCGTTTAGATGAAAATTTTAGAAACATTTTAAACAATTGATATGTTATCATGACTACTCAAACACTGAAGTCAACAGACAGAAAATAAAATGGCAGCAAATTAAACTTCACAATAAGCGTATATTATTTTTTCGAGCTCAATCCATGGAATATGTGTGTGAGCCTAGTTTTGATATTCAGAAGACGTGGTTTGATTTATTTATTATTTTACAATACTCTTTTGGTAGGAAGACTCTTTTGCTACTTGAACTTATCCTAAACAGTGCTTGAATTTCGAAGTGGGGGCCAATAAAATCAGTATTTGCTTTTCAAAATATGGGTACCTACGAGAAATTTGCATTTCCGGCTGGGGGTGTCAACGGCATTTTTTCAACTAGTAAGAGCAGGATTATAAACAATTCACTTGTGTGTTCCCTAATAATTCGAGCAGTTATATGATTCAAAGAGATTTGTTTGCAGTAGGGAGATGAAGGCCGTTTAAGCCTTGAATTATATGGTTCCCAGACGCATGTCTGGACTACTGACTAAACATTGCCCCGTTAAGCGTGAGAACGTAGCTTGGAACAATTTGACATATTACTTCGGGCTAAGCCCCGTTTTCCTATGCACCAAGGCGCCATCGGGGTTTAGGAATCCCTTTTTCATTGTGTTGGAAGGGAGAAAAATTGCTGGAAAAGAGGCCCCCTCCACCTTAATGGCTCCAGGCGCAGTTAAAACTGCTAGAGCATGACTCCACGTGTCAAATGATCGATGCATATTTCCGATGATATGCGCCAGAGAGAGCTCTCCTATTTCAGTGATGAGGTCATCGTTCTACCTATTCTATCTCTTATGATTCAAAAAGTTACTGGAGAATGTGTAGCACCCAGGATGTAGCTACGAAAAATGATCACTGTAATTTCTAATCATCAGCCATTGTACTTAATGTGGAATAATTGGCCATCCGCAAAATAGGGAGCTAGAGAAACTATGGATTCAGTAAGAAATTCATTGTGCGTTTGTAGATTACTGCGATGAATATTTTTTTAAAGGAAACTAGAGAAAAGTTTCCTGTTTTGAAAGAAGTTTGAGTAATCTATTTAAATTTTAAGGCAAATTATTACAGAATGAATACAAAAAGAATACACCATCTATCAAAGAAATCAAGATTGTATAATTCAAATTATACTCGTGAATTGGCTTTGAACTAAATATTTGCCGTTTGGAATCGTCCAAACTAGGTTAAACACTTCATCGTGAGATAATAGGTAGACTAAAAAGATATTTGATCCCCAATGCCGACTAGGTACATTCAAACTTAATGCATACACTCGTAATCATATTCAACCTTGAATAACAATTCTAAGCAAAATAACTCAGAATTTCTATCGTGTAAATTGAATGCACTGATAATATAAACGGTCGTAATCGGAACTTAAAGCACACGCAATAAAATTCATAGTGGTAAACGATTGAAATAAACGTAAATAATATCAAACAATGGCATCAATAAACATGATAATGAAAATTATTGATTAGCAGACAACTATAAAATTATGTCAACATATGATAGTCTTCTGTGAATATCAGAGATGTCATTTTCACCAAACACTTTTACATTAACCTCGCCCGATATACGCATTCATGTTACGAGTATAAGATAAACAGTCATTGGAGATTATTTTCCAATGCCTTTTGGTCAATCAATTCAATATCGAACCAATTTCGAAAAAGAGTATTCAGTTTAAATCATGATAAATTTCTAGGTTCTAATAGTTACTCGTATTATTCCTGTGTCTAAATGTAACAAGCTGTAAGGACAACGTAAAAAGATTAGTTTGGAAAATTCGGATATATTGGATATTAGATTTAGTATAGACCAATAAGATTGAAGTAAACATCTAAGCTCCATAATATGTTTTTTGAGGAATTTTTGCTACCATTAAATACATGAATATTTCCCATTTTTTATTATCCCCTTCAACACGGTCCGTCAAAAAGGCTAAGTCCGTAGTTACCGTTAGATTTCGATAAGCAAATCAGGTAGACAGAATTATGCTCCTTTCAGAAGGGTTTGTAGATATGAAGACACTAATACAGTATAATCTCAAGAAAAACTTCAATGAAATGCGCATCAAGTACTCGGTTTCGAAGAAAAACTATTCTTTTTCTTTTTTATTTGACCGCAAATTAATTGCAATATAACTAATATCTCCCGTAGGCGATCCGAAGCCCGGTTGAGAAAGGAGGAGGGGGTCCCCTTGTTTCCCAACCCACAGCTTCCATGATTACTCGTCCTAAATCCCACGACTAAATGATAGTAAATAGTCTCTGGGTCCCACATTGGTTTTACTGGTTCCCCAATGGTGGGACACTAAATGCCGAGAAATTGCAATAGCTGCAAATAACCCATGCAGCTCTGCTACTAAACCCTACTGACATATCTTTTGTGGTGGTGTAAGAGGGTCAAGGCGAGTCTTTCCGTGCCTGATAGCGGAATTGAAAGTAATAACCATGCCACCGGAATGGAGGTTGGGGAATTGACTAAATCCCCGTCCCTGAAAAGCGCTATATTGTTTCGAATCCTGCAACGGACCCACGGAATGGATTCGAACTACGGTAAAAACGTCGCAAACGAAAACAGGACTATAGCATTGGATCCTGGAATGTCAAATTACTGAGCTACCCTGGCGCTGTTAAAGACCTATTGCAACAGGCAAGTCAGTATAAATTAAACACACTGGCAATCCAGGAACGAATTGGACTGGAAGTGATATTCAAGATATGAGATCGCATACAATATTCAAAAGTGGTAAGCCTACTGGAAGGTGAGAATTTGGAATGGCCTTCGTTGTGGATAGGGAGTTCAAATCGCAAATCGTTATAGGTTTTCAGGCAGTCAATAAACGGTTGTGTGCGATCCATATAAAAACGAAATACTTCAAAATTTGGCTGATTAATTTACGCGCCCCGGCTGAAAAAAAGGATGAACAAATGAAGGAAACGTTTCACAATCATCTCAAAAGACTAGTCGACTCATTGTCCACAAACGACACACAAATAATTTTGGGTGATTTCAACGCTAAGGTTAGCACTGAGGTATCTCATCGGGGAACGACTTGAGGATATAGCCTCTCCGATGAAACAAATGACAACGGCCAGTGCCTGATCGACTTTGCAATTACCAGAAATATAGTCATACGTTCGACTTGCTTCCCACATCGACGCATACACAAAGTGAACTGGGTATCACCGGATGGCAACACACAAAACCAGATCGACCATGTTCTGATCCGACAACGCTGGGCCTCAAGCATACTTGACGTCCGTACATACCGAGGAGCCAATTGTAACTCGGATCATTACTTGATCAAAGTAACTTATCGATGTCGTATGTCAAAAGCGTATTTGGAAACAATGACTTATGGAGTGTCACCAAAGTCATTAAAGAATTATATTGTTTTTATTAAGTTTAAATAATTTATTTCTCAAATTCTTGTTGAAATATATCACTTCCTAATTGAAGAATTGCTTTGAATAATATTTATGGAAGTTTGATAAAAAGCTCATTTGTAATTAGTTTCATTTGAGATACAGATGCAAGAAATTATGCAAGATATTTAATTTTAATTAATTGATACAAATAAGTTGAATAATGAAGGCATATTCTTCAATTTATTGCCAAAATAAACGAAATGTAAAAAACAACTCATAAATTTTTGAAAGAGGCAATGAACGGTAAACACTTCCGGTAAGAAATTTTGGCAAGGTTTTTCTTTTACAATGAAATGTTAATGATATAAGTCAATAATTTCTAAACAAACAAATTCTCAAACTTGTATTATTAAAGGCTTTTTCAAAATTACCTTAATTAGCGTTCACTGAGCATATGAATACTATTTATCTGGTATATCAGCGTCCTACATATTGTCGCGTGTTATTGGTTCGCGGCCTATAATTTTAACGTTCCGGGAAAGTGAAAACGCAATGTCTTTTAATTTAAGTTAAGAGTTTATTTAATTCAAGAAAGTGCACAATAATCAGTTTAACACTTTCACTAATTTTAATTTTCACTATTAAAATAAAATCTAACACTTGTCCATAAATTTCTTATCGCAATTGTCTTCTAAATCACTTCACTATTACGAAACACACTTCCTACACACTTTCGCAGTTCTTATCGCGGTCGAATGAATGATTCTCCCATTCATTCAGCTCGCCTTTATATAGGGTCTCTAAGTATTCACCCATTTCTCGCATATTGGCGAACGTTCTACCGAGAGGTACCTGGTAGGTTCGAGCAAATTCATGAATGGAGTGACGTCGCTTGCAGATGTTGATTATGCTTGTTGAATTTACTCGCGGGTTCGAGTAAATTCATTTGTTGACGTTCTTAATGATGATGAAAATAATTGCGACAGTAGCTCGCAGAATTATTTGTACATGTAATTATTTGTACATGTAACAATATATTCGTTTGATTATATAGTTTCAGTATAATGGGTTATAATCAACACCAACGTAAGTGTAACAAGCCTTCCAGTAGAAATTTGCGTTTGTAATAGTCAGCCTACTTTTGGCCAGCTGGCGTGAGCTGTCAGCCTACTTCGGCAGAATGCAAATGTTTGTACGGCGTACAATAATATATTCGATGTTACACATGCAAAAGGTATAAATCACATTCCTTGCATGCTAAAAATTCACCTTGCACTGCCCACTGTACACCTACACTATTTAGAACAGCCAAATGAAGCACATGTCCTCCTTCTACTGACAGTAAACGAATTCCCATTCTTTTAACTTTGAACATCAATAAAACATGAACGGATGTATGAACTGAAAGGAAATTTACTTCAGAAGGAGCGCTACGATATTTTCCGCGGAACATCTGGATTTCAAAATCGAAGTCCATCTCGAAATCGTTTATTCGTTATTCGTCATTTTCTTTATTAGATATAAAGTTATTAACTTCAAAGCTAAATATTCGTAAGTTCACCGTGATTTGCTTCGGGATTGATAAACTAAAAAAAAAGCCGAACATAATCGAACGTCCATCAACTAAGAAAAGAATTTGTTTCGGTTTCAAGGTTGCTATATTTCTTAAAATTTGACACGTAGAATTCAGTTAATTCACCAAATATAAGGACATTGTCAAATTTCAAATGGTACTATGCACAAAAGATTTGTATCATTTAGTTTTGTAACGATTATGGACATAACATCGATACAGGCAATGCATTTTTCTTGGTAACTTACCAAATAAACAATTTTGTTATACGATCTTGCAAAATAATCAAGTACCTTATTTATAAAATAAAATTATGGATTATGAAAATTCATAGAATGAAAAATTATAAAGAAATTTAGTAGACAATAATTTTGTTTATTTGATATCCGCAGGCCAATCCTCTTTTTTCTTTAAAAGCCGTCGGGCCTTGCTTAGTTGTGTGAGCAGACGCGTTCCGACTACTTTGAGTCATCTTCAGTGTCTGAAGATGACTCAAAGTAGTCGAAACGCGTCTGCTCACACAACTAAGCAAGGCCCGACGGCTTTTAAAGAAAAAAGAAATTTAGTGCTTAAAGTAAGCTAGACCATTTTAATTAATACGTTAATAATAAAATTTGTGTCAGTTCCTTTAACTAGCAATTGTTTAAAATCTTATTTTAAATTTAATTTTATATACAATATTACAGGCTTATGATTAATCGTAAAAAAGGTGGAAGACCTCCTGATGTAAAGCTTATAAAAATATGTATTGAACGTATTAATGTTGATGCCTCCGTTTTCTTGCACCGAATGCTAAATCTACCGAAATTGATAATTTAATCAACAAAACAAAATTAACTCGTAATAAAAACATCCAGAGAATCAACGCATAAACATTTTATTACATGAACAGAGAACTCCAAAGTCTTTTTGAACTTAGAAACATAGAGAGGTACAAGAAAATAATTTACTTGTATAAGTATAATGCATAAATCAATATGTCTATGCAAAAGCATAACTAATACCTTCCACCCTTCTCGTCGAAAAATTTTTACCGTGAATAGCAGTGAATTAAGAGAAACTTCACTTTGATAAATAAGTACCTTAAATATGAGGGCATGTGGAAATGTGTTTGAAAACTGCAAAAACAAGTTGGGTAAACAGACCTACGCTCATGTCAGAAGGGTTTTGTATTCAATTTACAAAATGCAGTCACCAGATCGAATCAAATCAAGAAACATGTCAAAGACGATTTTATTGGAGAAAATATGAAATACGAAGATCATGCTATTATTAACAAAGTTGAACGAATTTCGACTCCTGAGGTCTTTGTTATTGTTATACTCATAAACATGTACATGTTACATGTATTGCCCCCCCTGTGCTCCCACTGAAGCAAAAACTGACAGTTTAAGAACTGTTTTCAAAAGCTCCAATGAAAACTTTCATTTCATACTCATATTGGCTACGTTTGATGAATTTTTTTTTCAGGGGCCACTCTCCTGTACTGTTATCATCGATTAATGGCCATTTTTTTCGAGTCCTAGACTGGTTACAAAGCCCTTTTGCCAGGAGCTATCTCCCGCCTCCTTGACTTGTTTCACATATGAGCATTAATTGTAGGTACTCATCTTCAGTCATTCATTAAATTGAATCAAGTGTTCAAAGCATGCACCTCAAACGTTGAAGTTGGGAAAAAATAACTCAAAATTATTCAATCTTCGCATTTAAAATAGCCACTATTTTGTTTTACGATTACTGATACCACTAGCTGAACCGATTCTCAAAGATATACATGACACCCATCATTCCTGAAATTTTCATGCAAATCTTAGCAAAACTGTAGTGTCTGAGTCGGTAAAAAGCGCATGTTGTTCAATAGCCATATGTTGCCATAGTAATAAATGCAGGGCATGTTGTTCCATAGTAATACAGGAAAATTCAAACCGCTATAAGTTCGTTAATTATGATTCAATCTTTATGAAACTTTCAGAATAGATTATCTGCGTACTAAATTTCATTAAATTTAAGGATACCGTTAAGATTTTATTCAAGAAAACATAAAATCGATAAATCATACTATTACTAACAAAGTTGAGTGAATTGCGACTCCTCACGGATTTGTTGTTGTTGTACTCACCAAGGCCTACATTCCTGTTTTTTTCAGATTTTTCGGATCACAGGTGTCCAATCGCGAGGGGGGGGGGGGGGGACACAAATTTTTCGTGTGTTTCCCCTCCCTGTGCGCCCCTTGAAGCAAACTTTGCCAAAGTAAGACCTGTTTTGAAAAGTTCTCATCAAGACCTTTCAGTTGATACCCACATCGGCTACCTTCAATGAAATTTTTTTTTTCGGGGGGTCACTCCCCTATATGGGGAGACCCCCCTTAAATACCTTATAATTTTTTTTGTAGTTGAACTTTGAAAAGAACACCACTTTACACCTACGTACAAAATTTGATGTTTCTAGCTTAAGTAGTTTCCGAGAAAAACTGCTGTGACACACGGACGGACGGACGGACGGACAGACAGACGGACAGACAGGACGCGATTTTAGTAGGGTTTTGTAAAATTATTTTACAAAACCCTAAAAAATTGTTTTGAATTGAATATGCACAGAAATATAAAACTAGATTGCTCTTTAGAACAATATGTCTCCATATACATAGTTGATCGATTCGAAATTTGTTAATGTGATAATAAGAAAAAGGGCTAACCCCTTGAGTAAATAAGTGCGATTTAAATTGAAATCAAATACAAATAAATAAGAATTGCTAAATTAATCACTGTCTTTCCTTTCCAGTAAATCCGTTCCCTTTCAGAAGGTTAATACAGACGAAAGGTGAGTATTCCACCGAGAGGGTAGGGTTCCGATAATCCGCGAATGGTTCAATTCGAGTTGCGGTCGGTACGCGGTGCCGTATCTTCAGTTTTGTGTTTTTTTTTAGGGTGGATTTTTCCGGTTTTGGAGTCGAGTAGGTTATTTTGGACACCGCGTCGGTGATATTCGGGAGCACGTATTTTTGTGGCCCTCTTCCTCGGAACTAAAGTAACGTAAGTGGAAGTAGACTCTGTGAAGTTGTTGAATGCGTTTTAATTCGAGCATTTGAACCGGTGTACTAGAGACTTAGTCTCCTCGCGTAAGATTTGCGACTGAAATTTCTCTCTCTTGGAGTAGACTAAGAGTGTCCCGACTTGTCGACCTGATGGGTACAGTCCGTTGTCACATTCCAAGACTTCACGTCTAGAGCCGATGAGAGGTCGGTTTAGATTTTGTTCGGGAAATCTCTCTAACGAAAGAACAAGAAATTCAAAAATCATTACACTACCTACATGATTTTTTCAGATTTTTCGCTCCATAGGTGGCCAATCGCGAGGGGAGGGGGAAAACCATTTTTTCGTGTTCTTCCGCTTCTCCTGCCGACCCCGTCATCAGCGTTACAATTATAAAAAAAGATATTAAAAGATCTTATCAAGATCTTTCATTTGATATGCTACTCGGCTATATTTGGTGAAAAAATCGTTTTAAGGCTTCACATCCTTAAAAGCCATTGAAAATTGTTTGGACTACGGAACTTTCATTAACCAGAAACTTCTGAGCAGTTCACAAAATTTGATGACTGCAACTTCTATAGTTCCTGAGAAAACTTGCACTGATGAATTAGGTTATATTAATAGGGTATTGTAAAAAATATTTTTACAGAACGCGAAACCCACCCCTGTTTCTTTTGTGATGGTGCATATGCTGGAGGTTTTTGTGTTGGCAGGGGGAAATTCATTCCGCTTACACGACATTTGCTTTGTCCTTTTTAGGGTACTTTTAAATCAGTTTTCTTTCTAGGGTAATATAAAATTATTTTTACAATACCCTACTAAAATCGCAACCTGTCTGTCCGTCCGTATATATATACATAATATATATATATATATATATATATATATATATATATATATATATATATATATATATAAATATGTAGAGATACATATTTACGTATATATAAATATATATATTTATATATATATATATATATATATATATATATATATATATATATATATATACATATATATATATATATATATATATATATATATATATATATATACATATATAGGATAGCTTAAAAAGATGGTGTTCGTAGTCATATATCGGGCAATACTAATCAGATTGAGTCAAACTCACACGCGTTTGAAAGGTGTCATTCCAGTCTACAATTTTCATTGGACAGTTTTCTATTTTGTCATTCGTGTGGAAAGTTGCATTCATTTAAAAATGAGTGAAATTTCTGAAAAAATTCATTATATTTTACAATATCACTACGATCAAGGTGAGAATACACCGCAGGCTCGTAAAAAAATGTGTGGTGTCTACGGTCAAGATACTTTATCAAAAGCCACAGCCAAGAGATTGTTCGCTTGCTTTCGTTCTGGAAATTTCGATGTCAAAGATGCACCTCGCTCAGGTCGACCAATCACTGAAAAAGTCGATGAAATCTTACAAAAAATTGAAGAAGACCGACACATAAGCAGCCATGACATTACTAAGGAACTGAATATCCATCACCAAACAGTTTTGAACTATTTGCGTAAGGCTGGATACACAGAGAAGTTCGACGTTTGGGTGCCGCATGAATTGACAAAAAAAAATTGATCGACCGAATTTCCATTGCGAAATGCTAATAAAACGCAACGAAATCGTTTTTTTTTTGAAGCCAATCATTGCAGGCGATAAAAACTGGGTGAGATACGAGAATGTCGTTCGAAAAACATCATGGTCAAAAAAAGGCGAATCATCACAAACGACTTCAAAGCCAGGATTGACACCAAATAAGGTTATGCTGTGTGTATGGTGGGATTGGAAGGGAATTGTTTATCATAAGGTGCTAGTGCCTAGACAAACACTCAATTCGGTTCTGTACTGTCAGCAATTAACCAGATTGCAACAAGCAATTCAAAAAAACCGGCCAGAATTTATCAATAGAAAAGGCGTTGTCTTCCATCATGACAATGCCAGACTTCAAAGGGATTTCAAAAGGGGCTGTCTTCACTTCAAAAAGGGATTATAAAAATCACTTGGCCAAGATTTCGCCGATAAACCACAGAAGTTTTACACAGATGGAATAATGGCTCTACGCAAAAAATTGTAAATGGTCATAGATAATAATGGACAATATGTACTTAAATAAAATCCATTTTAAAAAGAAGAAATATTCAATCGATAAATGACAAAAAAAGGATCAATGTTTCTTTTGTAAACATTAAGCGCTGTTTCCTATTCTTCTCCGATAGATATGGTTTTTTTCTCGCCACTCGTCCATTATAACTAGCTTTTCTCAGTTCTCTCCGTACAGTTTCGGCACAACCCCCACTTTTCTGAATGCTGCTCATTCGCGGCAGCTAACTCAAGCGCACTTAATTAAGAGTTCTTACAGTTTCTTCAAACCAGCCAACGAATCTCATGCTCATTCAATAAAAACATGGGGCGTTTTTTTTTTTCTTATCAGCAACACGGTTTCGATTTTGAAGCACTTCATTATGTATTTAATGGTAGAATGACTTTTATTAAGTATATTCGCGATTTCCCATAAAGATTTACCGGCTTTATAATGCGATATTGATAATCCGCGAATCGTTACTGATTTTTTTTAATTACGTCACATTTTTCACTTTTTTCGTAAATGTTCATACGACTGTGCTTAATCGACAACTAAAATTTCTTCCCTGCATATGAACTACAATATCAAATTAAATTTTTTGTTATGAATCAGAAAAATCACGGTGTAATACGTCGTACTAGGGTATTGAGAACTGTACATAGATATTGGGGTTTTTAGGTAAATTTCTCGAGAGAAATTTACCTATTGCGGAGAGCATCATATATATATATATATATATATATATATATATATATATATATATATATATATATATATATATATATATATATATATATATATATATATACATATATATATATATATATATATATATATATATATATATATATATATATATATATATATATATATATATATATATATATATGGGGTATAACGAAATTTGTGACCACGCTAGAGGTTGCAATTTTGCTCCGATTTTCACCAAATTTTCAGAATAGGTGTATTGTGTTAATATCTCGGTTAAGTTCGTGAACCAGCTATACCGGCTGGGCAAAAACAAATAGCGGCCATTTCAGACGAAAAATCGTGATTTCTGTTCTGACCAAAGTATAGCCTCGATTTGGATGAAATTTGGTACAAAGGTTCACTGATGTATGTGATGAATCTCACAATAAAAAATCCAAAGTCCGTACGGCAGAAACAAAATGGCGGCCGCTCAAAGGTCGGAAAACGTGCAAAATTTTGTTGTTGTAATAGTGGTCTAAGCTTTCAACAGATTTTCATGAAATTCGGCATTTAGATAGAAATTATGAGTATCTAAAGTATTGCGTGAAAAATTTGGAGGTCAGGTCACAAAAAACAAAATGGCGGCCAGTTGAAACTCAAAACTTCAAAGGCTTCTAAAAGTCGCAATTTTAATCTGATATATATGAAACTTGGTTTCAAGATAGGCATTACTTAGATCTACAGTTTTTAATATTTTGTTTATCATGCATGTGCAAATTTCAAAATGGCGGCGTTTTAAATATGCGTTTTTTTCAGGTTTTTGTGGCCCTCTAGCGGTCACATTTTCCAGCGGATGTTGATGAAACTTGAGATTATGGATCTCTGTACTATGTTCTTGTATTATGCAGAAAATTATTAAAATTGAATGAAAAACAAAAGAGTCCAAAATTTAAAACCCAATATTTTTAAGCTGCCATTTTCACAAAAAATTGAATTATTTTGCCTTGTCTAGAGTGAAACTCCGATTTGAACGAGATTTGGCACATTGATTGATGAAGTCCTAGCCCACAGAGATTTAAAATTGTCCAAAATCAAATGCATGCATTCAAAATGGCGGCCCCCAAAGGTCAGGAACAAGCGCAAACTGAAATAATGAAATAATGAATATTTTTCATGGAAACGTTTTAAATCACTTATCTTGAACGTATTTATAGATCAGAATATTTTTTAAATATTGTAAAATATTTTTAACAATACCCTAAAAAATTATAAAATCGCGACTTGTCTGTTTGTCCGTCCGTTCGTTTGTTCGTGTGTCACAAGTTTTCTCGCAAACCACATGAGCTAGAATGAGGAAATTTTCTACGTAGGTCAAAAGTGGTGCCTCTTGAAATTTGCAGTGTAAGAACATATTTTAAAGTGTTTAAGGGGGTCTCCCCATGCAGGGGGGTGACATAAACATTTTTTTTATTTCTGCAGCCCTCTAGCAGCCAAATTTCTCAAAAGATTCCGATAAAACTTGAAATTATAAGTTATTAAGGCAAGTTTATTTAATTTAATTATGCAAATCGGATGACAAATAAAAAATTCGAAAATTTACAGCTAAATAATTTTAGCAGCCGTTTTCAATAAAAATTCAAAATAACGGCCCCTGATGGTTCAGAAAAGAATCGAAAATGTATATATTAATGGCAATGCAAGTGCTGATTAAACTTTTATGGAAATCTTTTGAAATTAACTATTTGAGCTATTTAAGCCAAAAAGTTATCACCTTTGTTTGATAACCACTGTCAAATGTATAAACAGCAAATGTGAGAAGGGCGAAACGAGTATAAATATGTTTATAACAATTTATTACCCGCCGATTTTCAATATGTGATCCATACGTGTGCAACTCAATTTAATTAGCAAAATATTTGCGCCTCTATGAAGGGTCTCCAAATACGAACGGCGGCAGATCCTTTCTGTTAATAAATACCCATGTAGTGCTACAAAAATTGCAATAAGAAGTCCAGTAGTAGATAAGCCAATTTCTTTTTCGAAACCTTACGCTACATACAAGAAATTTACCTTTCCGGCTGGTGCTGCCAACGGGGATTTTTTTATTTGTGTACAGAATGAGTTCAAAGGGATTGATATACTTCAAAAATTGTTTTTCTAGTTAAGTGCAGATATGCTAAAATATATTGTACTACAATTTTTTTAAGGAAATTAATGTGAAAAACTGAATTATCTACAGAACATAAGGTATGTTTGGGTCTGTACGAATACTCAAGTGGCTCACTATATATATATATATATATATATATATATATATATATATATGTATATATAAATATATAAATATATATATATATATATATATATATATATATATATATATATATATATATATGTATATATAAATACATAAATATATATATATATACTCGTATATATATATATATATATATATATATATATATATATATATATATATATATGTGTGTGACGATTGTCATGACAAAGGTCCCTCAATATTTCAAACGTCATTAATTTAAATTATTAATTCATTTCGCCTTTATTCGCGTCAATTTGTGTTAACGTTGTCGATTTCAAAGTTTTACATTGCGTCTGTAACATTTACTTCTTTGTAGTCTTTTGATCTTTTTACCTATCTAAATGGAAATCACTTTTATCTTTCACGTTAATGCTTTTCTATTTCAGTCTTAAATCTCATATTAATATAATTAAGTTCCGGAGACCAGTCGGGACCGAGGAAATGCTGGTCTGACTCGGTCGATGAAGACAGTTCATCGCTGCTCGGATTTTGAAATTGGAGGATGCGGTACATGGACCCAGACAGTTGGAGGCGCTTTTTGCAGGAAGCGAAGGCCCGAGAAGGGCTGTAGTGCTAAGAAGAAGAAGAAATGCAACCTTATTAAATAACATTTAAATTATATTTACAACAATTTCAGCCTACAGTTTTAAAGAAAGAATAATTTTTAAAGGTTTGACACGAACCCTTTAGTTTTAATACAATCCAAACTACATCACAATACAAATTCACTTATCTTTTTTAAAAGAGTAACATATGGTTTTGCGAAAACATTTGATGTTATGTCAAATATTTTTATGTAAACGAAATGAATAAACATTTTTTTGCCGAATTTAAAACCAACGATTATAGGGTAAAGTCGATTATCATTAATTTTGTAAATTTTTAAATCGAAGTGTTGTTCTGCTAAAAATTGTTTTTTTAAACCAAAATATCAATTAAATAGATATCCTTAAAAATAACAATATCTTTTTTAAATATTGTAGATCAGAGAAAATATAATCATCCACCTAATTCTACAAATAGCATATATATATATATATATATATATATATATATATATATATATATATATATATATATATATATATATATATATATATGTATATATATGTATGTATATATATATATATATATATATATATATATATATACATACGTATATATATATATATATATATATATATATATATATATATATATATATATATACATACGTATATATATATATATATATATATATATATATATATATATATATATACGTATATATATATATATATATATATATATATATATATATATAAATATACACATATATATATATATATATATATATATATATATATATATATATATATATATATACATATATATATTTATATATATATTTATATACACACATATATATATATATATATATATATATATATATATATATATATAGACATATACAATATATTAATACATGTAAACATAAATCGTAAGAGGCAAATTTCACACAACAAATTTACCTAGAAAAATCCTTGGACAAATAACTCGTTTACGTTTATTCGATACCCATCGCCTTCGTTTCCACTAAACTATCAATGTGTAAGAGAAAAGCTATCATTGAATTTCCCCCCCAATGAAATTGCTTTAAATTATGTTGAATTATAGTATTTATGCTGCATTTAAAATTGATTTATCGGTTATTTCCAATAGAAATGATGTCTGAAATTCTCCGTTTACTGAGAAAGATAAGAATACCGGTCATTTTTACGATCTACAACCAAAAAATTCTTATCCTCCATCAAACCGTTCAAGTCACAAAATAATTGGCATTTATTCAGTAAGAAAGTGCATTTAAATTCAATTTCTTGACGCCAATGCACCGTATTCAACTGTTTATATCTACAGAGTCCTTGAGAGGATTACAATTGTGTGCCGAAGGACTTTCGTTCAATATGTTTTCTTTCGTTTGAAATCCCTACAATCAAAATCCTTATATGCGTCGAGTACTTACTATATGCGGAAAAATCGAGATGTAAGTCGGAAATTTTTAAAGCTTTATCGGCAAAGGTTCTTTCCCGCTATATGATTTCCATGCCCTTTAAATGGAACCTAATAGAATGTTAGTCGTAAATCCACCATAGTCGGTCCCAAGCCGGTTTGAGAAAGGAGGAGGGAATCCCTTGTTTCCCCAACCCATAGCTTCCATGATTCCTCATCCCGAACCCCCCAATTAAATGGTAGTAAATGTTCTCGGGGTCGCACATTGGGTTTACTGGTTCCCCAATAATGTAACATTAAATGTCGGGAAATGCTCATAACTGTAAATACATCTACAGCTCTGCTACTAAATCCTACTTACACCTCCTTTGTGGGGAAGTAAGAGGATGAAGGCGAATCTTTCGCGCCTGATAACGGAATCGACGTAATAACCATCCCGCCGGAATGGAGGTTCGGCGACGGGCTAACTCCCCGTCCCTGGAAAACCTTAAAATGTTTCGAAACCTGCAGATGGCCCGCGGAATGGATTGGACTCACGGCGACGACCTCGCAAACGAAAAAGGGACTATGGCATAGGATCCTGGAATGTCAGATCACTTAATTACCCTGGCGCTGTTAAGGACCTTTTACAACAGGCAAGTCAATATCAATTAAAAATACTGGCAATCCGGGAAAAGAACTGGACTGGTAATGATATTCAAGGCGTGAGATCGCACATAATATTCAAAAGTGGGAAGCCTACTGGAAAACGAGAATTCGGAGTGGCCTTCGTTGTGGATAGGGAGTTCAAATCACACGTTATTGATTTTAAGTCAGTCAATGAATGGTTGTGTGCGATCCGTATAAAAGCGAAATTCTCCAAAATCTGGCTGAATAATGTTCTCGCACCGGTTGAAGAAACGAAGGAAACGTTCTACAATCACCTGGAAGGACTGGTCGACTCATTGCCTACAAACGACGCAAAAATAATTCTGAGTGATTTCAACGCTAAGGTTGGCACTAAGTTATCTCATCAGGGAACGACTGGAGATATAGTTTCCACGATAAAACAAATGACAACGGCCAGCGACTGACTGACTGCATGTAGCAGAAATCTAGTCATATGTTCGACTTGCTTCCAACATCGACGCATTCATAAAATGACTTGGGTATCCCCGGATGGCAACATACAAAACCAGATCGATCATGTTCTGATCCAACAACGATGGGCCTCGAGCATAATTGACGTCCATACATACCGAGGAGCCAATTGTAAGTCAGATCACGAAAAAAGGACTATGGCATTGGATCCTTGGATGTCAGATCACTCAATTACCCTGGCGTTGTTAAGCACGTTTTACAACAGGCAAGTCAATATCAATTAAAAATACTGGCAATCCGAGAAAAGAACTGGACTGGTAATGATATTCAAGGCGTGAGATCGCACATAATATTCAAAAGTGGGAAGCCTACTGGAAAACGAGAATTCGGAGTGGCCTTCGTTGTGGATAGGGAGTTCAAACCGCACTTTATTGATTTTAAGCCAATCAATGAATGGTTGTGTGCGATCCGTATAAAAGCGAAACTCTCCAAAATCTGGCTGATTAATGTTCTCGCACCGGTTGAAGAAACGAAGGAAACGTTCTACAATCACCTGGAAGGACTGGTCGACTCATTGCCTACAAACGACGCAAAAATAATTCTGAGTGATTTCAACGCTAAGGTTGGCACTAAGTTATCTCATCAGGGAACGACTGGAGATATAGTTTCCACGATAAAACAAATGACAACGGCCAGCGACTGACTGACTTTGCATGTAGCAGAAATCTAGTCATATGTTCAACTTGCTTCCAACATCGACGCATTCATAAAATGACCTGGGTATCCCCGGATGGCAACATACAAAACCAGATCGATCATGTTCGGATCCAACAACGTTAGGCCTCGAGCATACTTGACGTCCATACATACCGAGGAGCCAATTGTAAGTCAGATCATTACTTGATCAAATTAACCTATCGATGTCGTATGTCAAATGCATATTCGGCGAAGAACAGTCAGCTACAAAAATTTGACATCGAAAGGATCCAAACGGTGTCTGTGGCCAAAAATTTCCCGAAGACACTCGACAACCAGCTGGCTCCCATCTTATCAGATGCATCGTTAAAGATGAGCAACAAGCTCTGGATGGTAGTGAAAGCGGCTATTAAGACCGTGGCCGAGCAGACAATCGGACAATCGGCCCGGCGCAAGAGGAATGATTAGTTCGATGATGAGTGCCAGAATGCGTTAAATAAACAAAGAATACGTAGGTAGAAAAACCTGGACGAAAAGAGAACACTATGAAAATCTGAGAAGAGTAGCGAATAAGATAATAAGGAAAGAAAATACGATGGGGACCAATTGAGGAGTATAGATGTAAGCCTAGCGAGCAACAACACAAGACAAGCATACAAAGTAGTGAAAAGCCTGAAACGTGGTTATCAGCCCAAAACCACGCTCTATCGTGATGAAATGGGCAATATCATCGCTAACGAAACTAAGATTAAGGAAAGATGGGCATCATATTTCAAGAACCTCCTTAATCCTCCGCACAGCTCCAGATGTTTCCGGAGAACTTTCATTGGTCCCACCAACTCTGGATGAAGTTTGTTCCATCATCAAATCCCAAAAGAATAATAAAGCGCCGGGCATTGATGATATTCCAGTGGAGCTCATCAAATATGGTGGCAGTAGTATTCATAAAGCTATTCCCAAAGTCATCCAGCACATTTGGCCACAAGAACATATGCCGAAAGAGTGGAGCCAATCAATTATATTCCCTATCCTCAAAAAAGGTGACAAGCTACAGTGCGAAAATTATAGAGGCATATCACTACTTTGTACGGCGTACTAGATATTTTCAAAGATCTTAGTAAATAAAATTGGATCATACGCAGTATCATTGGAGAGTATCAAGGTGGTTTTAGAGCAATAGACCAATTGTTCACAATGAAGCCGGTACTTGAAAAATGCTGGGAGTTCAACATAGACAACAAGAAATAATGATTTGCTTAGGCATCCCAGCCAAATTAGTCCGTCTTACCAACATGACAATGACGTCAACGACCTTCCAGGTCCGCATCAATAACCAGCTCACCGATGCCTTTGACACAAATATCGGACTAAAGCAAGGAGATGGGCTGGCTCTGGAATACGTCATAAGGAGGCTAGCTGTTGATACCCGAGGTACATTACTATACAAGTCGAGCCAAGTAGTAACCTATATGGACGACATAAACATTTTGTCACGGTGTTACGAGTGGCCCTTGTTTCCCACCCGACCACCTGGAAGGAAAGCTCTCGTATACTACCCATGCAAGACTGTAACAAGTTGGGTAGACAGACCTATGCTCATGTCAGAAGGGTTTTGTACTCAACTTACAAAATGCAGTAACCAGCAACGAATAAAATCAAAAATCATGTCAAAGACGATTTAATTGGAGAAAATGTGAAATTCGAGGATCATACTATTATTAACAAAGTTGAACGAATTTTGACTTCTGAGATATTTGTTATAGTTATACCCATAAATATCTCGCTTGATAATTTTTTCAGATTTTTTAGATCACGGGTGTCCATTCGCGAGGGGGGAAACACATTTTTCATGTACTACCCCCCCTGTGCTCCCACTGAAGCAAAAACTGTCAGTTTAAGAACTGTTTTGAAAAGCTCTCATAGAGAACTTTCCGTTGATACTCATATCGGCTACCTTTCATGAAATTTTTTTTCAGGGGCCACTCCTCTGTACTGTAATCTTCGATTCATAGCCTATTTTTTCGAATCCTAGAATGGTTACAAAGCCCTTTTGCTAGGAGCTCTCTCCTACCTCTTCGACTTGTTTCAATTGTATGTACTCATCTTCATGATACCTATCACTCCTGAAATTTTCATGCAAATTCTAGCAAAGCTGTAGTGTCTAAGTCGGTAAAAAGCGCATATGGCTCTATAGCAATATGTTTCCATAGTAATACAGGGCATATTGCTCCATAGTAATACACGAAAATTCAAATCGCTATAACTTCGGTAAATACTATTCGATCTTTATGAAACTTTCCGAAAAGATCAATCTTATAAATAGTCATCTCTTCGCTAAATTTTGTTGAGTTTAAAGGTACCGTTTAGATTTTATTCAAGAAAACACAAAATCGATAAATCATACTATTACTAACAAAGTTGAGTGAATTTTGACTTCCCATGTATTTGTTGTTGTTGTACTCATTAAGGCCTACATTCATGATTTTTTTCAGATTTTTCGGATCGCAGGTGTCCAATCGCGAGGGGGGGGTACGCGAAAAGTTCGTACATTTCCCCTTCCCCTGCCCCCCTCGGTACTTATAAGACAATTTTAAGACTTGTATTGAAAAGATCTCATTGAGACCTTTCCAATGACACCCTACTCGACTACCAATGGTGAACATTTTTTTTTGAGGGATCACCCCCCTATATGGGGAGACCCCCCTTAAACGCCTTTGAAAAAATTTTCCACCCTTGAACTTTCAAGAGGTCACCACTTCTGACCTTTCTACAAAGTTTCATGGCTGTAGCCCCTACAGTTTCCGAGAAAAAGTGCTGTGACATACAGACGGACGGACGGACGGACGGACGGACGGACAGACGGACACAGGTCGTGATTGCAATAGGGTTTTGTATTTTAGTACAAAACCCTAAAAAAATGAAGAATTTATTTTGAGCACCGATACATTAGCCACCACGAGCCAAGGTTTAAAGTTAGGAATTATTGTGAAAGGAAAATTCAGATAAATGTTTGAATTTTGGAAAAAAAACTGTTTAAAGCAAAGTGCGTAAGTCTGCCAGATAAATTCACTTTCACACCAGACAAGGAAAAGACAAAGCTTCCTCTCACGAAACGCCAGCACAACAAGAACAAATGGCCATCGATTGCGATTCCTCCGACTTTGTAGCTTCAATTTATAGCGCCCTTGAACATCAGGACACAGAAACTGCCATACGGTTGCTTTGCGGTGCCATGAAATTTTGGATCTAATGGGATATTGTGGTAGTGGCATTCGCAGGATATACATCAAGTATCGGGTGCGCCAACAGAACGACAAATCACCTATATGTGCCGTGAAGTGCACCAGGGCTTGGAGTAGTTACAATCAAAATTCATGTGGGCATAAGTCGAGCGAACGTCCTTCACACGGAGATGCAAAATTGACCGATTTCGACGTATCAGCACAGATTACGGCGACAATAACTACAGCAACTGCAACTAGCAATGATGCTAGGATCAATACGACTTCAAGGAATAAACACACTCGTTCAACTCACCGATCAAACCCATTCAACACTTATCAATCGAAAATATCCTCATCAAGTATGACAAACTTACGAATATAACCACATATGATGGAATATGCCACCAGCTTTTCGTTTTTACTTAAAAATAAATCTTCGATATTTAAATTATTAAACATTCACGAATATGCTAGTGAAACGGAAATGTATATTTCAATTGCCCAATATCAAAACAGTTTGAGTGCCGCTGGTAGATTGCGCACAGCTATAATAAATTTCATTTTCCGCGAAAAACAAACGTAACGGGTTCCCGCTGGAGATGAAGTGACAAGGGACCTGTGAACGATGGAATCGCTCTCTTTAGCGGAACGACCTTTCTAGGCGACGGAAGCACAAGGAAGATTGATTGAAGTCCCAGCGACAACAGTGGCGATATCAAGGTTGGCGGCGGCAAGCCATTGTGTGGGATAGGAGCCACAAGAAGTATTAAAAACGCTAGCTGGAAAAGGTGGCAAAATCACCGGAGGTAGCGACGCAGAATCTTGGATTGACGGCGGAAGCACCGGGGGCCCCCCTACGTATGTAGATTTATTAGTAAGTGATTCAATTTCAAGTATTATTAGAACGGAGAAATATTTTCCTTTAAATTTAAGCATGATTTTTATAGTGAATTATTAAAGGTTTCAGATTTCTGCGAATTGAATGTTGAATTTAGTGAAAATTTTAGTTTTGGCGATTGTTAACTTGGCTCACGGATAACTTGGAAGAGTGAGTAGTATCAGTTCTAGGTGGTCCCCTATAAATTTCGGGATACCACCTCATAGCTTTTCCTGCCTCCCAGCTTAGTGGAAATCGCATTCGAGGATAGGTTGTGTCGGTGGGATTCCGTTAACGGTACATTCCTGGTGCAGATTCAATTCATGGGTTAGGGATTTTCAGTTTAGGTGCGTGAAATTTTTCCGATAAACCGTCCACTCGCTTGACGGTTAACGTGGGGGTTTAGGGCTGAAGCGAGTGGCGCCCACGCCCGTCTCTGACGAGCAAAACCGGGGCCCGCAGAACCCTCAATCGGAGCGCCCTCGAGGGAAGGGTAACAACGGTCATTAACAACTGCCAAAGAACTTTTCCTGAAACTCGATAACGAAGGAAAACTAGTAGGGCTACAAATCCATGAAAATTAAACAAAGCTAATGACGCAATCAAGGAAAAATACCTCAAATACACAAAATATCACACTTGGCGAATACAGTATAGAAAATGTTAGCGAATTTGCGTATCTAGGCGCAAAAATAACAAAAACGGGTAATGAAAGAAACGAAATACGCCGAAGAATACAGCTCGCAAATAAAAGATTTTATTCAGTTTTGACGATCTTGAAGACCAGCTGCATACACAGGAAAACAAAGCTCCAAGTATACAAATCTGTGATAAGACCTGTGTTATGCTATGGGTGTGAAACATGGACCCTAACCCAAGCACCTACAAATATATTTAACGCCTTTGAGCGACGGGTCCTGAGGCGAATAATCGGTGCAAAGCTAGACGGGGACCAATGGCGAATTCGATACAACCATGAGCTGTATGAAATTTTTCACGAACCGGAGGTCTTGAGGATTGTAAGACTGCGGAAGCTGCAATGGGCTAGACACATGAACCGTATGGGCGAACAACGGATACCCCGAAAGGTATTCGCTGGGAGAATTGAAGGCCGGAGACCAGTGGGGAAACTGAGGAAACACAGGTCTGACACAGTCGCTGCTCGGATTTCAAAATTGGAGGACGCGGTCAATGGACCGAAGCAGTTGGAGGATCTATTTGCAGGAAGCGAAGGCCCGAGAGGGGCTGTAGTGCTACGAAGAAGAAGAAGAAGATACTTTCATAGGATTTAATACACATCAAATTGAATGCTCAAAAGAGTACTTATGAAGACCTTGACTTCATACTCCTAAAATGTTGGGGGCAGTTGTTCTACTTGTATATAAAACAACATCCATAAAAATTATTCAAAGCTTTTTGTTCGTCCGTCCGTCTCTCAAACCGATTTTCTTCCGAAACTAGACCTCAAACTTGTTAAGTGTAACAGAAGTGATGGCTGCTTGAAAGTTTGGCCATCAACAAAATTTTAAAGGCTCTTAAGGGCGTCTCACCTCATATGGAGGAATCATAGAAAAGGCCTTGATGAAAGCTTTTCAAAACGGGCCTTAAAACAGTGATGCCAGCATCTAGTGGTGCAGGGCGGTCCTGGGATTTAGCTCTACCGTCGTGGATGGACATCTATGATGCTAAAAATCATGGTGGCCGTTTTATATTAGTGCCTACGTTACAAGTCAAAATTCGTTTAATTTTGTTAAACATAGTAGGATTTACCAATTGCACATTTTCTTCAATAAAATCGCATATGTATTTTTAAAATGAATAAAATTGATTGTCTGCATAGTCCAATGTAGGATTGATCTAACCTGAAAGTTTCACCAGAATTTAATCATATTCAGTGAAATTATTGCCATTTAAATGTTCATAAGTTATAAGAACAATGCACGGTTTTATTAAACTAGAAGCTGCATTTTTGATCGGGTATTCTTGAGAATTTTAGGTAAGATGAATAACGTAAATATATTTCAAACTGCATGTGCTATACTACAACAAAATGGCGGCGGCTTAAATTGGAGCAATAGAGATTTTTCTTTAAACATATTACTAAATATAAATATCAACGACGTCTTTTTTGAGTTTATTCATTAGTCGGGTAAAGTAAGTGCCTGCATTTCTCAGATTGAGAACAAACCCCTTCTGGCAGGAGCATGCAACTGTCTACACGACATATTCTAGCTTATCTTTACACAGTGTATGGTGATACTAGCTTTTAAAATTACAAATTAAACTTGATTTGCCGTATGGACGGGCGGATCACAGGTTGAATCAAGTAATTTGAAGACTTTTTTACTACTCCCTGAAAAATAGCTGATCAGGGTTACTAGAGGTTTATCGGAAGACATAGAAAACTCCTATGTATTTTTGGTAATAAGGTACGATTTTCAATGCTTCAATAATAGTTTTTTTCTTTAGTATCTTCAATTTAAAAATAGTCTGATTGACCTAATTACGAATAATGACCCCAAAAATTAAATCATGCTGCTCTCCCTTGAAATTTGCAGGACACGAATGTAAATAATGGTAGAACTGTCTGAATCAAACATTTATGCAAAATTATGAAAGGGAATCTCTTTTCGTTATTCTAACGGTAAATTAGACAATGGCCAGTACAGTATCGTATCTGAGTATGATAATAATGAGTTCTTGAACCAAAACCAATCACAAGGAAGACGAGCTTATTTAACGCCAAGAAGATCAACTAAAACAATGATTCGGTGAACTTCTGTGCTACAGATGAGCGTTCTTACTACTGCACAAATTACTTTATACTCAAAAAACAAAAAAAATTACGCATACACACATATATCCATATATATATATATATATATATATATATATATATATATATATATATATATATATATATATATATATATGTATATAAATATATATATATATATATATATATATATATATATATATATATATATATATTTAATATAATTGTTTTGCAGACACTTTTAAAGATCTCAAATGATATGATCATTACCTGAATATAATTAAGGAAATTTCTCTCTCAGAATGGGAATCAGAGCGTAAATCGTCAATTACTCCAAAATGTACAGACAGCAGCAAGTATAGGCGATGGTATGACAAATGTGGTAAACGTACACAGAGTTAACACCACGAATGAGTCCAAACTCGACTTTGTTTCGTCTTTTATTCACATATAAACTAATTGTTGAAGGAACTTTTCTTGAGCATACATAATTATTAGTTTCAACTTAAGTATTTTACTATGCGTTTATTGGATCCCGCGGTAAACATGGATTAATTTTGCACAAAAGTTTTTGAATTCGGAATTCGACGCAAATACTACACTTATTTTCTAGCAAGTTGAAAATAAAATATATAAGTAAATGGAAAACACACACTGTAACTTTGATGGGAAAAACTGAAGACGTGCAGTGAAAATCAAGTGCTTCTTATGCCGAACAAGTGATTACTGTCGACATTCGGCCTGGTTTTTAGTATCGTACTGCCGTAAAGGTGGTGTTGAATGTCAGGACTTCTAGGACTAGCACTAGCAACCCCAGCAGAACACCAGCAAGCAGGTCCTGAGACTCACTCAGAAGTGTTGGCTTACAACAGGAGCAACACAACAGCAACTGCAGGGGAGCAGCATGAGCAATGGCAATAGTAGTGGTGCTGGTGGCAAGTATCCTATGAACGTAGGTTGAGGTTGTCCATGAGCGGCACTTTTTCTTTACTTGGGCTCGCAGAATTTCGAAATTGAAATAATTTGTCTGGAGAAAAGGTTCATAGTTGAGCTATCAAACACAGCTCTGCTGTATTTCATCTCTGAATGAGCGTAAACATCGATCCCACCTATAGTTTTTCATTTATTCCGCTGTTGAAGATCTTAAGGGGAGTGTTTCGAGGAGCTGTTGATTTTCCTTTGCAAAGCTTTGGAGGATTTACACCCTGTTTGTTCTCTTAACGCTTGTGTTACGGGTCATTTTCTACGTCAACTCAACCGCCGCCTTCGCACTCTTTTCTATACACCAATCGTGAAGTCAAAAGAGCGAGTAGTCAGGAGCTGAAGAAAGCATGCATTGAAGTTCCGGGGATATTGTTGGTGGAGTTAGAAAAGGAACACAATGAGATAAGGTGCCAGCAACGAATAGAGAAATCACATTATATGAAACAACCACATGATACATTATATTTGTAGAATGTACCAGCATATATCCTTTTCCACAAACAATCTCCCTATATGTAGGTCTTTGAAAGCAAAGTCAGGCGTTCAACCCCGTTTTATATTGACTTCATTCAAGAAAAGCATTTTCATTCATGAAAACAGTGTGGGTTAGGTCTTATCATAGCTTCTCTTTCTATCCTCCATCATTGTAACGGAATATCTTTATGTGCCACTACTGAGCAATTGTACATTACTATAACTATAGAAATCAAGTGGAGTATAACATTCATTCAGCAAAATTTTTTCCATTATCTATAAGATGCCTTTACAAGTTCACTTGCATGATACACCGCTTTCCCACTGAATTTTTCATTGAAAATTTTGCGGCGGAATAGATAAAATACTACTCAGCTATATATTAGAATGTATTTGTGATAGTCTGTACAGTCAATATAAAACGCTCCCGCCTGGGCCGCAAGGAAATCTAAAAACAAATCAAAGGACTCTCCTCACAACATCAAGCTTTACTGTGGCAATGAATCAAATCACCATCCCTTCCCTCCTTCATCCGCTATTAAATTAAGATTCATTCATGTAAATTGTCACAATGAATATGATTCCGTTAGAAGTGGAAAGGAGGTACCGAAAGGGTGTGTGTTTGTGTTTTGAAATGAAAGGAGACAAAAACCTCATGAATGAAAACGGCACGTATACGTCACACTACTGAAAGGACATTCCCTGAAGATATTGGCGGACATGAAAGAAAATAGAAGCGTGGGCTGCACGTCTTCTCTTATGGCAATGAAGTTATTTCTCTGCCCCATTGCCGACATCGAGTAGGAGTTCTCCTACATATCGCCATTGTCACTTGGGTCGACTCATTGAAAAAGCCTACCATGTCTCCTCCACCAAGTGGATCTAATGAAAACTTGCTTTGAAAGAATATATTCTCAGCTATACACTTTCAAATAGCTCAGGAGATGCTGTAGGATGGGATATCACGAACCCTCTCCAGCTATGGGAGTAAACCTTTGGAATCGTAGAACGAAGGATGTTTTTGTAAAAGTTTCCATTAGCGCATAGGTGATGTGTTCGTTTCAATGACAACGGGCAAATTATGAAATGTGTTTTCACTTTTTCATCAGGTGTTCGATAAAATGGTGGAAAGGTGGAACATGTCACCTAGTTTATTAGTTTCTTTCGGTTCACTTTAAATCGAAGGACATTTGGGAATGCGTATTATACCAATTATCACGAGTTTTCTCTCCATCAAAGAATAATGAATAATCAAATTAACAAGAGATTATCATATGATGTTTCAAAAATAAATAATGCTTAAATGGTATCCGAAATCCTAAGAAAATTAGTCGGAGTACGAGTATAGGATCGTTTTTCAACGCCTTTTCTCAAAATTGAAGCTAGAAAAGCGAAGTGTCGATGGAATTGTCCTGTGCAATGTGATGATTAACGTTTTTCACCTCAAGAAAACTTGCAATGTTGAAATACTCTAACTGTGATCAATGCACTATACGTTGCGGATTCTTCGCATTGTAGTGATATGGAGGGGCCGAACAGCGTTAATTGCACTCCTCACCATATTATGATGAAAAACCAGAAAATTTCTTTGAGAAAAAGACTATGAAGCAGTTTCTACTCGATGTAAGACGGCTCGGATCGTGGACAGAGGTTGGATTTTGAGTCAGAGTCACCTGAAGCCAGAACAAGAGGTGTATCTCCAAGGCATAGAAACAAAAGGAAAGAATATGGTAGGATTTCAAGGAGCACAAAATCTTATGTTATATTTGGAGGAATCGTCATTCACTCTAATCACCGATCATTATTTTCTTGTGCGGGCCTTAGCAATTCAGTGAAACACATTTTTCGTGGCATTGCTCATTAAATTTGTATGGAGGGAGAGAGTTCAAGATAATGCTTTAAAGATCCTTCCAAACAATAAAATAACAATGCTTTTTATGTGTACATATACAATATATATGTACATATAGAATAAACATGTACATATACAATATATATGTACATATACAATATATATATATATATATATATATATATATATATATATATATATATATATATATATATATTTATATACATAGTAAATATATATATATATATATATATATATATATATATATATATATATATATATATATATATATTTATATACATAGTAATATATATATATATATATATATATATATATATATATATATATATATATATATATATATATATATACATAGTAAATATATATATATATATATATATATATATATATATATATATATATATATATAGTATATATATATATGTATATATATAGTAAATATATATATATATATATATACACATATATATATATATACATAGTAAATATATATACATATATATATATATATATATATATATATATATATATATATATATATAGTATATATATATATGTATATATATACATTTATATATATATATATATATAGATTAAATATATATATATATATATATATATATATATATATATATATATATATATATATATATATATATTTATATATAGTAAACATATATATATATATATATATATATATATATATATATATATATAGTAAACATATATATATATATATATATATATATATATATATATATATATATATATATATATATATATATATATATATAACCTCCGCCATAGACGGTCCCAAGCCCGTTTGAGAAAGGAGGAGGGGAACCCCTTTTTTCCCCAACCCCCCAATTAAATGGTAGTAAATGCTCTCGGGGTGCACATTGGGTTTACTGGTTCCCCAATAATGTAACATTAAATGTCGAGAAATGCTCATAACTGTAAATATATCTACAGCTCTGCTACTAAATCCTACTTACACCTCCTTTGTGAGGACGTAAGAGGGTGAAGGCGAATCTTCCGCGCTTGATAACGGAATCGACGTAATAACCATACCGCCGGAATGGAGGTTGGACGACCTCGAAAACGAAAAAAGGACTATGGCATTGGATCCTGGAATGTCAGATCACTCAATTACCCTGGCGCTGTTAAGGACCTTTCACAACAGGCAAGTCAATATCAATTAAAAATACTGGCAATCCAGGAAACGAATTGGGCTGGAAACGACATTCAAGACATGAGATCGCACACAATATTTAAAAGTGGGAAGCCTACTGGAAAACGAGAATTCGGAGTGGCCTTCATTGTGGGTAGGAAGTTCAAATTGAAAGTTATTGATTTTAAGGCAGTCAATGAACGGTTGTGTGCGACCCGTCTAAAAGCGAAATTCTTCAAAATCTGGCTGATTAATGTTCACGCCCCGACCGAAGAATAAGACGAAGAAATGAAGGAATCGTTTTAAAATCACCTAGAAAGACTGATCGAGAAACGACACAAAAATTATTCTGGGTGATTTCAACGCTAAGGTTGGCAATGAGCTACCTCATCGGGGAACGACTCGAGGATATAGCCTCCACGATGAAACAAATGACAACGACCAGTGCCTGATTGACTTTGCATGTAGCAGAAATCTAGTCATACGTTCGACTTGCTTCCCACATCGACGCATTCATAACATGACCTGGGTGTCACCGGATGGCAACACACAAAACCAGATCGATCATGTTCTGATCCAACAACGTTGGGCCTCGAGCATACTTGACGTCCGTACATACCGAGGAGCCCATTGTAACTCAGATCATTACTTGATCAAATTAAACTATCGATGTCGTATGTCAAAGGCATATTCAGCGAAGACCAGCCCGCTACAAAAATGTGACATCGAAAAGCTCCAAACGGCGTCTATGGGCGAAAATTTCACGGAGACCCTCGACAACCAGCTGGCTCCCATCTTATCTGACGCATCGTTTAAGACGAGCAACGAGCTCTGGATGGAAGTGAAAGCGGCTATCAAAACCGTGACAAAACAGACAATCGGATATCAAGCCCGGCCCAAGAGGAATGATTGGTTCGATGATGAGTGCCAGAATGCGTTAGATAAAAAGAATCAGGCGTACAAAGAATACGTAGGTAGAAAAACCTGGACGAAAAGAGAACACTATGAAAATCTGAGAAGAGTAGCGAATAAGATAATAAGAATTAAGAAAAGAAAATACTATGACGACCAATTGAGAAGTATAGATGTAAGTTTAGTGAGCAATAACACAAGACAAGCATACAAAGTAGTGAAAAGCCTGAAACGTGGTTATCAGCCCAAAACCACGCTCTGTCGTGATAACAGCGGCAATATAATCGCTGATGAAATGAAGATTAAGGAAAGATGGGCATCATATTTCAAGAACCTCCTTAATCCTCCGCACATCTCAAGAGCATCGGAGCCTATAAATGTCTGCGGGGAGCTTCCATTGGCCCCACCAATGAAGTTTGTTCCATCATCAAAGCCCAAAAGAATAATAAAGCGCCGGGCATTGATGAGATTCCAGTGGAGCTCATCAAATATGGTGGCAGTATTGTTCATCAAGCTATTCACAAAGTCATCCAGTACATTTGGCAACAAGAACATATGCCGAAAGAGTGGAGCCAATCAATTATATTACCTATCCACAAAAACGGTGACAAACTTCAGTGCGAAAATTATAGAGGCATATCACTACTTTGTACGGCGCACAAAATATTTTCTAAAATCTTAGAAAATAAAATCGGATCATACGCCAGTAGTATTATTGGGGAGTATCAAGATGGTTTTAGGGCATGTTGATCAACAACAGACCAATTGTTCACAGTCAAGCAGGTATTTGAAAATTGCTGGGAGTTCAAAATAGACGTACACCAAATTTTCGTTGACCTCAAGCAAGCATACGACAGTGTTGATCGTAACGTACTGTACCAAATAATGCTTGGTTTTGGCATCGCAGCCAAATTAGTCCGTCTTACCAAAATGACAATGACGTCCACAACCTCCCAAGTCCGCATCAACAACCAACTCACCGATGCCTTTGACACAAATATCGGACTAGAGCAGGGAGATGGGTTGGCCCCATTACTATTCAATTTGGCGTTGGAGTACGTCATACGGAAGCTACCTGTCGATACACGAGGTACATTACTATACAAGTCGAGCAAGGTAGTGGCTTATGCGGACGACATCAACATTCTGTCACGGTCACCAAAAGTGCCAAAGAATTCTTCCTGAAACTCGACAGCGAAGCAAAACTAGTAGGGCTACAAATCAACGAAAATAAAACAAAGCTCATGATGCAGTCGAGGAAAAATACACAAAATACCACACTTGGCGAATACAGTATAGAAAATGTTAGCGAATTTGTGTATTTAGGCGCCAAAATAACGAAAACGGGTAATGAAAGAGACGAAAACGCCGAAGAATACAGCTCGCAAATAAAATATTTTATTCAGTATTGACTATCTTGAAGACCAGCTGCATACACAGGAAAACAAAGCTCCAAGTATACAAATCTGTGATAAGACCTGTGTTATGCTATGGGTGTGAAACATGGACTCTAACCCAAGCATCCGCAAATATATTGAACGTCTTTGAGCGACGGGTCCTGAGGCGAATAACACTGGTCGCCACCAAAATAAGGGCAAAAATGTGTATATGTGAACTCGATACATAAGGACACGGTAAATTCAGATATGTAGCTATAATTTATCCAGCACATCAAATTTTGATGCAATAAGCATTTTTAGATTTTACTAAAATTCGTCATATTTCGATGCAGGTAACGGTATTCGTGAACGTTGGTACATGAATTTCATTGTTTTCTGTATTTATCTCTGTATTAGAAAGAGATAGTGAGCTGTTGTTTACTACTAACTAACGAACATGCGCAAGCGCAGTGCTGATGCGCAAGTTCAGTAATTGTTTTGAATAAATGAGCGACGCGTGTGGGTAAACTTAAAAAATTAACAAAAGAGTTATTTGCTTACTGCGCTTGCGCATCAGTCACTGCGCTTGTGCATCTTCGTTAGTTAGTAGTAAACAACAGCTCACTATCTCTTTCTAATACAGAAAACAATGAAATTCATGTACCAACGTTCACGAATACCGTTGCCTGCATCGAAATATGACGAATTTTAGTCAAATCCAAAAATGCTCATTGCACAAAATTTGTTGTGCTGGATAAATTATGGCTACATATTTGGATTTACTGTGTCCATATATATCGAGTTCACATATACTTATTTTTGCTCTTATTTTGGTGCCGACCAGTGTAATTGGAGCGAAGCTAGACGGGGACCAATGGCGAATTCGATACAACCATGAGCTGTATGAAATTTTTCACAAACCGGAGGTCTTGAGGATTGTAAGACTGCGGAAGCTGCAATGGGCTGGCCACATGAATCGTATGGACGAACAACGGATACCCAAGAAGGTATTCGTTGGGAGAACTGAAGGCCGGCGGCCAGTGGAGAAACTGAGGAAACGCTGGTCAAACTCGGTCGACGAAGACAGTTCATCGCTGCTCGGATTTCGGAATTTGATGACGCGGTCAACGGACCGAGACAGTTGGAGGCGCTGTTTGCAGGAAGCCAAGCCCCGAAAGGGGCTGTAGTGCTAAGAAGAAGAAGAGATATATATATATATATATATATATATATATATATATATATATATATATATATATATATATATATATATATATATATATATATATATATATATCAGGTTGTTCGATAATTTATATGGTTTTTTTCTCATAACTGAAGTGAACTACATATTTAATGTAGAAGTGATTGCGTGGCTTACATTATTATAAACTATTTTAAAGATTAGACTTTAGGCTATTTTCAGTCTAACCTGAGCGTCATTAATAAACATCAAGTTAGTGGAAACGGACAATCAAAGAGAGCATTATCGGCATACTTTATTGTTTTACTTCCGAAAGGGCAAAAATGCGGTACAAGCTCGAAAGAAATTGTGTGAAGCTGATGGTGAGGACTGCCTTGATGAACGCCAGTGTGAGCGTTGGATATTTTAATGTGCAAGATGCATCATTTACTGGTCCTCGAACCACTACTGATGACGACAAAATAAAGGCATTAATCGAAACTAACCGCCGTGTGAATACAACCATTTACTTGCCCTAACAACAGGTTAGTTACGTAAACAAATTGGATGTTTGGGTTCCTCCCGAATAAAAGGAAATCCACCGCACAATTGTAGAAGTGTAACCAAAACAATCCATTCCTAAACAGAATTATAAAGAGTGATGAAAAATTGATTGATTACAATAACGTAGTCCGAAAACGATCATGGACCAAGCAAGATAAGCCTCCACAATCGACATTCAAAGCCAATATTCACCAAAAGAAGATGATGTTTTCTATGTGGTGGGATTACAAGGGCGTAGTCTATTTTGAGCTGCTTCCAAGAAACCAAACTATTGATTTGAGTGTCTACGTCGTCAACTATTGAAATTGAACGAAGAAAGCAGAAAAAATGCCCTGAACTGGCCAATCGCAAAGGCGTGATGTTCCATCACGATAACGCCAGACCCCACACCTCTTTGATAACCCGTCAAAAATAAATGGAGCTCAATAGGGAACTGATGCCACATCCATCCTATAGCCCTGACTTAGCACCATCAGACTTTCATTTGTCTCGCTCCATTCAAAACCATTTGAATGGTATTACTTTCGATTCCAATCAAGCTGTTAAAAATGAGTTGGACCAGTTCTTTGCTTCTAAAAACCAAGGCTTCTTCGAACGTGAAATTTTTTAACTTACCGAAAAATGGCAAAAGGTCATCCAACCAAAATAGTCAGTATATAATTGATTAATGTTTGTTGTAAGCAGGAGAGTTTCGAAAAGCGGAAGTTGTTCTGAAAAGAATACAATCTAAATGCAACTCGCCAAAAATCAACAAAGCACTTAAGATTGGGCTCCTTGAACTAGAGGAGCTCCTAGACCGCATAGGGCATTATGGTAGGTGCTGATTAAAGGCCAAAGAGGACCAGAAGGTCGAAGAAGAATAGAAGGCTAAAGAAGCGCTGGAGGCTAAGTCTAAAGGACACGTGCAGATAGCTCCACCATCAAAAATCAATAAATGAATGGTGACTCGCCCAATCGAAGGAAATCGAAATAAAAGAAAGTAGGAAGAGGCACTTGATGGGCGTGGAACGCAGGATCAGGGGTTCCACATAGTGCTGATAATAGGAGCAAAGAACGCCGTGAAGAAGCAGAAAAACTACTCGTAAAACCCCAAGATGGTCCATCCTACGCGGAGGTACGCCGGGATATCAGGGGAAACGCAAGGCCCGAAGACACCAACACTGCCATTAAAGCAGTACGACGAACGCGGTTGTGCCACATACTGGACAAATTTGGAGCAGATGCCGACAATAAAGAAGCATTCTGCGACGCAGTAAACAAAGTCCTCGGCAAAAGCGCAACTATAGCCTCACTCGAGCCGATGGCAACGATCGAAATAGGAGACATTGACTGCGTCACGGACTTGGGCGAGGTAGAAGAGGCCATCAAAAGGGAGTTCCCTAGCGTGGGTAAGATCAAAGCGAGGCTGACACTAGAGAACAACAGGGGACAACGCATGGCCATAATTGACTTGACAAAAA
The DNA here is from genome assembly GCA_963969285.1 of Odontomyia ornata. Classification (NCBI taxonomy): domain Eukaryota; kingdom Metazoa; phylum Arthropoda; class Insecta; order Diptera; family Stratiomyidae; genus Odontomyia; species Odontomyia ornata. The sequence goes on from OZ017743.1 coordinate 2,619,687, forward strand.
AGGATGCCGAACAATTTTTGGAGGATACGGCGAAGGCAGCGCCTCTTCAATGTTTCAAATGCCTTGGCTATGGTTACACCGCACAAGTATACAAAGGACCCGATAGGAGTTCCCTATGTTAAAAATGCTGTGAAATGGGGCATAAAAGAAAAGAGTGTACGAAGGAGGCACACTGTATTCTTTGCAATGATGCTGATCCAAAACCTGATTTTGGACACGTCTTGGGATCAGGAAAATGCCGGGTGTTCCAGGAAGCCCTAGCCAAGGCAAAATCAGAACTCCGATGACCCGCATCCTGCAGCTAAACCTATACCGCAGTTCAACCGCCCAAAATCTGCTTGAGCAGCTTGCGAGGGACATGAAAGCCGACTTTCTGCTGCTGAGTGAGCAACACCATGATAAAAGTTCGGCATCATAGTATCCTGATGAAACTGGTACTACTGCCATCTGGGTTCAAAATAGTGATTTCCAAGCGGAGAGCTGTGGAGCGGGTGGTTTCGTGTGGGTTCGGTGCTCAGGGACCACCTTCTTTAGTGTGTACCTAACGCGCTAACGAATCGATATCATCTTTCCAAGCCACGCTTAATGCCTTGGAGCTCGAACGCAGACGGGAACCTCGTCGTTGGGGGAGAATGGGGAATGCCTCAAAAAGATCCACGGGGAAAACGAATCCTAGAAATGGCGGCCAGGATGACGCTCATCGTACTAAACACCGGAAATACGCCGAATTTCCGCGATATTGGGTGCGAAGGAACTATACCGGATGTGACATTCGCCTCGGAGTTCTTAGCACGGAGGATATGCAATTAAAGAGTATTAGTGGATTACTCAGCCAGTGATCATCAGTACATTCTGCCTGAGATAAACGATGTGGTCTCCCGACGTCCGTGCTCTTGGCTTTCTACAATTGGATGGAACATCGGAAGGATGGACGTCACGAGGTTCGTCGAGGTGCGCACAGCATGTTCCCCGCTGCAGGGAGATTCGCAGATGATGGAAGAACTGCCAGCTCAAGGCATGGTGAACTCAACTATGAGCATCATTAAGACTGCTTGCAATGCTCACTCCGGCACGGCAAGCCCCCAGTGCACTGGCGGTCGACTGAAATCGCTGAAAACGAAAGGAGTGTCACAAGCTTCGGCGTGAGGCTCAACGGGCACAAAATCGTGACGAGAAATGCAACCGGTTGGCAGCATATAAGTCAGCCAGGAAATGCCTTTGCAAATTGATCAACAACAACTGCTCACTGCTGGCGAGATCTAGTGGAAAATGTGAACAAGGGTTCGTGGGGCCTTAGCTACAAGCTGGCTCTGCGGCAGTTGGTGCCCTTCGGAAACCTTGCATGCATGATGCGGAAAAGATGGACGAGATAGTGCAGGCACTCTTCCCCGCTCATCCCGTCCGTATTGACGCTGCCCATGGTGAAACAGCTGTCGAGTGTCCACTCTTCACACAGCTGGAGGTGGAAGAGGCAGTCCTTCCACTGAAAGCGAGGAAGGCTCCAAGTGCAGATGGTGTTCCAGCTAAGGTGTTGCAGCTCGTCTATCAGCACTGTCCTGACTTGCTGCTCAGCACATTCAACGCTTGCATTAGGGACGAGGTTTTCCCAGTACGATGGAAGGTGGCGAGGCTCGTGCTGATCAGCAAGGGGAAGGGAAATCCCAGATCGCCGTCTGCATTCCACCCGTTATGTATGCTAGACACGGCAAGGAAAGTGCTAGAGAAACTCATCAAGGGAAGACTCACTGACGCGATTCGTGCTGCTGGGGACCTATCTCCTCCTATATATGTATATATATATATATATATATATATATATATATATATATATATATATATATATATATATCTATATATATATACATATTTATATATATATATATATATATATATATATATATATATATATATATACACATATTTATATATATATATATATATATATATATATATATATATATATATATATACACATATTTATATATGTATATATTGTCGCGTGTTATTGGTTCGCGGCCTATAATTTTAACGTTCCGGGAAAGTGAAAACGCAATGTCTTTTAATTTAAGTTAAAAGAGTTTATTTAATTCAAGAAAATGCACAATAATCAGTTTAACACTTTCACTAATTTTAATTTTCACTATTAAAATAAAATCTAACACTTGTCCATAAATTTCTTATCGCAATTGTCTTCTAAATCACTTCACTATTACGAAACACACTTCCCACACACTTTCGCAGTTCTTATCGCGGTCGAATGAATGATTCCCCCCATTCATTCAGCTCGCCTTTATATAGGGTCTCTACCCATTTCTCGTACATGGGCGAATGTTCTACCTGGTAGGTTCGAGCAAGTTCATGAATGGAGTGACGTCACTTGCAGATGTTGATCATGCTTGTTGGGTTCTCGTGAATTCATTCGTTGACGTTCTTAATGATGATGAAAACAATTGCGACAGTAGCTCGCAGAATTATTTGTGCATGTAATTATTTGTACATGTAACACTGCCCCCACCTCAGTTCTTTTCGCCCCGAAAAGATGTGTCGCTATTTGTAGTCAATTCTCCCTGGGTGTAATATGGGGCAAGACGGTCCAGATGCACGATTTTCATTTTAGCTCTCGGCTTACGAGGTTCCTGTATTCGGTATACGACGTCGTTGATTCGCTTTGTAACTCGGTATGGTCCCTCCCAATTATGTTGCAACTTTGGAGACCTACCCTTTCGCCGTTGCGGGTTATAAAGCCACACCAAGTCATCTTGCTGGAAGCCAGTAGAATTAGCCTTTAGATCATACCTGGTCTTCATGCGGTCAGTAGCCGATTCGAGGTGTTTTCGCACTGTCCGATGTATCTGGTTCAACCGTTGTCTTAGATCACTTGCGTACTCCGAGACCGTTTGGGGTTTCTCAGGGGGTGTTCCGAACTTTATATCGGCTGGCAGACGAATAGTCTTTCCAAAAATGACTTTGGCTGGGGCTTGGCCCGTCGATGCATGTTCGGCAGCTCTGTACGCCATCAAAAATAGTGGGATATGTCGGTCCCAGTCCCTTTGGTTCTCGTCAACCATCTTGGCAAGGTGTTTATTGAGCGTGCCGTTGAAACGTTCGACCATTCCATCGGATTGGGGATGCAGCGGTGTTGTCCTCGTTTTCCGTATTCCGAGCAGCTCGCACATTTCGCCAAAAACTAGTGACTCAAAGTTTCGGCCTTGATCCGAATGTAATTCGCAAGGTACGCCGTACCTACTGACCCAATTTAACACTAGCTGTTCAGCTACGGTAGTTGCTTCCTGGTTGGGAATGGGGTAGACCTCGGGCCACTTGCTGAAATAATCGGCTACAACCAGCGTATATCGATTTCCCCAATCGGTTTCAGGAAAGGGTCCTGCGATGTCAACAGCAATCCTTTCGAATGGCACGCCTACGTTATAGGCTTGCATTTGTCCTCTCAGTCGTCGCTTTGGGCCTTTGACGGAAGCGCAAATTGTGCATCTACGACACCAGTCCTCTACGTCTTCTCGAGCGTGGAGCCAGTAGAACCGTTCCCGCAATTTCGCTAAGGTCTTGTTAACACCAAGGTGGCCTCCCGAGGATCCTTCATGCATTTCCTTAACCACATCGTGGATTCGGCTTTTGGGAAGTATAGTTTGCATCCTATAGGAGCTACCATCCGCCGTTTCCCATTTCCGCTTGAGTACGCCACCCTCCACCTGAAGGGAGTTCCATTGTGCCCAATAGCTTTTCAGGGTTGCGCCATGCATTGAAACGTCTTTCCACTCAGGTCGCCCAGTCGTCTCCTTCCATACGAGCAATGGTCCGATGTCTTCATCGGCTAACTGGGTGTTTCGAATCTCCTCCGATGACCAACCTTCATCGAATTCCGCCGTTATCAATCGTAGATCAACGAGCGGTTCCTTTTCCTCAATCCGTCGGCAATGCTTGCAGTTAGCTGGACATGGACGGCGGGATAGGGCGTCAGCATTTCCATGAACTCCACCCTTCCGATGAACAATTTCGTAGTCGTATGACTGCAATCTTTCGATCCATCTCGCAACTTGTCCCTCGGGGTTTTTGAAGTTGAGCAACCATCTCAGTGATGCATGGTCCGTTCGAAGAACAAATTTCTGCCCATATAGATACTTGTGGAACTGCTTAGTGGCCTCTATTATAGCCAATAGCTCCTTCCTGGTCACGCAGTAATTCCTCTCACTTTTTGAGAGAACTCGGCTGTAATAAGAGAGGACTCTTTCTTCGCCATTGATCTGCTGGGAGATTACAGCTCCAATACCGCCGTTGCTTGCATCGGTGTCAACCACAAACATTTTTCCGGGTTTCGGATACGCCAGTACGGGTGATTCACATAGCTTTTCCTTCAGGGTCTCAAAGGCTGTCTGGCATTGTTCATTCCAGACATACGGACGATTTTTCTCGGTTAGCTGATGAAGACACTTAGCTATTTTGGCAAAGTCTTTGACGAATCTTCGATAGTAGGTTGCCAGGCCCAGGAAACTTCGTAGTTGGCGCTTGTTGTTTGGTGTTGGCCAGCTTTTCACGGCTTCAATTTTCTCAGGGTCTGTTTTGACCCCTTCAGCTGATACGACATGTCCCAGGTATTTTACTTCAGCTGCGAAAAGGGTACACTTGTCGGAACTAAGTTTCAAATTTGCCAGTCGCAGTCGGGAGAAAACCTCTTCTAAGTTCCGCACATGCTCTTCGAACGTTCTCCCGATGACGATGATGTCATCTAGGTACACCAAGCAGGTTTTCCAGGTTAGACCACGTAGCACGTATTCCATCAAGCGTTCGAAAGTGGCTGGAGCATTGCAAAGCCCAAACGGCATCACCACGAATTGCCACAATCCGGTCCCAACTGAAAATGCGGTCTTCTCTCGGTCCTTCTTGTCAATTTCTACCTGCCAGTAGCCACTCTTGAGATCGAGTGTAGAAAACCATTTTGCGTCGGCTAAAGTGTCCATGATGTCATCGATGCGTGGGAGCGGGTAACTATCTTTCTTAGTGACGTCGTTAAGCTGCCTATAGTCGACACAAAAGCGAGTGCTACCATCCTTTTTCTTTACTAGAACTACAGGCGCGGCCCATGGACTTACAGAAGGTTCGATAATGCCTTGCTTTTCCATGTCCGAGATCAGCGCGCTCACTTCTCCTTGTTTGGCTATAGGGAGACGTCTTGGTGCTTGTCGAATCGGCTTGGCTCCCTGTGTGTCTATGACGTGAGCTACCAAACTCGTTCGGCCTTGGTCATCCGGGCTTGTTGAGAAGATGTCACTGTACTTGGTGACCAGATCAGAGGCTCGTTTGAATAGCTGCACCGGCAATTTGACTTGCTTCAATATTGCAGACGTGGATTCCCGGGCTTTGTCTGTGTCTTGCCTCCTTTTCCAATGATGGTTGTGAGTAGCTTCCAAAGAGGTGATGGTGGAAACAGGCTGGCAGCTGCCGATGACTTCTCCCGCTTTGATGCTCGTGGTTGAGTCTGCGGTGTTAAGGACTCTAACCGGCACATATCCGTTCCTTAAAGATTTTACAAGGCTTCGTCCTACAATCAAACTGCGCAATGCGGATGTCTTCGTTGGCTCTATCAGATAAGATCGGTGGTCTCCAGAATCACCATCAAGCTTGGCCCATACAATGCTTTCGGAAGAATTCGGTACATCAGTGTCAGTACATACCACTACATTCATCTTGGGGATTTGGACGCTGGGATCCTCCATCAGTACTTCGACATTCTGCCATTTCAAGACACGTTTTCCCAAGTCCAACGTGATTCCATGTGGTCGCAGAAAATCCATTCCGAGAATGCAGTCATCCATAATGTTCGCGACCAGAAAATTATGTCGGAACACAAGGTCTCCCAACTGTATCTGGAGGTTGACCTCTCCATGAACAGGTGCAGTTTCTCCCGTAGCTGTCCGTAGTGAAAAAATTCTGCCCTTGTGAAGTTGTTGCTGTCTAACTAGGTCTGGTCGGATAATCGATCGGGTTGCACCAGTGTCGATTGTTATGGTGCAGTGTTCTCCGTCAACTTGACCCGGAAGGCATAAGTCCGCTTCTCCACGATGTAGTCTTGACACGGTGATGGTGGTGCTGGGGACGTCGATCCTCCTAGCCAACCTCTGCCCCACAAATTTGGCTCTTGCAGTTTGATGGTCCTCCATTCTAGGCTCCTGACACGGTCTGAATCTCCACCATCCTGGACAATAGCTCGGTTTTCTTCGCTTCTTGCAGTCTCTTTGCAGGTGCCCCTTCTCTCCGCAATTCCAGCATCTAGGCGCACCATTTACATGCCGGTCTCGCTCAATTTCCACGCGCTCACACCTGCACTCGTCTGTCACTACCTCACGAACCCGGGCAGTGGTACGAGTCACATTTTTCGCTGCCTCAAAGTTCAGACTATAAGCCAATGCGTCCTTAACCGTTTGCTTTTGAGCTAAACGCACGGCTTGTTGCAATTCCGGGTCCTTTAGTGCGCTGATGAATGCTTCTGTCGCTGCATCATCTCGATGTTCTGGGTCGTAGGCTGGATAAGCCAAAAGTGCCAGTCGCTCAATATCTTGGGCTAGCTGCTGTAGGGTTTCACCAGACTTCTGCATTCGATGCCTTAGCTGTGACCGATAAATCTGCTTTAGATGATCGTCTCCATAACGCATGTCGAGCGCATTCATTATAGCATTCGGGTTTGAGTGCAATTCAACGGGGATCGTCTGCAACAGCTCGGCAGCTGGGCCTCTTAGAGCAAGAATCAATGCAGTTGCTCGTTCCTGTTCATTCCAGTGATTTATGCGAGCGGCTGCTTCGAACTGGGTTTTGTAAATAGTCCAGACCGTTTGCCCATCGAATATTGGTGCTTGCACATTTCTAGATGAGCTTTGCGCTGCTGTTATAATTGGGGCTGGTGAGGCGGTTACTATTGCCTTCGCTGCTTCCAAATCCTTTTTCACTTTTTCCATCTCATGGTTGACCTGGCTGATCTCAAGATTGATTCTCTCCTCGACCTGGTATACCTTCTCCTCGACGCATTTAATTTGGCTGTTGAGACTACTGAGCTCCGCTTTTATTTCGGTTGACTGTTTTTCCAGCTTCTGTGCGATGTCCACCTTGATTTCGAACGCTTGTTGGTCTAGCTTCGCTGATTGTTCATTTAGCTGCGCTGATTGTTCATTTAGCTTCGCAGCTAAACTGGATGTCTGTTCATTTAGCTGCGCTGATTGTTCGCTTAGCTTCGCTGATTGTTCATTTAACTTCGCTGTTAAATTGGATGACTGTTGTCGCTGCTCTTGCTGCATCAGCATCAACATCTGCATCAGCGCATTTTCTGGTTCCGTTGGTTTTGGTGTTCCGGCTTCACCACCTTCTGCACCTTTTTCTCCATCTGAGAGCTCACCCAAATCCAGATTCACGCCTTCCGACTCCTCCTTGAGCTCCGATATGGTCAATTCATTAATTTTTAAGTTTAAGCTTCGTGGCATTTTTAATGTTTCTTTAAATTTTACTATTGTGCACTATAAAAATGTTCAAATTTTCACTTTCAAAATTTTTCTTTCGCACTTCTTGACACCATTGTCGCGTGTTATTGGTTCGCGGCCTATAATTTTAACGTTCCGGGAAAGTGAAAACGCAATGTCTTTTAATTTAAGTTAAAAGAGTTTATTTAATTCAAGAAAATGCACAATAATCAGTTTAACACTTTCACTAATTTTAATTTTCACTATTAAAATAAAATCTAACACTTGTCCATAAATTTCTTATCGCAATTGTCTTCTAAATCACTTCACTATTACGAAACACACTTCCCACACACTTTCGCAGTTCTTATCGCGGTCGAATGAATGATTCCCCCCATTCATTCAGCTCGCCTTTATATAGGGTCTCTACCAAAACTTACGACAGATACAAGCCATATGGTAGCAATTTGCATATGTATTAGTCGGCCTACTATGGACAAGCTTCCGGTAGCTGTCATCCAACTGCGGAATTAGCAAATGCTTATATTTCGTCATATATACTATTCCCCGAATAAAAAACGTCCCGAACGCATTCCGTGCATGCTATAAATTCACCTTGTATAGCCCATTGTGCTCCTAAACTTTCCAAGACGAGCAAATGAAGCACACGTTTTGCACCTTCGACTGATAGATCAGCGTTGAGATGTAAACAAACTCCTATAAATTCACTTTGGAAGGCGATAAAAACTAAACGGGTATAAGAACTGAAATAATTTTCACTTCACTAGGAGCGCTATTGTGTTCTCCGCGGATCATCTGGATTTCACTGTAGAAATCCGTCTCTAAACCGTACAAAACCTCGAATTTTTGTTGGCACCTCCACAATTCTTCATATAACGCCATGTAAGTTAGCCAGCAAAGTCGGCCTACTAATGGTCATGTGTGTGGTAGTAAGCGCTGCTGCTATATGGCTTGTATCTGTCGTAAGTTTTGGTCTCTACCCATTTCTCGTACATGGGCGAATGTTCTACCTGGTAGGTTCGAGCAAGTTCATGAATGGAGTGACGTCACTTGCAGATGTTGATCATGCTTGTTGGGTTCTCGTGAATTCATTCGTTGACGTTCTTAATGATGATGAAAACAATTGCGACAGTAGCTCGCAGAATTATTTGTACATGTAATTATTTGTACATGTAACAATATATATATATATATGTATATATATATATATATATATATATATATATATATATATATATATATATATATATATATATATATATATATTGTTACATGTACAAATAATTCTGCGAGCTACTGTCGCAATTGTTTTCCCAACAATGAAGAACACGAATTCACTCGAAACCACGAGAACCCAACAAGCATGATCAACATCTGCAAGTGACGTCACTCCATTCATGAATTTGCTCGAATCTACCAGGTACCTCTCGGTAGAACATTCGCCAATAAACGAGAAATGGGTGAATAGGTAGAGACCCTATATAAAGGCGAGCTGAATGAATGGGGGGATCATCATTCATTCGACCGTGATAAGAACTGCGATAGTGTGTTTCGTAATAGTGAAGTGATTTAGAAGACAATTGCGATAAGAAATTTATGGACAAGTGTTAGATAATTTTCATAGTGAAAATTAAAATTAGTGAAAGTGTTAAATTGTTTATTGCGCATTTTCGTAATTAAATAAATTCTTTTAACTTAAATTAAAAGACATTGCGTTTTCACTTTCCCGGAACATTAAAATTATTGGCCGCGAACCAAAACACGCGACAGTGGTGTCAAGAAGTGCGAAAGAAAAATTTTGGAAGTGAAAATTTGAACATTTTTATAGTGCACAATAGGAAAATTTAAAGAAACATTAAAAATGCCACGAAGCTTAAACTTAAAAATTAATGAATTGACCATATCGGAGCTCAAGGAGGAGTTGGAACAGCGGAATCTGGCCACACAAGGTACAAAGGCCATACTGATTGCACGCTTGCGTGACGCGATCGAGTCGAAAGGCGTGAATCTGGATTCGGGTGAGCTCTCAGATGCGGAAAAAGGCGCAGAAGGTGGAGAAGTAGAAACACCCAAATCAAAGGAGCCAGAAAATGCGCTGATGCAAATGTTAATGCTGATGTCATCCAGTCTGACTGCGAGGCTAGATGAACAGTCATCCAGTTTAACTGCGAAGCTAAGTGAACAGTCATCCAATTTAACTACGAAGCTGGATGAACAATCAGCGAAGTTAAATGAACAATCAGCGAAGCTAGACCAACAAGCGATCGAAATCAAGGCAGATTTGCAAAAACAGTCAACCGAAATAAAAGCGGAGCTCGGCAGCCTGAACAAACAAATTAAAGGCGTCGAGGAAAAGGTTTACCAGGTCGAGGAAAAGGTCAGCCAGGTCGAAGAGAGAATGAACCATGAGATGGAAAAAGTGAAAAAAGAATTGGAAGCAGCGAAGGCAGTAGTAACTATTTCACCAGCCCCGCTTATAACCGCAGCGCAAAGCACATCCAGAAATGTGCAAGCACCAATATTCGATGGGCAAACGGTCTGGAGTATTTACAAGACCCAGTTTAAAGCTGCCGCAACGGCAAATCACTGGAATGAGCAGGAACGAGCAACTGCATTAATTCTTGCTCTAAGAGGCCCAGCTGCCGAGCTTTTGCAGACGATCCCCGATGAATTGCACTCAAACCCGAATGCTATAATGAATGCGCTCGACATGCGTTATGGAGACGATCATCTAAAGCAGATTTATCGGTCACAGCTAAGGCATCGGATGCAGAAGTTTGGTGAAACCCTACAGCAGCTAGCCCAAGACATTGAGCGACTAGCACTTTTGGCTTACCCAGCCTACGACCCAGAACATCGAGATGATGCAGCAACAGAAGCATTCATCAGCGCACTAAAAGACCCGGAATTGCAACAAGCCGTGCGTTTAGCTCAAAAGCAAACGGTTAAGGACGCATTGGCTTACAGTCTGAACTTTGAGGCAGCGAAAAACGTGACTCGTACCACTGCCCGGGTTCGTGAGGTAGTGACAGACGAGTGCAGGTGTGAGCGCGTCGAAATTGAGCGAGACCCGCAAGTAAATGGTGCGCCTAGATGCTGGAATTGCGGAGAGAAGGGGCACCTACAAAGAGACTGCAAGAAGCGAAGAAAACCGAGCTATTGTCCAGGGTGCGCAGCTAGAAGGAGATCCAGACCGAGTCAGGAGCCCAGAATGGAAGCCCTTCAAACAGAGGGGTCGGAAAACATGTAAGAGCCAACTTCGTGGGGCAGAGGTTGGCTAGGAGGATCGACGTCCCCAGCACCACCATCACCGTGTCAAGACTACATCATGGAGAAGCGGACTTATGCCTTCCGGGTCAAGTTAACGGAGAAAACTGCACCATAACAATCGACACTGGTGCAACCCGATCGATTATCCGACAAGACCTAGTTAGACAGCAACAACTTCACAAGGGCAGAATTTTCTCACTACGGACAGCTACGGGAGAAACTGCACCTGTTCATGGAGAGGTCAACCTCCAGATACAGTTGGGAGACCTTGTGTTCCGACACAATTTTCTGGTTGCGAATATTATGGATGACTGCATTCTCGGAATGGATTTTCTGCGACCACATGGAATCACGTTGGATTTGGGCAAACGTGTATTGAAATGGCAGAATGTCAAAGTACTGATGGAGGATCCCAGCGTCCAAATTCCCAAGATGAATGTAGTGGTATGCACTGACACTGATGTACCGAATTCTTCCGAAAGCATTGTATGGGCCAAGCTTGATGGTGATTCTGGAGACCACCGATCTTATCTGATAGAGCCAACGAAGACGTCTGCATTGCGCAGTTTGATTGTAGGACGAAGCCTTGCAAGATCTTTAAGGAACGGATATGTGCCGGTTAGAGTCCTTAACACCGCAGATTCAACCACCAGCATTAAAGCGGGAGAAGTCATCGGCAGCTGCCAGCCTGTTTCCACCATCACCTCTTTGGAAGCTACTCACGACCATCATTGCAAAAGGAGGCAAGACACAGACAAAGCCCGGGAATCAACGTCTGCAATATTGAAGCAGGTCAAATTGCTAGTGCAGCTATTCAAACGAGCCTCTGATCTGGTCACCAAGTACAGTGACATCTTCTCAACAAGCCCGGATGACCAAGGCCGAACGAGTCTGGTAACTCACGGCCAAGCCGATTCGACAAGCACCCAGACGCCTCCCTATAGCCAAACAAGGAGAAGTGAGCGCGCTGATCTCGGACATGGAAAAACAAGGCGTTATTGAACCTTCTGTCAGTCCATGGGCTGCGCCTGTAGTTCTAGTAAAGAAAACGGACGGTAGCACTCGTTTTTGTGTCGACTATAGGCAGCTTAACGACGTCACTAAGAAAGATAGTTACCCGCTCCCACGCATCGATGACATCATGGACACTTTAGCCGACGCAAAATGGTTTTCTACACTCGATCTCAAGAGTGGCTACTGGCAGGTAGAAATCGACAAGAAGGACCGAGAGAAGACCGCATTTTCAGTTGGGACCGGATTGTGGCAATTTGTGGGGATGCCGTTTGGGCTTTGCAATGCTCCAGCCACTTTCGAACGCTTGATGGAATACGTGCTACGTGGTCTAACCTGGAAAACCTGCTTGGTGTACCTAGATGACATAATTGTCATCGGGAGAACGTTCTAAGAGCATAAGCGGAACTTAGAAGAGGTTTTCTCCAGGCTGCGACTGGCAAATTTGAAACTTAGTCCCGATAAGTGTACCCTTTTCGCAGCTGAAGTAAAATACCTGGGACACGTCGTATCAGCAGAAGGGGTCAAAACAGACCCTGAGAAGATTGAAGCCGTGAAAAGCTGGCCAACACCAAACAACAAGCGCCAACTACGAAGTTTCCTGGGTCTGGCAACCTACTATCGAAGATTCGTCAAAGACTTTGCCAAAATAGCTAAGTGTCTCCATCAGCTAACCGAGAAAAATCGTCCGTATGTCTGGAACGAACAATGCCAGACAGCCTTTGAGACCCTGAAGGAAAAGCTGTGTGAATCACCCGTGCTGGCGTATCCGAAACCCGGAAAAATGTTTGTAGTTGACACTGATGCAAGCAACGGCGGTATTGGAGCTGTACTCTCCCAGCAGATCAATGGCGAAGAAAGAGTCCTCTCGTATTACAGTCGAGTTCTTTCAAAAAGTGAGAGGAACTACTGTGTGACCAGGAAGGAGCTATTGGCTATAATAGAGCCCACCAAGCAGTTCCACAAATACCTATATGGCCAGAAATTTGTTCTTCGAACGGACCATGCATCGCTGAGATGGCTACTTAACTTCAAAAACCCCGAGGGACAAGTTGCGAGATGGATCGAAAGATTGCAGTCATACGACTACGAAATTGTTCATCGAAAGGGCGGAGCTCATGGAAATGCTGACGCCTTATCTCGTCGCCCAGGTCCAGCTAACTGCAAGCATTGCCGACGGATTGAAGAAAAGGAACCACCCGTTGATTTGCGACTGATAACGGCCGAATTCGATGAAGGTTGGTCATCGGAGGAGATTCGAAATGCCCAGCTAGCCGATGAAGACATCGCACCATTGCTCGTATGGAAGGAGACGACTGGGCGACCTGAGTGGAAGGACGTTTCAACGCATGGCGCAACCCTGAAAAGCTAGTGGGCACAATGGAACTCCCTTCAGGTGGAGGGTGGTGTACTCAAGCGGAAATGCAATGATCCATCTCGCAACTTGTCCCTCGGGGTTTTCGAAGTTAAGTAGCCATCTCAGCGATGCATGGTCCGTTCGAAGAACAAATTTCTGGCCATATAGGTACTTGTGGAACTGCTTGGTGGCCTCTATTATAGCCAATAGCTCCTTCCTGGTCACACAGTAGTTCCTCTCACTTTTTGAAAGAACTCGACTGTAATACGAGAGGACTCTTTCTTCGCCATTGATCTGCTGGGAGAGTACAGCTCCAATACCGCCGTTGCTTGCATCGGTGTCAACTACAAACATTTTTCCGGGTTTCGGATACGCCAGTACGGGTGATTCACATAGCTTTTCCTTCAGGGTCTCAAAGGCTGTCTGGCATTGTTCATTCCAGACATACGGACGATTTTTCTCGGTCAGCTTTGACGAATCTTCGATAGTAGGTTGCCAGACCCAGGAAACTTCGTAGTTGGCGCTTGTTGTTTGGTGTTGGCCAGCTTTTCACGGCTTCAATCTTCTCAGGGTCTGTTTTGATCCCTTCTGCTGATACGACTTGTCCCAGATACTTTACTTCAGCTGCGAAAAGGGTACACTTGTCGGGACTAAGTTTCAAATTTGCCAGTCGCAGTCGGGAGAAAACCTCTTCTAAGTTCCGCACATGCTCTTCGAACGTTCTCCCGATGACGATGATGTCATCTAGGTACACCAAGCAGATTTTCCAGGTAAGACGACGTAGCACGTATTCCATCAAGCGTTCGAAAGTGGCTGGAGCATTGCAAAGCCAAAACGGCATCACCACAAATTGCCACAATCCGGTCCCAACTGAAAATGCGGTCTTCTCTCGGTCCTTCTTGTCAATTTCTACCTGCCAGTAGCCACTCTTGAGATCGAGTGTAGAAAACCATTTTGCGTCGGCTAAAGTGTCCATGATGTCATCGATGCGTGGGAGCGGGTAACTATCTTTCTTAGTGACGTCGTTAAGCTGCCTATAGTCGACACAAAAGCGAGTGCTACCATCCTTTTTCTTTACTAGAACTACAGGCGCAGCCCATGGACTTACAGAAGGTTCAATAATGCCTCGTTTTTCAATGTCCGAGATCAGCGCGCTCACTTCTCCTTGTTTGGCTATAGGGAGACGTCTTGGTGCTTGTCGAATCGGCTTGGCTCCCTGTGTATCTATAACGTGAGTTACCAAACTCGTTCGGCCTTGGTCATCCAGGCTTGTTGAGAAGATGTCACTGTACTTGGTGACCAGATCAGAGGCTCGTTTGAAAAGCTGCACCGGCAATTTGACTTGCTTCAATATTGCAGACGTGGATTCCCGGGCTTTGTCTGTGTCTTGCCTCCTTTTCCAATGATGGTTGTGAGTAGCTTCCAAAGAGGTGATGGTGGAAACAGGCTGGTAGCTGTCGATGACTTCTCCCGCTTTGATGCTCGTGGTTGAGTCTGCGGTGTTAAGGACTCTAACCGGCACATATCCGTTCCTTAAAGATCTTACAAGGCTTCGTCCTACAATCAAACTGCGCAATGCGGATGTCTTCGTTGGCTCTATCAGATAAGATCGGTGGTCTCCAGAATCGCCATCAAGCTTGGCCCATACAATACTTTCGGAAGAATTCGGTACATCAGTGTCAGTACATACCACTACATTCATCTTGGGGATTTGGACGCTGGGATCCTCCATCAGTACTTCGACATTCTGCCATTTCAATACACGTTTGCCCAAGTAACGTGATTCCATGTGGTCGCAGAAAATCCATTCCGAGAATGCAGTCATCCATAATATTCGCGACCAGAAAATTATGTCGGAACACAAGGTCTCCCAACTGTATCTGGAGGTTGACCTCTCCACGAACAGGTGCAGTTTCTCCCGTAGCTGTCCGTAGTGAGAAAATTCTGCCCTTGTGAAGTTGTTGCTGTCTAACTAGGTCTGGTCGGATAATCGATCGGGTTGCACCAGTGTCGATTGTTATGGTGCAGTGTTCTCCGTCAATTTGACCTGGAAGGCATAAGTCCGCTTCTCCACGATGTAGTCTTGACACGGTGATGGTGGTGCTGGGGACGTCGATCCTCCTAGCCAACCTCTGCCCCACGAAGTTGGCTCTTACAGGTTTCCCGACCCCTCTGTTTGAAGGGCTTCCATTCTGGGCTCCTGACTCGGTCTGGATCTCCTCCTAGCTGCACACCCTGGACAATAGCTCGGTTTTCTTCGCTTCTTGCAGTCTCTTTGCAAGTGCCCCTTCTCTCCGCAATTCCAGCATCTAGGCGCACCATTTACTTGCGGGTCTCGCTCTGTTTCCACGCGTTCACACCTGCACTCGTCTGTCACTACCTCACGAACCCGGGCAGTGGTACGAGTCACATTTTTCGCTGCCTCAAAGTTCAGACTGTAAGCCAACGCGTCCTTAACCGTTTGCTTTTGAGCTAAACGCACGGCTTGTTGCAATTCCGGGTTCTTTAGTGCGCTGATGAATGCTTCTGTTGCTGCATCATCTCGATGTTCTGGGTCGTAGGCTGGGTAAGCCAAAAGTGCTAGTCGCTCAATGTCTTGGGCTAGCTGCTGTAGGGTTTCACCAGTCTTCTGCACCCGGTGCCTTAGCTGTGACCGATAAATCTGCTTTAGATGATCGTCTCCATAACGCATGTCGAGCGCATTCATTATAGCATTCGGGTTTGAGTGTAATTCAACGGGGATCGTCTGCAACAGCTCGGCAGCTGGGCCTCTTAGAGCAAGAATCAATGCAGTTGCTCGTTCCTGCTCATTCCAGTGATTTATGCGAGCGGCTGCTTCAAACTGGGTTTTGTAAATAGTCCAGACCGTTTGCCCGTCGAATATTGGTGCTTGCGCATTTCTAGATGAGCTTTGCGCTGCGGTTAGAAGTGGGGCTGGTGAGGCGGTTACTACTGCCTTCGCTGCTACCAAGTCCTTTTTCACTTTTTCCATCTCATGGTTGATTCTCTCCTCGACCTGGCTGATCTCAAGGTTGATTCTCTCCTCGACCTGGTATACCTTTTCCTCGACGCATTTAATTTGGCTGTTGAGACTACTGAGCTCCGCTTTTATTTCGGTTGACTGTTTTTGCAAATCCGCCTTGATTTCAATCGCTTGTTGGTCCATTTTCGCTGATTGTTCATTTAGCTTCGCAGCTAAACTGGATGTCTGTTCATTTAGCTGCGCTGATTGTTCATTTAGCTTCGCGGCTAAACTGGATGTCTGTTCATTTAGCTGCGCTGATTGTTCATTTAGCTTCGTTGATTGTTCATTTAACTTCGCTGATTGTTCATCCAGCTTCGTAGTTAAATTGGACGACTGTTCATTGAGCTTCGCAGTTAAATTGGATGACTGTTGTCGCTGCTCTTGCTGCATCAGCATTAACATTTGCATCAGCGCATTTTCTGGTTCCTTTGGTTTTTTTGTTTCTGCTTCACCACCTTCTGCGCCTTTTTCTGCATCTGAGGGCTCACCCGAATCCAGATACGCGCCTTCCGATTCAATTGCGTCACGCAAGCGTGCAATCAGTGTGGCCTTTGTACCTTGCGTAGCCAGGTTTCGCTGTTCCAACTCTTCCTTAAGCTCCGACATGGTCAATTCATTAATTTTTAAGTTTAAGCTTCGTGGCATTTTTAATGTTTCTTTAAATTTTCCTAATGTGCACTATAAAAATGTTCAAATATTCACTTTCAAAATTTTTCTTTCGCACTTCTTGACACCACTGTCGCGTGTTATTGGTTCGCGGCCTATAATTTTAATGTTCCGGGAAAGTGAAAACGCAATATCTTTTAATTTAAGTCTAAAAGAGTTTATTTGATCACAAATATGCACAATAATCAGTTTAACACATGCACTAATTTTAATTTTCACTTTTAAAAAAATCTAACACTTGTCCATAAATTTCTTATCGCAATTGTCTTCTAAATCACTTCACTATTACGAAAATCACTTCCCACACACTATCGCAGTTCTTATCGCGGTTGAATGAATGATCCCCCCATTCATTCAGCTCGACTTTATATAGGGTCTCTACCTATTCACCCATTTCTCGTACATTGGCGAATGTTCTACCGAGAGGTACCTGGTAGATTCGAGCAAATTAATGAATGGAGTGACGTCACTTGCAGATGTTGATCATGCTTGTTGGGTTCCCGTGGGTTCGAGTAAATTCATTTGTTGACGTTCTTAATGATTATGAAAACAATTGCGACAGTAGCTCGCAGAATTATTTGTACATGTAATTATTTGTACATGTAACAATGTATTTATATATATATATATATATATATATATATATATATATATATATAAATATATACATATCCATATATGTATATTGTATATATATATATATATATATATATATATATATATATATATATATATATATATATATATATATGTATATATATATGAATATATATATATACATACATGTATATTGTATATATATATATACATATATATATACATATATATATATTATATATATATATATATATATATATATATATATATATATATATATATATATATATATATATATGTATGTATATATATATATATATATATATATATATATATATATATATATATATATATATATATATATATATATATTGTTACATGTACAAATTATTCTGCGAGCTACTTTCGCAATTATTTTCACAACCATTAAGAAGATCATGATCAACAAAACGAGCGTACTTGAAATCCCACTAAGCATGATCAACATCTGAAAGTGACGTCACTGCCCATTCAGTATTACTCGAATATTCCAGGTAGTTCGCCAATGTACGAGAAATGGATTGAATGACTAGAGACCCTAATAAAGGCGAGCTGAATGAATGGGGGGATTATTACAACCACGATATAGTAAAACTGCGATAGTGTGGAGTGCAAATTAAAAGCGATATTGATTGTGAAGTGATAGACAGTTGAAGTAAAAATTGATAGACAAATTTTGAAATAATTAAATTAATAATTGTGCAATTTTTAATAAATAAACTCTTTTAACTTAATTTAAAAGACAGTGCGTTTTCACTGTCCCGAAACATTAAAATTATTGGCCGCGAACCATAACACGCGACAATGTTATATATATATATATATATATATATATATATATATATATATATATATATATATATATATATATATATATATGTATATATATATACATATATATACATAGATATATATATATATACATAGATAATATATATATATATATATATATATATATATATATATATATATATATATGTATATATATGTAATATGGATATACTCGTATATTGCTACACGCACAAATAATTCTGCGAGCTACTGTCGCAATTGCGCAATTGTTTTCACAACCATTAAGAATATCATGATCAACAAGCAAATGTACTCGAAAGCAAGAGAATCCACAAAACATAATCAACATCCAAAAGTGACGTCACTGCACCATTGGACTGCACCAGGTAGTTCGGCAATGTACGAGAAATGGATTGAATGGCTAGAGACCCTATACAAAGCCGAGCTGAATGAATGGGGGAATTATTACAACCGCGATAGTAAAACTGCGACAGTGTGGAGTGCGAATTGAAGAGCGATATTGATTGCGTAATAGTGAAGTGATTTTCGTTGATAGTGAAGACAGTTAAAGTAAAATTTGATAGACAGTGAAAGTTAGTGCAGTTAATGCAGTGACAGTGAAAATTAGCTTAAATGCGAGTTAAATTAATGATTTTGCATTCCTAGTAAATGAACTCTTTTAACTTAATTTAAAAGACAGGGCGTTTTCACTTTCCTGGAATATTAAAATTATCGGCCGCGAACCATAACACGCGACATATATATATATATATATATATATATATATATATATATATATATATATATATATATATATATATGTATATATATATATATATATATATATATATATATATATATATATATATATATATATGGAGGTAAGATATTTTTGGGGGCTTTTCAATTTTTTTAATATATACAAATCACTTAGCCTATTCATACGAGTTGTGCCTTAGGGCTTTTGCCGGAGTTCAATAATTTTTAACTTTACTATAAACTTAAAATTAAAATTAAATTTAATCTTTACAATAAAACAAAGCTTTAAAATGGGAACACTCGCAACAGTATCAAACATTGATAGATTGTAAAAGTATTAGGTGTTAGATTAATTAAATTTAAAGAAATGAAGTTCTAAAAATTAAGTTTCTTAAAACTAAATAAATTATTAGCTTAAGACTATCTTAAAGCTACTTGTGCGCTGCATCTAATGAAAGTTTATCCATCGCTGCCCTAATTAATTCCGCCTTGTGCTACACTGGTCATCTTATTGCGGATTCCACAAGCTTTTCCGCATATAATTTGATTGGCTCCACCGCCAAAAACCTTACCTCGCTTACTTGCTTTTGACTGCTTCCTGAAAATAGGAATAAGAAGATGGTTCGCCTGGTTCAATTTCTCCGAAACCTTATCAACGTGAGCACTGAAGGAAGCCTTCATATTCAAAACCGCCCCCAAGTACTTCGTTTGCCGGGAACTGTGCACCATCTGCCCATTCAACTAAATTTCGAAGTCACAGACGCCGCTTGTACGGCGACCAAGTATTTATGCAGGTCCTTAAATACAATCAATTCACTTTTCTTTGTATTTACCTTCATTTCACACTTCCAGTAGTATGCAGTAAGAGTATTGTTCGGCTTGGAACACGGCCAAAGCATCCACCGTGGAGTGGGCTTTTTTGAGGCCAAATTGTCTTTGCGATACAATTCTTGCCCCTGCAGAGAATCGTATGATGCTTTCAAGTATTATCCTTTCAAGCAGCTTACCAATATTCAAAAGCAGCGAAATCGAGAGAGTATCGACTTATTCGGTTTTTAAGTATATAATTGGAGATCCCATCAGTCCCTGCTGATTTTTTGGAATTTCGCTCGGCAGCCAACAAATTGAGCCTCTCAGGACTGACAAACAGACCATGGCCAGTAGGTGCGTCGGAGGGATTCGAGTCAGAGAACCTGGTCAAGCACAACTGCTCATGGTACATAACCTGCCGGCTGCGCCAGTTTTGTTACATAACCAGTATTCCCTATGTATACCGGCATGAGCTGGGAGCTAGATCGGATGTCTATACTATATACACCTCCAGGCGCCCGGGGAAAAATCTTACTGCATGACACTTCTTTTTCACAACACTACAGCACCTCTCGGGCCTTTACTTCCTGCAAATAGCGCCTCCAACAGTCTCGGGCCGTTGACCGCGTCCTCCAATCTCGAAATCCGAGCAGCGATGAACTGTCTTCGTTGACCGAGTCAGACCCGTATTTCCTCGGTTTCCTCACTGGTCTCCGGCCTTCAGTTCTCCCTACGTATCCGGTGTTCACCCATACGATTCATGTGTCCAGCCCATTGCAGCTTCCACAGTCTGACAGTCGTTGAGATCTCCGGTTCTTCAAAAATTTCATGTAGCTCATTTCATATAGCTCATCGATTATTCGCCTTCAGACCCCTCGCAAAAAGGCGTTCAATATATTTGCGGGTGCTTGGGTTAGGGTCCACGTTTCACACTCATAGCATAACACAGGTCTTATCACAGACTTGTATACTTGGAGCTTTGTTTTTCTGTGTATGTAGCTGGTTTTCAAGATCGTCAAAACTGAATAAAATATTTTATTTGCGTGCTGTATTCTTCGGCGTATTTCGTCTCTTCCATTACTGACTCTCGTTATTTTGGCACCTAAATACATAAATTCGCTCACATTTTCGATACTATATTCGCCAAGTGTGATATTTTGTGTGCTTGAGGTACTTTTCCTCGACTGCATCATGAGCTTTGTTTTAGTTTCATTGATTTGTAGCCCTACTAGTTTTGCTTCGCTATCAAGTTTCAGGAAGAGTTCTTTGGCAGTTGTTAATGGCCGTGACAAAATGTTTATGTCGTCCACATAGGTTACTACTTGGCTCGAATTGTATAGTAGTGTACCTCGCGTAACGACAACTGCCTTCCTTATGACGTATTTCATAGCCAAATTGAATAGTAATGGGGCCAGCCCATCTCTCTGCTTTAGTCCAATATTTGTGTCAAAGGCATCGGTGAGCTGGTTATTGATACGGACTTGGAAGGTCGTTGACGTCATTGTCATTTTGGTAAGACGGACGAATTTGGCTGGGCTGCCAAAGCAAAGCATTATTTGGTACAGTACGTTATGATCAATACTGTCGTATGCTTGCTTCCACGAAAATTTGGTGTACGTCTATTTTGAACTCCCAGCAATTTTCAAGTACCTGCTTGATTGTGAACAATTGGTCTATTGTCGATCTACCTGCTCTGAAACCACCTTGATACTCCCCAGTAATACTGCTGGCATATGATCCGATTTTATTTTCTAAGATCTTTGAAAATATTTTGTACGCCGTACAAAGTAGTGATATGCCTCTATAGTTTTCGCACTGTAGATTGTGATCTTATTTGTGGATAGGGAGTATAATTGATTGGCTCCACTCTTTCGGCATATGTTCTTGTGGCCAAATGTGCTGGATGACTTTGTGAATAGCTTTATGAACACCATTGCCACCATATTTGATGAGCTCCACTGGAATCTTTTCATCCAGACTTGGTGGGGCCAATGGACGCTCTCCGCCGACATTTATTGGCTCCAATGTTGTGGTGCTCTGTAGAGTATTAAGGAGGTTCTTGAAATATGATGCCCATCCTTCGTTGATCTTGGTATCATCAGCGATGAGAGAGCGTGGTTTTGGCCTGATAACGACGTTTCAGGCTTTTCACTACTTTTTATGCTTGCCTTGCGTTGTTGCTCGCTAAACTTACATATGTACTTCTCAATTGGTCGTCATAGTGTTTTCTTTTCTTAGTTCTTATTATTTTACTTGCTACTCTTCTGAGATTTTCATAGTGTTTTCCTACCTATCAATCTCTGTATGCCTGATTCGTTTTGTCTAACGCATTCTGGCATTCATAATCGAACCATTCATTTCTTTTGCGCCATGCTTGATGTCCGATCGTCTGTCCTGCCACGGTTTTAATAGCCGTTTTCACTTCCATCCACAGCTCATTCTTGTCTGTAACGATGCGTCTGACAAGATGGAAGCCAACTGGTTGGCGAGGGTTTCCGTGGAATTTGTGGCCACATATGCCTTTTGGAGCCTTTCGATGTCACATTTTTGTAGCGGGCTGGCCTTTGCTGAATATGCATTTGACATACGACATCTATATGTTAATTTGATCAAGTAATCATCTGAGTTACAATGGGCTCCTCGGTATATATGGACGTCAAGTATGCTCGAGGCCTATCTTTGTTGGATCAGATCATGGTCGATCTGGTTTTGCGTGTTGGCATCCGGTGATACCCAGGTCATTTTATGAATGCTTCGATGGGGGAAGCAAGTCGAACGCATGGCTAGATTTCTGCTTTCTGCAAAGTCAATCAGGCGCTGGTCGTTGTCATTTGTTTCATTGTGGAGGCTATATCCTCGAGTCGTTCCCCGATGAGATAGCTCATTGCCAACTTTAGCGTTAAAATCACCCATAATTATTTTTGCATCGTTTGTAGGCAATGAGTCGACTGGTTTTTCCAGGTGATTGTAGAACGTTTCCTTTATTGCTTCGGCCTTTTCTTCGGTCGGGGCGTGAACATTAATCAGCCAAATTTCGAAGAATTTTGCTTTTATATGGATCGCACATAACCGTTCATTGACTGCCTTAAAATCAATAACGATTTGCGATTTGAACTCCCTATCCACCATGAAGGCCACTGTAAATTCCCGCTTTTCAGTAGGCTTCCCACTTTTGAATTTTGTGTGCGATCTCATTTCTTGAATGCCGTTTCCAGTCCAAATCGTTTCCTGAATTGCCAGTATTTTTAATTTATATTGACTGGCCTGGTGAAATAGGGGTAGTTTTATCTCATTGCTAATTTACACGTTGCTTAAGTTTTGAATGTTTACATTGTTTGGATTTTTTTTCTTTGAAAACTTACGATCGATATTGAATGAAGCTCTTTTGCCTTTGACTAGATATTCCTTAGGGTCAGCGGGAATTAGCGCGCTTCCTGTGTGAGCGATAGTCTCTAAGGGAACCAAAAAAGATGAGCTATTCGATCGGGGTGGCTACATGGCGTGAAACGCCAGAATGCCGAAAGAGATTCTCGGCGAGTTCCCATTCCATAGAAGCTCTTTCTTCCTATTTTGTCCCGTTTGCACGTAAACGGAGAGAGACAATAAACGTTATTCTCTTAGGGGAAACAGACTGGCTGACTAATTGTTTTGCTGCTGTCTTTTCCATCTTATCCGCACACTCTCTGCGCTCGTTGTTGCTTTCTGCTGGCTGACTCATACTTCCTTGTGAGATACATGCCGCTGCCGCCTCTTCACCTCCACTGCACACCTGCTCTATGAGGCAACAACGACTTGATCGCAACTTGATAAATCTTATCATGCGAATGAACGTAAATCAGAAAGTTGCGTGGTTGCCTGCTTATATCTTTTAGGATTGATGCCGTTGGCTGGCGTAAGGCATGAGGTGGTGCGTTTGCACGTTCACAACACTCATGGTCCTTGTCGAAATTCGTTGTGGTACTGCTCACTAACGAAGTGACGGAAGAGACCGCACTTGCTTTCTCTCTTTGAAGAACTTTCGCAAAATGTTTTGCGATAGAGCCAGCAATAGATTTATTATCCATGAGCATGGAACCATCATAAGCGAGGACCCCGGGTAGCCTTTTTCTGCTAATTATACTATTAATATGAGGAAACATACAAGGATCTGGTTTGATACTTTCCAGGGCCTTTTCAAATCACTCGTAAGCAAAACCGCGGTTCTTCTCAACATCATTCAGTTTATTGACATAATGGATGAATACGTTCATACTCCCAACTGACCATATTTAAATTGTCTACGATAAAACTCCAAGATGTCTTCCGGTAAATCTTGATAAAGGTAATTTGCAGAGGATTTCTTGCTGGAGATCTTTGAGATGACCGGTTGAATTTATACATTCTAATCCCTCATCGATATCAGGAATAAAAAAAATTTCCAATGTTTTGATAGAAATTTCCTTCAATTTTCCATCAAGGTTGGCACCAACTGCTGCCCAACCTACAGTTTCACAGCCTTTTTACTCTTAATGTCAGCTCAACCAAAAGGTGTGTAGTAATCGAGCAGTTGGCATATGTAAACCACTCGAGGAACTTCCACGAAAAATCAACAGGAGTTCGAGGATGCCGTCATAAAATTAAAAGAAACTCAACAAGAAAATGATAAACTGAAACTAGAAAATGATCATTCATCGACGTAATTTATGGCAACGTCTGCGAATAATCGAAACATATCTAAATGGAACAGTTATAACATCTTCCAATACGACATAAAATTCTAATTTATCGAAACCAACAACTGAATCGTTCGTAAGTCAGCAGAAGCGAACGTTCGTATCTAATTTACAACAAACATATACCACAGTCAACCAGTTACATCGGTAGCGAACTCAAATGATAGTCCGATTATTTTTTGTCACAGGTAATGATTCCGCCTGCAAAGACAGCAACGAAGGTTGAATCTACTACTCAAATCAAAATTTCCTCAACCTGCAAATCATTACCGGTTTCCTCGAAGCCATGACAACCCGTCCCTGTAATTACTGAAAGAGGAGTCGAACAACAACCGTACCGAGTAATCCACACAGTTAGTTGCCACCCAGCAACCGCAACTGTTGAATTTAAATCGAGCAAACAAATGACCGGCGGAGACGAGCGCGATGAGAGCGCCATTTCATCGCTAGCGCAGCGGTTTTTTCGTAATTACTGGGAGAGGAGTCGAACAACAACCGTACCGAGTAATCCACACAGTTAGTTGCCACCCAGCAACCGCAACTGTTGAATTTAAATCGAGCAAACAAATGACCGGCGGAGACGAGCGCGATGAGAGCGCCATTTCATCGCCAGCGCAGCGGTTTTTTCGTTTTCGTCATGTGAAAGGGACGCGGTGAATTGCTTGTAGCAAGTTCTTGCCTGAAAAGTAACCTTCGGTATCCATTAAATTTCGACGAAAAATAATTGCACAAATTGTGGCTAGGTATGTGAGTGCGACGTAATTGTCGTGAAAAGTGCGCATTTACCGGCTGTCAGAATATGGAGAATTTCGTGTGGAAAGTGAAAAGACGGGAGTGCTACGAGACGTTGACGGCACGGATGGAAGATATTGTTGCGGATAATGTGTTTCCTGTGGAGTAAATTCACCCGCAGTGCTGCAGGTGGAAAAGAATTTTGGTGAACGGACGTGGAAAACTCCCAACACTGGGTGTTTGGTCGCGGCATAAATTTTGACGCGAGACAGTTTTCCAATCGATCGCGCGGATAAATTGGCGATCGGCGATTGTATTATTTATTGGCTATGAGTGTTAGCGCCGCTTGTTGGACATGGAAACGGATCGGAAAACTCACACCCGGTGGAAGGTTAATCGTTACGAGTAGAGGAATCGTCAAGGCGGAGTCCAGGGGAACAGATGTCCTTGTGGCCGACGAGCGTCTTGCTTTTGGGAGCGCAAGCAACATCGGTAAGGATAACTCAGCGACGCGATTTGTTGCCAAGTTAGCGGTCGGTGTAATAAAAGCCGCCTAAGTTCTGGATC
This sequence comes from Odontomyia ornata, assembly GCA_963969285.1. Lineage (NCBI taxonomy): Eukaryota > Metazoa > Arthropoda > Insecta > Diptera > Stratiomyidae > Odontomyia > Odontomyia ornata. The sequence continues at coordinate 2,645,508 of OZ017743.1, forward strand.
ATCTTCCTTCTCATTAGTGCAGTCGGGCTTCTGTTGATTCTTTGTTAGTAAGTTCCTAGTTCACATTTCATCAATGAAAATCGTATTTCAATAACTTCTTTCAGCCACTCGACTGACTTCAGGGTCCATAGAAATTGGCTCGCAATAACACATTCGCTTCCACCTTCAAGATGGTATTTCGAAAGTACCAAGTAAATAGACTTTGGTTTATCCTCCGTCCTTTGCATGTTTTGAATTAATTCCCTCTTACATTGCGAAATGGTTCGAGCCAGGTATGCTGATCGTTAGAAATTTGAACTATTCATCATACAGAGCAATTCTGTTCCAGGAACTATCTGTTATAGTCATGGATATCAATGTTAAGTCGGCAGTTTCTCCTGGCGTCAACTATAATATAACAATTTATTTATTTATTTAGTTAATAAGCCAAACAAGGCAATCACAAAAAAGATACTTATATCTAAACAAATCACAAAAAAAGTAAATGTACTCGTATATTTAACAATAATTTATTTTAACTTATTTTAATGCGTCAGCAATCTTTTTTGTGAAGTTATGTATTGATTTAGAAGAAGAGTTATGTTCACTCATAGAATTGAAGATCTTGCAACACCTATTAATTGGCTCGTTGTCTGCGTAGGTGGTTTCATGTTGGTCTTCATGAAGCAGACGAGTGTTCCTAGTATGTTTAATCGGTTCCTTAAACGTGATTTTGCTTGATAGTGATGCAACATTTACTATCTTATTGATTACATTCAAAACAAAGCAAGAACTTAAGATAGTTCTTCGAGATGAGAGGGAGGAAAGATTCAAAATATTTAATCTTTGCTGGTAAGGTGGCAGGTTAGCGAAGTCTCTTGGGTCATAAGCATCACGCAAGGCAAAAAGAATAAACTGTTTCTGCACAGATTTAGTGCGGATGCTGTGATTCCCAAAGCATGGATTCCAAATAATACAACCATATTCAAGGAGGGGGCGAACAAATGAGGTGTATAGAGTTTTGGTGGGCCATAGGTTTTTGAATTCTTTGGCATGACGTTTTATGAAACCGAGCTGCTTATATGCCCGAGCAAGAATTCTATCGTATTGGGAATGGAAATTCAACATTCTGCCCAACAGAACGCCCAGGTCTGAGATCTGGTCAACTTTTTAAAGTGGGGAATCATTCAGGTTATAAGTGTGCTCAAATACTGAATTTTTTCTCGAGAAGCTTATAACATAACACTTTCCAACATTTAGATAAAGCCTGTTATTGTTACACCATTTCGATAATGAATTTATTTTGGCTTACAGAAAAATAGCCTCGGAATCGGAATTGACGGTGTGGTATATTTTGAGATCGTCAGCATATAGAAGATGAGGTACGTCACTTAAAATTTCAGACAAGTCGGAAATAAAGACGTTGAATAAAAGGGGACCCAGGTGGCTAACCTTGTGGCACTCCAGAAGAGGCAATAATTTCTCTTGAAAAATTGCCCTGGAATTTTACAAACTGTGTTCGATTATTTAGGTATGATGCAATCCAACTCAATAAGGACCCAGAGATGCTGAACTTCAGAAGTTTGGGGATCAAAATTCCATGATCAACTCGATCAAAAGCTTTGGTGGAGTCTGTGCAAACAGCGTCAATCTGGTTACCTTTTTCCATTCCGCAGAGAATAGTTGAGGTAAGAAGCATTAGGTTAGTGGTAGTTGATCGACCTTTGCGAAAACCATGCTGATGTTCGTTTAAACGTGGTTCAACCAACGTGGTAAGCTTATCACAAACAATTTTTTCGAACAACTTTGGAATAGCTGATAGTATCGCAATGCCTCTATAGTTTGTTATAGACCGCTTTTCGCCACTTTTGAAAATCGGAGTCAAATGAGAAGACTTCCAGACACTTGGAAAAGCCCCTCGTGATAAAGATGCGTTGAATAGAATAAACAGAGGGGAAGAGATTTGATGTATACACTCAAAAAGAAATCTCAGTGGAAGAGAGTCAGGTCCAGGTCCCTTGTTAATATCAAGTTCTTTAATAGCGTTTAGGATATCTTCACTTGACACACTAATTTCATCAATGAATGGTGCTGTCATTGAATGGCAAATTGGTATGCTAGAAGAATTGGTGGCCGGGCTGAAAACCTCTTGGAAATGCTCGGCAAAAAGGTTGCATATAATTTGAGGGCAAATTGAATTACTATCACCGTAATACATTGATGTTGGAAATCCTGTGGCTTTTTGCTTGGTTTTTACGAAATTGAAAAATTCTTTGGGATTACGAATAATATTTTCCCCGGTTGAATTGATGTATTGATCATATGCTTCGCGAAATCTTGTAGTGAATTCCATAGCCAGCTCATCATATTTAATCTTAAGGCTTGTATCAAAGTTGTTACCTCTCATTAATTTATAGAGCTTGTTCCTTTGATTCCGCAGATGTCGAAGGTCGCGATCAAGCCAGGGCTCGGTAATTTTTGGTTTTTTCTTTATTTTAGGAACGTGAGTCTCAATGCATTCGAAGAGTGTTTTATAGAATGAAGAGACTGCTTCCTCTAAATCTAAGCTTGAAAGGTAGTTCCAATCAATATTGGCAAGATAAAATTTAATGCTATTATAATCAGCATTTTAGAAATCAAATACAATACAGCCATTGTACGTACGGGAAAAAGTTACATCAGATATGGGAAGCTCAACCGAAGAAGCGAAATGGCTTCGTGTGTTAGAGAAAAGATTCTCTTTGTCATTGGTTGGGCTTACCACAACATCGTCATAAGCATCGGTAAAAATAAGATCCAACCAGTTTCCGTTTTGGTTGGGAGTCAGTGATACTTGTTGTAAGTCATTACCATAATTGGCATTGATTAGATTAAGATCGATGGTATTTACTGGTAGAAGATGGTTATCAGTTTCATCAGGAGTAAAAGATAAGTTAGGGCGGTTAAAGTCTCCCAAAATTATAATTTGATCATGTTCCTCTAGAGATGCAGCAATAGAATTTATAATTTCATATATGTTCTCGTAGGAGGTTTCGTCAGATTTTGGTGGAATGTAAAATACCCCTATGTATAAAAACCACTTGCCTAAGCGTATTCGAACCACCTTATGTTCAAAAGTTTTATAAGAGATAGTATCAATGTTTTCAGAGGCCATGGAACTTTTGATCGCAATAAACACTCCGCCACCTTTGGTTGGGCACGTGAATGAGTAGTCAGGATCAGCTTTTTAAATGGTCCAGCTACTGTCTAGAATTTCTTCGTTTATGTAACCATCATGTAGCCAGGTTTCGGTGAACATTAATACATTAAAATGGCAGGACTTAGCATCAAGGTATAATTTATTTATTTTCCCTCTAATACCGCTACAATTATGGTTTAAGAGTTTAATACCACAAAATGGTAAGTTAGTATTAGGAATGATATTTTTTAAACTCTTCTCTTGCTCTTTGGAACATAGAGACATTCTTAGATCTCACATGCAAAGCGTATGTTTCCAGATAATTTTTTACCTGGTCAGCAGAAAGTCCAAGCTGCTCGTGATATTTTACAAATAGATGGCGTAATGGCTCAATCTCAATAGGCAGGCCTTCTTGCTGAATTAGTACTTTGAGATTAATTTTGGTTTTACCATCGAAACAGGTTGATTCAGGCGCTTTGTGCATGTAAGCAAGATAAAGTCGAACGCAATTTAATCTCTGCAAGACTAGATGTAGGTCATTATCGGAAGAGTCGGTTTACATGTGTGCTCATTGTATTATAGCTTTTGCCAAGTAGTAAGAATAGTGAGAAAGACGAAAGTTTACTAAAGTAAACTGATCTCATCTGTACACCCTACTTAATTTTAGTGAAAGCGACTCAGTGTGTGGTGAATTTTGAATAATTATTATCCGCTCATATAACATTCATGAATTTATTGATTGACGACAACAGAACAAAATATTAAAATACTATTTCCTCGTTTGTAAGAGATTGGTGATTTTATTACTTTGAAGTACACATCTGGTATTTTGAATTTATTATTCCAAAATTTCGATGAATTAAAAATCGCGTAAGACACTGAAGCTGCGGAGTATTTAAAGGGAAATAATTTACATTTATATGCAGCATTTACAAGTACTTGTTTTTATCAGCCGCAACGTCCTGAGTGATCTGAATAATGAAAAATGTAATATTTTACGGGTGCCATGATCTTTATGCGATCTATAACTTCTTCGCTACAATAAGCTTAAATACTTCCTATCACCTGGAGAAACGAGCATGAGCAAATGTGCGCTACGATCGTTATTCAAAACGTTGACCATTTTTTTTTTGATATGCAATTTCTAACTGATCCTTTGGTTAGGGAATTTGATGTTTCCTTAGGGATGCATCAGACTACGACTATTTAGCCGCACTTCTGTCGCAAGTTACACATGGTTAAATGGAAGCCCGCACACTGCGATTTTCGGCAATTTTGTCCAGGTCGGCAGTCGCAGGAATTCGCGATTTTTCCTAAAACCAGTTTAGTAGGTAGTTTTTGTGATACTCGCGCAGGCGCACATCATTTGGACATTTGACGCTGACTTGCACGGAAGTTTCTTGCATACCACACAAATGAGTTAGCGCATGTGCTCCTGGCAAAGACATACCTTCAAATGAGCATATTAGTTCTGCGCATGCCTGAAGTTCCTTTGCAAATCTTGTCGCAGTGTGTTCGTATTTGCGTCTGAAAATCGCTGGTTACGGCAGAAAAATCGCAATGTGGCCGAACCCTTATGCCTACAATTACCTCGTGGAAAACGTGCAGCAGTCGAAGACTTCATTCGTCACAGACTTCCTGTAAGGATAACAGTAAAGTACATCACCTAGCGTTCCCTTTCTTTTGAACACCAAAGTAGACGAACGTCCTTTTATTGCGATTTAAGTTGATGTCGAGCAACGTCCACATGTGCCGATAAAAAAACTCATAGAGCGAAAAGTTTCTTGTGTAAAAATTCATCAGCAAACGAAAAGTTTGTTGTCATTGTCCTTTCTGTCAGGACATGAAGGGAAAAAAAACAAGCAATAAAGTTTATTTGGGTTATTTCACAATCTATCAAATTATTGGGTTTCTGGTCTCTTAACTGTGTTCAACTGCGTAAAATACAGCGGGTTATGTATTATTATTGTTGTGAATTTTTTTTTCAAATTGTTGCGGTTGTGCGAAATTACTAAAGAATCTAATTTAAATGTCGTTAGATTATCGCTTGTTGGCAGTTTGTAATGGTAGTCACAAAAGGTGATTCATTTCTGTACGCCATATTTAGAATTATGGAAAATTTATTTTAGCACCTTAAGACACCTAGAATGCTCAGCTGAAATTCAGCGAGCAAGCAGTCAACTTGAAGCCACCATATTCCTGCGTCCGAGCGCTTGAGATGGAGTAGGGTGGTTTTTTTATTGCTTCTCTTATCCAGAATCTTTTACAATCATGCGCATGAGCAAATTTTATCCAAACTTACTATAATAAATGCAACGCATTTCAAACATAAACATTATACTTCTTCTTCGTAGCACTACAGCCTCTCTCGGACCCTCGTTTCCTGCAAACAGCGCATCCAAGTGTCTCGGTCCATTGACCACGACCTGCAATTTTGAAATCCGAGCAGCGATGAACTGTCTTCGTCGACTGTGTCAGACCAGCGTTTCCTTGGTTTCCCTACTGGTCTCCGGCGACATTATACTTAACTGCTTCCTATTATCGTTTGGATTAGAATTTGGTAAATTCATTCGTACTCATTTCCCGTACTTTAGTTACTTAATACAAATAAGCGACACCAATAAATATAAAAGAATGACATGGAATGGATTATAACTATAGTTTTGAACACCAGGCTTCCCAAAAATAGTTTAAAGCCAAATTTTAAAATATGTTTACGCTTTCTCCATGGTTGCAATTTGAATATATTAACTAATATGGAATAATATCGCGTAAATGATAATTTATATAAATTTTACCTTATGGTGAAACTGTTAGATTGCAAAGAGAAAACGGAAATGTAAAACATATGTTATGAAATATTTAACTTTTGATGAGTGTAAAATTTATAATGCGAAGTCTCATAAAAGCGTCAAGTACTTTTGCGATGGGATTCGCGTAAATTTAGGTAAGTTGAAATAAAAAAATAAATATCGGACATGACAGCTTAAAAGAAAAGTAATCGGTCTTCTCTCTTCTTTGCTACCGGGTGTGGGACCCGAAACGTTGGTGGGCTCGTCCGCACAAATAAGCTAGCCAGCGGGTGAAGCTCTCTCTCTCTCTCTCTCTCTTTCTCTTTTATCGTATAAAGGGCTCTTGCCAGGAATGATTGACCTTCCAGTTTCTCAACATGACCTAGTAATTGTATAGGTTTTTGATCTGGTTGGGAAGGTTGCGAGGGGGTACTACTACCACCCGGATGCCCCACTCTTTCTGTGGGCTGTGACTATCCGCGTCCATGACAGGGTCGTGTCCGACCTCGTGCAATTATGTCGGAAAAGTTGTCAAATCTTTTCATCCAATGTCTTTCGGTCGGATACCTCGGCTTTGGACACCGCTTGAATCTTAAGCGTGAAATCTTTTGCAATAGGCCTTGCACTGGTGGAAAGAACCCACCCCACGACACCAGAACGCTTACGCGTCACCAGGCGAGGCCGTTTCCAGCTGAGCATTAATTTTTCATTCGCTGAGGCAGCAGTCCATCACTGCAGTCCTAAACGGACTTCTAACATCTTTCTTAAACACTACAGATAATCAGACTCGGCGTCGAGAATTCCACACTCGAAATTCCTTCAACTATGGGAGAGATTTAAAAGATTGACAGACACGATGAAAAAGCCAATAATGGACGAACTTCGGCGGAAGGTAAGCTCTTTCGGGCCAATCAATATGAGATCCACATTTGAGTGAAGCCAGTTAGAAATACCTGTACCATTGCAATTAGATGCAATATTTCCCCTTGTGGGATGCTTCGCATTGAAATCATCTCCCGTGGAATAAAAATCTATTTTTTTTTACACAGACTTAGCACTGCTTCCAAGTCGTCAATGAGATCCCTCACCGGATATCTATTTTGAACATAGATCCCCACAAAGCAAAGGTGCAATCTCCCGGCATGGATCTTATTATCTCTGGTTCAATACATTTCAGACTTGGAAGGCAGTGCCTTTGGACTTTTTAGATGATCTTTGTGAGCCATAGCAACTCCAAGAATTCCCTCTAGATCACCACGTCTGATGATCTTGTATTTTCTCTGAGTCCTGTTTCCGATTTAACCAGAAAGTTCGGTATATGGGGGCTCAAGTATTCTTGAACAAAGTTCATTTTATAGCGTGGAGCTAGTGAACATATGTTGATGAAGATTTAATGGAACTCATTACGACAACATACTTTGAGGGCAAATTTTAAATACGGAGTTTTTCTCATTTGAATTAGTGAGTTTTTTATACTGGGGGATAAATGAGTCCACTGTTTGAATGAGTGTGAACAAGTGACACCCGAAAAATTGTTGGCATTCAGTGCTCAAAGCCGTATTACGGTCATTCTGCGACTGCATTGGCTGATGTTTGGGTTGCCGTGCATGCTGTGGTATAGGCTGCTTCTATGCACCTTGTAAAAGACTAGAGTACAATATCCTATCTCGTACAGTATTTTTTATAAAGTCGGTGAAGAGATCCCTCCTTTTCTCTTTTTTCTTCTGGAGATTCTTCCTCACCTCCTCAACTTCTTTTGCTTTAGGACAACCTCTAAAACTCACAGGGTGTCCCTTAGCATTGCAGTTGACACAGGAAATCTTTTTTCGATTTGTGTGGCTTACCGCATTTGACGCATCTACGCAGTTAGAAGCGCCGCGGCCAAGTCTTTGGTAATTGAAGCACTGGGAAGTGCTCCCTTTTTTAAGAGGTTCCAATTGTATCGTCTGATAAAGTAGGCACTTTATGTCCATCACTTTCTTCACTTCAAAGTCTGGTTTGAACTGGACTAAGAAAGAGGAAAGCGTCCTTTTTCCCCTCCTAGAGGTTATCGTTGAGAACCTTTTAGCTGATAGGATATCCGATATGCTCCTTCAGCTCAGCCATGACATCTTTCTCGTCATACGAACTGTGCACTTTTGCACACTTCAGAAAATTAAATAGGCTGGTATGATCCTCCGCCGTTTTAGGGTGGAACGAAGTTCATGAGGAGCTGTTCAGCATTACGTCGAATTCTGGCTCATTTGCTGTATTTTTGTGTATGTTTCTTATCGATATCCCTGAAAGTCATCAGGTCAAGCCTATAGCGCACTATAGAAAGCATACCCTCTTTTTTGGTAGCAGCCACGCTTGGCTTGGACTTAGCTTTATTGCCCTCTAGGCTTGATCTTACACTCGGCTTGGGTATGGACCCTAAAAAACTGGTGGAAGCTACTGTGGCCATCTTTTTGAGTAGGAGAAAATCCCGCACGCTGACTTCAAGGGTCTTAGGCACCTTTGAAGTAGCCTCCTGAGTTGGAGACCCTATTGCCCTCTTTTTCTGGCTTAACAACTAATTCTTCATCGCCACCACTGTCCGTGGAAATCCCTCCCTCATGCATTTCCATATCACTGGAATCTTCCGAAACTTGTAGTTGCATCTTGCAACCAACAAGTAAGTCCAAAATGAACTCTTCTTTGACATCCCGCCAAAACTTTCACAGAAACGTTGTAAATGAGTTTTGGCTTTCCGCGTGAAGCTTGATTTCGCGGCGAAAAGCTCCCCATATTCGCTATTTTCCCCAATAACCACAGATCACAAGACATAATACTGTCGCGGGAAACTTTTACTTTCTCGACCCTTATTATTTAGTGGCTTAAAAAACCCAAAAAGCAAATAATTGTATTGAAAATAATAAAAGAATACCAATTAACAAAGATAAAAATGATCTATATTTTTTACAAGCACCCCATTTTGAATTTAACGCCTGCTCTCCACTCCTGGCATTCCACTTGTCGCGCTCAACCAATCTTCCTCCTTGGGTTCGCTCTGCGCGCCTTATCCAGGCACGTAACTTCCTTTCCTTTCCTATAAATTTAAATAAATCCAAAAAAAAAATCCAAATAGTTTCAAGTTGCTCAATGTGTGCTGGCTCACAGTCTCATCTTATGCCCCTTGAAATGGGAATGCGAATAAATCCGTCCGTCATAGCAAGTTTGCTCAAGAAGTTATAGCAAGCAAATTTTGTGAACAGCGCAGAAGTAGGTTATCAAACGAAAGGCTTTTTAATATTTAAATTAATAAATTGCAATATCGTTAACGGGATTGACAGGGGAACCGGAACAACACGAAAATGATGTACCCCCCTCATGATTGGACACCTGTGGACCGAAAATCTGAAAAAATATCATGGAGGAATTTCTCTATGAGTACAACAACGACAAAGACCTGAGAGTTTGAAATTCATTAAACTTTGCTAGTAATAATATGATTCATCAATTTTACATTTTCTTGTGTAAAACCGTAAGAGTACCTTCAAATACAATTAATTATATGACCACTTATAAGGCTAATAAACGATTCAGAAGAATCTTATATTTAACGAAGTTATTGTGGTTTAAATTTTCGGTGTTACAACAACAACAATACGTGGCTATTGAGCAATATGTGCTTCCAATAGTACCAGACTAGCATGAAAATTTACAGAAATATGTGTATCGTGCACATCTTTGAGAATCTGTTCAATGAGTGATATTAGTTATCGTAAAACAAAATGGCAAACGTTTTAAACGAGAATATTGAGCAAATTTAAGTTATTTTTCCCCAACTTCAGCATTTGAAGTACAGGCTATTAACTCTTGATGAAACTTACATTTTAAAGCTGAAGATTCATGGTGGTAGGTTTTTATTTATTTATTTATTAAATTCCAGTTAACAGATTAAAATACAATCCAATTACAAAATGAAACAAGTCAAGTTAAGCAATGAAAATACAAAGAAAATAATCCATGATAAATTTGGGATTAGCTATAATACTATTAACAGATAAAGCAGACGTAAGAAAATAGAATAAACAAAGGTGCATCAAAATACATTAAATGTATTAGTAAGAACTAGGAGTCTCAATTTGAGTTTGAAAACAATATATGAATCAAAAAAGGACCAAGCTCCAGTTTGTCATGCAGCCTAATCATTTGCAAAATGGGTGAATGAAAATATATATTTGTACGAGAAAACGGAACTACAAAGCATTTATTTACCCGCGAAGGGCATTTATCTAGACGGAAAACTAACTCAGAAGACGGTGTAGAAAATATTTTATAGTTGCAAAGTCGATACAAAAAATACTGATTCAAATAGATACGACGGGACAACAAGTTGGAGAATTCAGACGGGTACCCTTACGTTTAAATAAGAGTAGTTTAAGGAGAGGTTCTTATAGTCTGGAAGTTTCAACAAAGTTAAATCGTATTCAGAGAACTAATAGCAATTTAAATGTTCTCCGAGTACAACAAAAACAATGCACGATTTTTCTACCATTCGGGCTTTTCGTCGAACCAGCAACTACAATTTTAATTGGACCTTCTTATTTCGAGGTAAAATGAATAATTAAAAATATTTTTAAGATTTAATTCAGTCAGTTGTTAGTGATATTGTAAGAAAATGGCAGCAAGTTAATATGGTATAATAATGGTTTCCCTTTAAAACGAGTATGTCTTTGTTGTAGATGTCGTTGAAATTTTTCTTGAGTTTATTCATTATTGGTGTCTGCATATCGTAGGCTGAGTACAAAACCCTTCTGATATGTGCGTAGCTCTGTCTAACCAGCTTGGTTCATTAATAGTTTAAGATAAAATTTTGCATTCCACAGATAAGATACAAAATGCTTCTGGTGGGAGTGTGCTCTTGCCTACCTAACTTACTACCTTTGAATTTTGTACATTCATTTTTTCTTGTTTTGCCAAACTAAATTGCATCAACATATGTATATCTTTCGAGACGTGTTTAGCAATCTAGCTAGAAATGGCCAGGGCCGTTTGCAAATTGATTTGGCTTTGTTCAAAACTTATAGCTGTAAGTAGCGCTAATCTGTCTTTTTCCACAAAGTCATAACATTCTCACTAGCCCTGGGTCCCTTATTGCTAATAAGAGAATACTTATTTAAGTATTGTCTTTCCGTAGATCACAAAAAGTTTTATCAGAAACTTGAAAAAACCCAAAAAGTCATACTTTGTGGTAAAGTCAAAAGTGGTCTCTCAGAAATTTAAGATTTATTGAAATTTGCAATGGTTTATACAGTGGGTGTCCAATGTACTAAATCAAGGATAGCCGCATAACGTTACAAACGAATGGTCTTGACAGGAACTGTTAGAATCTCAATCTAAAAATATAGTTTACGTCTCAGAGGCAAGGGGAGGTAAAATGTATGGAAAATTTGTGTTTCCCCCCATTTCGAGCCTTAAACGAGAAGCAGGTATTCCTAAGTAAAAGGGCAATAAAAATACATCAAAAGTCAAAATGTCGAGTCATCTCAAATTATGACGACTCAAAGGATTCAAAACGCATCTGCCCAGACAACAAAACAAGGCTCGACGGCTTTTCAAGAAAAAAGATAAATGGCTTGCTAATATTAAAAAAAAACAAAATAATTGACAAGAATGGACATTTTTATTTTGAACACTAAGATGGTTGCAAAACCCTTCTGGTTGGAACACTCTTCAGCTTACTCAACTCTTTTGGTCATGCAAACCCTACTAAATAAATACACGGTATGAACTGCGATCTTTGGACCATAATATGTACATTCACATAGTATTCATACCTTGCATTTACCCTGTGTTGCACACTTTCTGAATTTTCCCAGGGGCCGGTCAGCTGAGCCGGGGCACGTCAGCTGAGCCGAGGCCTGTCGTATTCAAAAAACAAAACAAAAAGCAAATAAATCTCCGACGCACATGTTCTTTAACGCATTTCAGAACATGAGAGTGCTGCCAGATCCTACTAAAAAACAAAAAAAAATGCATAGAACGAACTTGTTTTTCTGCAAAATTATTAATATTTTGAGATCTGGTAATCCTGTAATCTCTCATCGAAGCACATGTTTATATTCGCGCCAATCATCGCGTCAGAATTTACGACCAACCTGCTGCCGAAGCTTTATGGTTCGTTCTTCGGCTTGTGTTCGGATTTTTCCGGAGGATCGATTGAGTGTGGATACCATGTGAGTATACTATGCTTTGGACGTTTGCCTTGGTCATTGATGTGTAGGCAATGTCGTGGCATCCGCACTTATTTTCATTTTAGCTTATCGTTTTGGATCCATGTTTAATTGCCACATACAGGTCCAAACAAAATTCCTTTTTTGTCCCCATGTCTGTCAGGTTAGGTCGTAATGACCCGAGATTTTTCAAACGTAGGTACTTGCATTTCACAGGTTTCCATATACTCGTAAACATAAAAAGTTCCAAGTACTACTCAACTTTACATGGTTTTTTACCAAAATATACTACTGTAGTTTGGAAATTATTCATCTCATTTAATAATTAACTTCTTAAATTTCTTTGAAATGTCAAAAATCAGATGCGAATAAAAGTTTTGTAATAATTTTGGGGTAAGTCGTGGAAACAGCTGTTGGCACGTGCATACACATTTTTCCCTCTCTCAACTTAAATTTTTTTGAATGTTGAGTAGTGTGAAATTTCGCAGTTTTTTCACTGTTCTGGGCGACGGTCTTGTTTTGATTCCAGAAAACTAGAAAAAATGAAGTGACCATCGATAGTTTGAGAAATCAATATTTTTATCGATTTCGATGCATTCCAGTTCAAACATCGAAATATGCTAACATCGATATTTTTCGACCATGTCGCACTATACCGATCTCTAAAGTGGATCAACCAATGCGTTGAACTATAAGAACTGTGAAACATTCGTCACAGATGTTTTCAAATATCTGTTAATATTACGCATGGGTAAATTCCTATGAAAGGGTACCGTTGATGGATTTCATGCTCCCACATTTCTTTTATGCATATGATTAAAATTTACACGAATTTTTTGTTGTGTGCTTTTGTTTATTTTTTTAACATAACGTGAAATTGCGCACATAGAATATTGGTGAATTAATATGATTTGTAATTTCTACTTTGATGTTAAATTTCCAGTTTGCACTTGTACAGCCATTGGAATGCCTTATAGTATTTATCATCTTCTTTTATAGTATCTTTCCGAATTAAATTTTGCCTCGATGGAAATTATCAAGCCCAATTTTACATTCAATACAATAGTTGTGATTGTGATGTGTTTATTAGCTAGTGAATCAGGAATGAGTTTCGGTGGATTTAAATGGAAGAAGGGATACACAAACACGTGTGCTAGTCACAAGTAAATTTAATTTAATTGCTATCAGTGATTAGATGGTCAGGGTTTGAGATTGTGCACCATGTATTCTTCTCTTTATGCCAAAAACCAAATAGATGTACACTTTATGTATTTATGATTTCAGCAATAAACTTTACTCAATATTAAACATTCTATGCAATTCAACCCAAACAACATCAGTACAAGCACGTGATGCTTGCTACGGTTGCTTCTTCCGAGCAGGAAGTCTTACAATCGGAGCAACGCAAATTCAGTCACTTAGTCAATGCGCAACTATGTATCTTGCCAACAGCGAATATGCCACATGTTCCTCCTTACTTCAGGTGAGTGCATACTTTTCAATGACCATGGCCATGGATTACCAACTTAAGCCCAACTTTTTGCGCGGATAACAAGTTAATTGGCGGCAGGGAATAGCTTTGAAGACATTTTGACCGGCTTGAATGAAATTCGAAAGCAATCTCCAATTTTTGCAAATGGAACAATAAACTTTTCTATTGAACCTTAAACTAAAGAAATTATCAGACTGCAATCCTGAAAAGTTCACCTGTTTGAGCAATATAATTGCTTACGTTATTATTTATTGTTATTCATTTGATATTTTTAATAATCAACAATCATTTTTGTTATAGTCGAGGTCATCACCATAGATATTTCCCAAATGATGTTATTGCAAATATTCTCTTATACATCAGGGTCGCTTGAGAGGAAAAAATACACCACCTCCATCCCCAAACTACCCGATTCGAAAATTTCCTATGTATTTTATTTGCGTATTGAAAAGCAAACATTAATCTCATCCTCGCCTTAATCCGAGAAGTCTCAAACGATTTGAACGTCATTCGCCGCCTACGTCCTTTAAAGATGCTAATGCAAATTTAGCAGGCGATAAATTTCCAGCCAAAGGTGTGTGAGATTTCATAGAAACGTGAAAAATTTTTCTTGGAAATTCACATTTTTAGTCCTTTAATTTAGGTATAGCGAAGCGATACCATTCACTATTACCTACGCCACCGAGAAGGATTTGTTTCCATGTTATAGAGCAAGGTTATTTATATATACAATTGTATGCATACAGAAGATACAAAGATGATTACAAGGGAGTTGCGGGTAAGGAGCTATCCAAAACCTTGCATTTAACCAAGATTTTAACAAATAATGTGGAAATTACCGCAACGTTAATGTCCTCAATTTGAAAACAATTTTACTAATTTCTACAATATGGCGAATAGATATCAGCCCACATAATAAACCGGATTGAAAAGTTATATTTTGAGCCATAAGTGCTATTCATCGATTCAATAAAGAGTTGATTGCATTAGCACTCGAAAGGTGATTCAATATTCTTTCAAAAATAACGAAATTTAAGAAGTTTTCGTAAAAAGAAACAGATCTCGGCGAAAATTCTCAAAACTTCGTAGCCATATCGAAAAGTGGGAATATTTCTGGAGGAAGCAGCTTTTATTGTGAATAGGAATTTCAAATCAAGCTTTATCGTCTTGTAGGGGAGGTTCAAATGTTTGATAAAAGTCAAAGTAAAAACAATTTTCGATTATGCGTCGTGTGACAAGTGCGGACTTTTTTTTGACTTCATACGCGTTGTATTTATACTTGTATTGTACACCTAGTATTCCATTTCACGAGTGCTTATTCCTGGAGCATATTTGAGAAGTAAATATAATTGCCTATAACCTTTTGATCGTAAGTAGAAATGAGGCCTTTTACCACGTAGATGAGCTGAAAGTAAGGCCCTCGTTAAAGCAAAATTGTTTTCAAATCGCGAAATGTCACGGTAAGTGGGATATCTGAGTCTAAAGTACGAGGTACCTGTATAAAGGGAATTAAGCCCGAAATGAAAGAAAAAATGCGGAAGAAAGCCTATACTTACTCAAAGATCAGAGGCATGTCTCAAGAAAATTTAGATAGGAAACCGGTTTACCACCACAAAGCGAAAAAAATCAGAGCTAGGAAAGGCCAATGTGAATACTGCTGAGCTCACTATGCGCAGAAAATTAAAGGATTTCGATTTTAAGGCCTGCCAAGCCGCCAAAGTTGACAGCTGCCGTGAGAGAAAAGCATCTAAAGTGGGCTAAACAGTGGCGTGATAAGGACCTGAGCTTCTGGAGGTCGGTAATCTGATATTAATTAATGATTAGTGATGAAAAAATTTAGGTATTAATCACCGGAATGATTTCTGTTGTTTTGGGAGATCTTCATTAAAGACAAAAGCATATTCGATATTTTAGGCAACAAGGCACAATTTGCACGTCGCTGCCATGGCGAAAAATTTCATCCCGATTGC
Organism: Odontomyia ornata; assembly: GCA_963969285.1. Lineage (NCBI taxonomy): Eukaryota > Metazoa > Arthropoda > Insecta > Diptera > Stratiomyidae > Odontomyia > Odontomyia ornata. The sequence goes on from OZ017743.1 coordinate 2,661,116, forward strand.
AGCGTCTAGACTATTAAACACCCAACTAAGGTCATGATATGGTCAGTCATCAGTAGCAAAAGCACAGATCGTCTATACGTAGCAAAAGGTACAATGAAGCAGAACCAGAATAAAGAAGCCTTTCCGCAACGGTTTTTATGTAAAATGGAGGTCCGTGCCGCGCAGCCCGGCCAGTGAAAACTTATTCACGAGAGCATAATACCCCTAATTGTTGGATTGGCAAGAAAATAGCCCTGATATGAATCCAATTGCGAATGTGTGGGAGCTGCTGAAGAGAAATGTGGCTTAAGAGGTGATCACAACTAAAACATGGACTCTAACCCAAGCAAATATATTGAACGCCTTTGAGCGAGGGATAATTTGAGCAAAACGCGTATGGATGAACAACGGATACCCAAAAACGTATTCGTTGGGAGATCTGAAGGACGGGGACCAGTGGGGAAATCGAAGAAACGCTCCGTCAACGAAGAATGCTCATCGCTGCTCGGACTTCAAAAATTGGAGGAGATAATTGAAGGTGCTTTTTGCCGGAAGTGAAGGCCGAGAAGGGATGTAGTGCTACGAAGAAGAAGAAGATATATATATATATATATATATATATATATATATATATATATATATACATATATATATATATATATATATATATATATATATATATATATATATATATATATATATATATATATATATATTTATATATATCTACACATATATATATATATATATATATATATATATATATATATATATATATATATGTATTTATATTATATATATATGTAGTTCACATGGTCTAGTGGTTAGAGCACTAAGCCCGTAAGCCGAAGGTCTCTGGTTCGAGCTTCGTTGGCGTCAACGAGATTTAGTTCGAGTGATTCTTCGGACGGACTATAAGCCCGGTCAGTATGATACCTGCTGGTTTGAAATCAGAACGTATCGCAGCTAGGCGGTTGGACACATGGCCAAAGCGTGATAATGTAGAGTGCCATACATTCGATCATGACAATGAGATACTCTAACTATCTCGAAGCACAGACCCGAAAGGGGCTGTAGTGCTACGAAAAGATATATATATATATATATATATATATATATATATATATATATATATATATATATATATATTTATATATATTTATATATATATATATATACATATATATATATATACATATATATATATATATATATATATATATATATATATATATATATATATATATACATATATATATATATATACATATATATATACATATATATATATATATATATATATATATATATATATATATATATACATATATATATATATATATACATATTTATATATACATATATATATATATGTGTATATATATATATATATATAGACTCAGAATTTCGGTCGTAATTTTTAATAATTTCCAAACTTTGCTGGTTCGTGAACTTCACTATGATTTTTTGACTTTTGACTTTTACTAACGTTTCGACATTGACAGCTCATTAAAAAAGTAAGGTGCATTTATATGAAGAAACGAAATTGTTATGTGTCCTTAATAGAAAATGTTATACATATATATATATATATATATATATATATATATATATATATATATATATATATATATATTTCTGCCAGATTGTTAATTACTTTTCTTTTAGGCCTGTGTTAGCAGGCATTGCTCTTGTTCGCAGAAGATTAAAATGGCATTTTAAAAACAATATTGGAAGGAAAAAATGTCTAAGATCATAAACGACGAAACGATCACCTGCAATTACTTTTACGGAAGGATGATATTCGAAGAAGCAGTGATGAAAATTTAATCAGCTTTGGTGGGGTCTCAAATCAATAAACTATTCATATAAAGGATGCGGATAGCTTTTTTCGAACATTGCTCTTCTGAAATACCTTTTGGTCTGCCTCTAAGTCTGACCAGTCTTACTGATCTGACCGGTTTTCTTAAAAACTATTGAAGCAGGAATCATCTGTCGAAAAGTTAGAAGTGGGAAATTCTTGAAAATATTTATGTCAGAAAAGATTCAAAGAATTTTAAGTAGGGTCTTTACATGTAACGTATATTTTTCCCTTCAGACATATATTTTATAAAGAATCCATTAACAGAATTTAAAAAGGGCATTTATGTTTTGACTTGTATACCTATTAGATGTTCAAAAAACTGTCAAGCACTCTGCCAATAATTATTTCTTTATTTAAATCTAAATAATGGCTAAAAGACGTAAACATTAAAATTGAATTAAAAATTCATTATTTGAAGATTTCAGGTCCCATTCCCCTTTCTGCAGCTGGTTGCAACAATGGCTACTGTAATTTTGTTCAATGCGTAAGAAGAATCAATGCCAATAATTTGGTAACGCATCTTATAATGAGAGACGATTCAATTATAACCCCTGTCTATTTATTACAGATTGATGCATGTTTTACGGAAAATTTAGCAAATCGTGATATAACTATAAAAGCCGATCGAGTAGGCCTTTATACGAATGTTACCAGTTGTATTTTAGCGAGGACACGATGCAGTACGTACAACCCAATAACTGGAGAGTTACAAAATCAAATAACAATTCCACAGTATGGCAATGGTCTTGGAAATTTAATTGGGGGTTTCATCAATCAAGCTGGTCTTTACAATTCGCTTCAAATTTCCACATCAGGAGATATACGTATTATTTCATTCCCTGCGACCGTTAGCAAAGCTGATTTATTTTGCACGAGAACTAGTGGTCTCGAACAATCAACATATGGAACAAGCGTGTGTTAAACTGTAGAAGGAATAATTTTATATTTTTAAATTTAAATGACTGCCTGTGGTAATAAAAACAATTTGAGAAATATTAATATTTATTAGCACGAGTTTGGAACACTTAAATTGTTTCGCTCACATGCAAGACAAGAATAAAAAACCATTGAAGTTGTAAATTATGAATTGAGGAAACTTTCAGTCCGAAAGCATTATTAAAATATCTCAAAACAGTATCCTAGTTCACCTTAATTTTCTTGAAAGAAGATTTCTTAGGTCTATATGAATTCAATATTCCCATTTTCCAGGCTAGTATTGAAATTACTGGGAAATTCCTAAATAAGTTTTTTCCATACCGTGCAATTTGACTTAACTTTATAGAGTCGTAGACAGCCAATTAAATCAAAGTTTGAAGAAAGCCAATCAACAAATTTGCTTACATCTTTGATTTGCATTCTATATTTAAATTTTGTGCATCATTACTAACAAAGGTATCGTCGGTAGAAAAGCCATTGAGTAGAAGCTCGTTATTTTAAGATGAAAGTGCGTTCTGCTTCAGACGTAATCTTTAACGAATCGGCAAATGTACGTCTAAATTTAATTGGCCAATACATACAAATACGCATCTAAATAGGTAGGATGTATACATCGTTATACACATCTTTTATTCGTAGGACGAACTACCAACATATTTTTCCCTATATATTGCGTGGCTTTGTTTATCTATTTTAATAAGAAGCCTACTGAAAAAAATCTAACAATAATAATTTAAGACACCATTACTTCGCTTACAATCGAGTAAATGATATACATATGCATGGAAATTGGATTGCCCCTAAACGAAAGATGTAATTTGAATGAAATTTTTATTATTTTTTATTGATTAAGTACGTTATAAAGAGGAGCCCGATTATTTTTCAGAAGCAGACAACCTTCCTTTAATTACATTTTTCTACGTTCTTGGTGGTCATTGACAAATAGAAGAGGGAGTGGGGAAGTAATTAATTATTTACGAAAAGATGGAATATGACTAATCGGAGAATTAAACCTTGGCTGACATATGAAGTGAGAAACAAGTTAGGTAGATAGACCTACGCTCATGTCGGAAGGTTTTGGTACTCAACTTACGAAATGCAGTCACCAGCAACGAATAAATTCAAAAAACATGTCAAAGAGATGTACGCAGTAAAAAGAACATCCATTGTTTCTCTATTTTCAACGGTGGCCATTTTGTTGCAAACTAACAAAAATCACTCAAATCATGAATTCTCCAAAGTATTTATGTTACTGATCTTATTTGAAAATTTCAAGAAGATCAAATCAAAACGGCAGTGTATGATTCGATGGAAAGTCCATAAAATACCAAAATCATATGTTATTGTTGTTGTAATTGGAGAAATTTCAATTTGCTATAACTTCCGTGAATATGATCCGATTTGCGTCAAACTTGCAGAGTATTAGGACCTTTTGTAAGACTATTTAAATATCGGATTTCATTGAGTTTAAGGGTATCCATACGATTTTATTGGGGAAAATGTGAAATTCGAGGATCATACTATTGTTAACAAATTTGAGCGGATTTTGACTTCTAAGGTATTTGTTGTTGTTGTACTCATAAACACCTACCTCCATAATTTTTCTCCGATTTCTCAGATCACATGTGTGGGATGGACACAAATTTTTCGTGTGTTACCCCTTCCTGTGCGACCTTTGAAGCAAGAAATGCCAGTTTACGAGGTGTGACAATTAAGTAATGAGACTGATTTTATTGCCGCGATTGTGGTAAACCTGCGACCTTGAATCCTTTCCCTTTCCTCGGCATCTTTCCCCTCTTTATTGATACATATATTTACCATCGCTCTAGCTTGTTTAGTTCGCCTGCTGTGTCGTGTTGAGTAGACTTGTGTTGGTGGTGCTCGTCACGAAAATGGAGAAAAGAAATCAAGAGCAACACGTCGGGATAAAATTTTGCGCCAGATTAGGCGAAACAGCTTCGGACACGTACGCTAAAATTGTAAAAGTGCATGGTAATAGTGCTCTTAGTCGTGCCCAGGTGTTTCGATGGCATAAGGGGCGTGAAAGCGTGGAAGACGAGGCGCGGAGCGGGAGACCAGTTGAGGTGCGGACTGACGCGTATGCAGCGTGTGCGCGCCCTAATCTTAGAAGATCGGCGTTTAACAGTTCGAATGTTGGCCTCAGAACTGGGTATGAGCCGTGAAACAGTCAGACAAATTTTGACCGACGATTTAGGATGAAAAAGTTGTGCGCGAGGATGGTTCCAAAGAAACTTCCTGAGAAGCCCTCAGCGTATCCCAGTTGTTAAGGACAACGAGCCTGCCCAGCGCCGAAGGAATCGTTAGTTCTTAGTCAAAAGATTTCAAATAATATCAGTGCCGTGCTTTTCGCTTCTCATATGTTAATATACCAATTACGTGTTTTGATCTTAGGATGGAAGAAAAGTTGTTATAGATATTTGTATGAAGTAAAGTTGAAATAGATATTGTGAGCTAAATACAAATACAGCTTTTGAGTTCGTGTAATATAAATACAGTTCACCCGCAACATAAATTGGTCCGTCGAGCCGGATCCGAAAGAACCTGCAGACCATATTGAGCGCTTATCCAGAACCACAACCAGCAGCCGTCAACCGATCACGATGGTCATCACCCGGAGCCAAGGCGATGCAGCAGAGCTGGAGGAGCAGAAGCGCCGAGAAAAGCAGAGGATCGAACAGCGAAGATTTTCTTTGGAGTTAGTGGCCTCGCCTTCATTGGTATCGACCGCTACAAACGAGAGCGCCGCGAGTAAGAGAACGATTGTGGCAGCGGTTGCAGGTACATCGTCACAGCATGCGAACGATATGAACGAACCTCGAGCCAAATCGCCAACACGATCAGTATACTCGCAGCAACAGTGTTGAAGTGCAGTTGCGGTTAGCGGAGTTAGCTGCCGCAGAAAAATTAACCGCAATAAAGAAAAAAGAACTGAAATTGCAGGCTGACTTAATTAAGAAGCGACTGGCAGCCGAAATATCGGTTCTTAACGAGGAGAAAAGTTTTCAAGACGAAAAACTATCTCAAGCTGAAGTCGATGGAAAAGTAGATAGCTGGCTACATACGAGCCCATTGGTCCCACGTAAACACGAACACAGCGCTGAGCAGCGAACACAGCAAAGATACGAGCAATTCAAGAGCGAGAGGGATAGACCTTCAAAAAGTGATATCGAGCAACTGGCGGAAACGTTGGAAAAGATAGCAAGACCGCATGTTCGCCACATCGAACTGCCAACATTTTTCCGGATTGCCGAGCGAATGGTTGCCATTTAAAGAGTCTATGCGTGACTCCACAACCATGTACCACATCACAGCCGCTGAAAACATACAACGACTAAGAACCTCTCTTAAAGGAGAAGCCCGAGAGGTCGTTGCTGCATTACTTCACATAGCCACAAATCCAGACGGCATTATGAGGGCGTTAGAGCAGTGTTTTGGGCGACCAGAAGTCATTCTCGACCGAGCATTTGAAGAGCTGAGGAAATTACCAAGGCTTGGATCATCAGCAATCGAGGTAAATAGTTTTGCTGTCAAGCTTCAGAACGTGACCTGCCTTCTCGAGACGATCGACCGACGTGCGTACTTGTACAACCCTATCCTGGCACGAGAAGTATTGAGCAAACTTAGCCCGCATCTCCGGTTACGTTGGTGTGATTATGCTAGTGACAATGAAGACACAACGGACCCAGAGATTATCGTCCTGTCTCGCTTTCTCATACGCGAAACAGACCGGGCGTTGAAATATACATACGCCCCTTCGAAAAGCACAGTTTCGTCAGCAACAGGAAAGGAAATGAAGCCCGTGAAGAAGAAAACAGGCAATATATACGCTGTCGCCGAAGTGTCCGAAGAGCGAAGCAATCAATGCCCGAGCTGTGAACAAACCCACGTGCTGTCGCAGTGCCCGAGCTATAAAGCAATGACGATTGAAAAGCGATGGGACTTTGTGCGCGGCAAGAAGCTTTGTTTTAAATGTATACAGAAGAAACACAGACGCATCTACTGCAAAGCAAAATTATGTGGTGTTAATCAATGTCGGCGCCCGCATCATCCAACGCTTCATCAGGATCAAGACAAGACACATTCTGAGCAATTGATCCTATCGGAACCAGCCGCACAAATAACGTAGAGCAGCACCGAAGTAGTTTTGTCGATGGCAACCCCAGCTGCTACCACCCCACGAGCTGTTTTGTTGAAGATGTGTCCAGTTGTTGTCATCGGACCACGGAAGGAGGTCAACACGTACGCACTGCTTGATGAAGTGCTACTATCTCTCTTATCGATGAACAGCTGGCACAAAGCATCGGTGCCGAGGGGCCAAAGCAACCTTTGCACTTGAACGGCGTCAACATGTCACAGCAGGTAAGAGACAGCAAACTCGTTACCGTGCAACTGAGGGGAAAGAAAGAGAAAACGTCGTATAAACTGCGAGCACGAACCATCAAGGACTTGAAACTGCACCAGCAGTCCATTTCGGCTACGCTATTGCAGCACAATCACCTTAAAGACCTGCAACAGGAAGCAGTGTGCTAAGAGTTCGCGCGCCCTGGTATTCTGGCGGGGACAGACCACGGAGAGTACATTGTATCTCGAGAGCTGCGAGTAGGTGAACCCGATCAGCCAGCTGCATCCAGGACACAGCTGGGCTGGGTACTAAACGGAACCGTACCACGCAGCATGATCTACAACCACGAAAGCATGCTGCGCATCTACGAACCTAAACAGCACATGATCGGACAACACGACCAGCAACTTAATAAGCTAGTAGAAACGCACTTCCGGATAGACGCGCTTGGCGGCACGTGCAGGCCACGAGTGAATGAGGCAGACCAGCGAGCAATAAATATAGTCAAGCAGACAATTAAAAAGATCGATAATGGATACGAAGTCGGGCTGCCATGGTGGAGAGACGGTATGGCATTTCCTTCAAGCTACGAGACAGCCTACCGCTGACTGAGAAAAGTTGAGCAGAAGATGGACGATGACCCCGAATACGCCAACCAATATGCAGCCCAAATAGAGAACCTGCTCAAGAAAGGCTACACCGTACCATGCGACGGATCGGAGCAGAAGAGTGCAATCTGCTGGTATCTGCCACACTTCACCGTGCGGAATCCGAACAAGCCCGGTAAGCAACGCTTGGTATTCGACGCAGCAGCAAAGAGTAGCGGTGTGAGCCTCAACGACCAATTGCTAGAAGGACCGGACTTACTGTTATCACTGCAAGGCGTTTTGTTCCGGTTCAGAGAGAAAGCCATTGCAATCACCGCAGATATTCAGATATTCAGGAAATATTTCTGCGGGTGAAAATCCGCCCGGAAGATCACCCAGCACAGCAATTTCTATGGAGACGTGACAACAGCATGGAACCTCCTCGTGGCTATAAGATGACAAGTATGATCTTCGGCGCAAAGAGCTCACCCTTTTTGGCACATTATGTACGCGACCACAATGCGAAGATACATGCGCAGATTTATCCACACGCCTTTAGAGCCATCACACAAAACCACTACATGTATGATTTTGTGGCAAGTTACAATGATGAAGAAGAAGCCCGGCGTATCATTAAGGAAATAAGGAAGGTGCACGCAGATGCTGGATTCACACTACGTGAATGGAACGCTAATAGCAAAAGCGTGTTGTACGAAGTGCCAAAGGAACTACAAACAACTGAATTGGCGCGACTAAGTAGAGGTCCTGAGAACAAAATTCTTGGACTTTATTGGAATGCTGAACAAGATGAGCTAGGTTTCAACACATCAATGAATCGAGTTCCAGCCGCGGTGCGTACACAGGCCCGGATGCCAAAAAAACGAGAAGTACTCAGCGCGGTCATGTCAATCTACTGTTGCGAATTCCGGCGTACCAACTTTCTCCCATTCGCAACTTCAAATTGCCGCCGTAATATTTCCACCTTCCTTTGGGCATTCCTACCTTTTCCTCTATAAATTTATTTATTTTTTTTACATGTTTCCATTTTCCCTTTAATTTTTACTCCCCCATCATCACAATACTACCCTTTTTCCTTATTAACAACTACAAAAAAATAATACCTACTAATAATTTCAATTTTCCCACTAATAACGTTCCATTTATTAATTCCCACTAACAAAATTTCATTCTATTCATTTTCCCTAACAAAACCTAATTCCTTCCTTAACACTAACTAATTCCATTCCCACTAACAAATTTTATTTTTTTATACTAACAAAAATGAATTCACTAACAAAATTCAATCTCATGCCCAAATGCATCATTGAAGTTGCTTATGAGATGATTGGGAGATCGACCATCCACGGCACCATTGGCTGCGTCGTGAGTCCTCGATCTTGGATCTGCTGGAACCCTGAGTTCAAGTTCTCCCGGGCGCACGGAAGTATTCTTTTTGGGGTATCGGCAAAATCAATAGTTTTCGTAATGTATATGTGACACTTTACATTCAATCAAGCGATTCTTGGGGATGTAAATTGCCATATATGCAAGTCAATGGATACTATTGTGATTGTCGATACGGGAACAAAAATGTGTGGGTAGCGGAATCGAAGTGTAATGAACTTCGATTACGTTACCCAGATGCGGCAGCGGTAATTTAGAAAAGGGATTGCGGAATCGGATTTGGAGAGGTGAAATGCGGGATTAAGTTGTGACGAATTGGGGAGTGGAGATTGGACTTGGATAGAAAAGGGATTGAAGTTAATATTTGGCTTGTGAAGGAGAGTGGAATTCTTTGGCAGCTTCGGAGGAAGTTTTTTTGTGAAAATTCGGCGAATAAAAGTTGTTTGGAGCTTAGTGAAGTAATTAAACAAATTAAACTAAAATTGAATATTGAGAGTGGAGTTCTTTGGCAGCTTCGGAGAAAGTTTTTTGTTGTGAAAATTCGGCGAATAAAAGTTGTTTGGAGTTTAGTGAAGTAATTAAACAAATTAAACTAAAATTGAATTTTGAGAGTGGAAAAAAAAATAGTTGCGTTGGATACAAGATGAAGAGTGAATGAAAGATTTGTGTAGCAGAACGGTTTTGGCCTAGTTGAAGATAGGAATTGTGAATTTTCACGTGTAGAATCAAAAGTTTGTATCAAGAAAAGATTGTTCTTGCAATAAGTGAGAATCCCTTAGTGGATTTAAATTTAACAACCAACGGAAATATTGAATAACTTACGGGGAAGAAGAAGTAAATGAAATTATCGATATAAACTAAGGCGGTAATTAACGGAAATACATGGGCGGATTAAATATTAGGATGAAGCTTATCTGTAACTAATGAGTTTTAAGTTAAAATCAATTAAATTTGCAGTGACCCCACCTCTCGTTTTTGGTGTCCTTCGTCGAGCGCTCGAGGATCCACAGAAAAAGAAGAGAGTAAGTAAATACAATGATTAATATTTTTCCTTGTTTTTTTTTTACATTCTTTTATCTATTACCTATTTTTCCAGTTTATTGTAATTTGCTATTCTTTTATTAATATCTTATTGAATTTATTTGCATAATAAAAATATTTAGGGGTCTGTTTGTTTTTGATTGGTATCTCTTAATTGTTGAATTTGCTGTGTAAATTACTTTTTTAATTAAATAAAACGGCCATGTCTCGTTAAGACAACAAACTTTCATTTCTCAATATGACCTTCCCTTTCCCGTCCTTTTCCCTATGTGCTAGTATTTATATGTAAGGTGGCTCAGCACGAGCAGAGGGTGTCCCGAAAGACCCACGACACGACTGAGCGCTAGCCGGCCTCAGTATGCCACCCCGGGCTACACACCCCTCTGCTAATTACTTAATGTCTGCAACTGCGGTGGCTTCCGTGGTTGCTACACTACGATCCACTGGGGCTGTTAAGTCATTTTACTATTCGAGCAAAGATCATTCTTCAGAGCCTGTGGCGCCTAAAGATCCACTGGGATGAACCAATTCCAGAGGAAGAAGGAGAACTTTTCACCGATTGGCTAAAGTATCTTGTCGATATTGCAGATCTACGTCTCGGACGGTGCTATACGCTTAAGGATTATGCAAGTGTAGAACTCCACGTGCTATGCGACGCAAGCACGCAAGCTTACGCAACTGTAGCTTATTGGCGGATCATCCACTGTGAAGGCAGCATCAGTGTCGCCCTAGTGGCAGCCAAGGCTAGGGTGGCACCGCGACGCACACAGACCATTCCTCGTCTCGAACTGCAGGCCACCGTAATCGGAGCCAGACTCGCTGAGACTATTAAGAAAGAACATAGCATCGAAGTAGTAAGAACTATATATTGGACCGACTCAACCACAGTAGTACACTGGATACGTGATGACACGCGACAATACACACCTTTTGTCGCTCACCGAATTGGCGAGATTGCGGAACTTACGCATAAAGACCAATGGTGATGGCTACCAACCAACGACAATGTAGCTGACGCCACAACGACATTTGCCCGCAAGCCTAGCAACCAGAACGACCGCTGGGTTCTGGGCCCTAGCTTACTCTACAAATCCGAGGAGCAATGGCCTACGCAACAAATATTTGCAGCAGAACAAGAAGAGGTTTTGTTCCACACAAAGGAGGAGGACTCACAACGCGATGGCTGGCTGCCTGATCCCGCTAGATTCTCCAAGTACGAAACGCTAGTACGAGCAACAGCGCGGGTATTAGCCTTCATCGACATATGCCGACGCAGATCGACACGCATGGAACATCGGCACATAGAATGCGCCGAATGGGAACTCATACGGCGCGCACAGCAAGAAAACTTCAGTCCTGAGCTACATAGGATTGAATCATCCCGCTCTATTACAAAGGCAAGCCGATTATTCAGATTAGATCCGGTGCTTGAGGAGGGTATCCTGCGGGTGCGTGGTCGAATTGGAGCAGCAGCCGCATTGAATGAGGCAAATCGACCGATAATCCTGGATGGACGCCATCCCTTGACGAAGCTCATTGTGCTGCGAGAACACTGCGCTGCTGGTCACGCAAATCGAGAACGCGTGACGAATGAACTACGACAGCGTTATTGGATTATTCGCCTTCGACCCACCGTTCGCGCTGTAGAACGCAGCTGCGCCCTCTGCAAAGTCCGACGAGCAAAACCCCGAATACCAGTCACTGGAGACCTACCACGAGCCCGCCTCGATGCCTTTCACCGTCCATTCACAAACTGTGGAATTGACTACTTTGGACCAATGATGGTGAAAGTTGGACGGCATCGAGAAAAACGATGCGGTGCACTATTTACGTGTCTCACTTCACGTCCCGTGCACGTAGAAGTTGTTGCATCTCTCTCCACCGACTCCGCGATAATGGCGCTGCGACGTATGGCGGCGCGCCGAGGATGGCCCCGACTAATGTATTCGGACAATGCGACGAACTTCCGTGGAGCAGATCACGAATTACGAATCGCTTACGCCGAATGGGCACCACTACTACTACGAGACGAGGGACTACTACACCGAATGGAATGGCGTTACATACCCCCTGGGCTCCCAACCAAGGTGGAGCATGGGAACGATTAATACGATCAGTAAAAACCGCACTGAGTGTCACGTTGCGAGAGAAGGCACCACCCGAGGAAGTCTTAAGAACCCTCTTGGCAGAGGCAGAGTTTTCAGTTAATGCTCGACCGCTTACCCACGTGAGTGTAAACCCAAACGACCCAGAAGCACTCACGCTGAACCATTTTCTGCTAGGATCATCCATGGGCCTGCCAACTACTGGACCATGTGACGAGGCCGACCGACGAACGTGGCGAGCAAGTCAGGCGCTCGCTGATCACTTCTGGCGGCGGTGGATAAAGGAATATTTATCCACGCTGGTGCCACGTGGCGAGTCAACGAATAAGGTACGACCACTACAAGTTGGCGATATCGTGATCGTTGCCGACCACACGCTTCCCCGGAACATCTGGCCAATGGGATTTATCGAACGCACCTACAAAGGACCAGACGGTGGTATACGAGTCGCTGACGTAAGAACGAAAGCAGGCATTTTCAAACGCCCCGTTAGCAGGCTCGTCGTGTTATTACAAGAAGAGGCTGCGCAAGCTACGCCGGGGGGAGAAATGTTAAGGACAACGAGCCTACCCAGCGCCGAAGGAATCGTTAGTTCTTAGTCAAAAGATTTCAAATAATATCAGTGCCGTTCTTTTCGCTTCTCATATGTTAATATACCAATTACGTGTTTTGATCTTAGGATGGAAGAAAAGTAGTTATAGATATTTGTATGAAATAAAGTTGAAATAGATATTGTGAGCTAAATACAAATACAGCTTTTGAGTTCGTGTAATATAAATACAGTCCACCCGCAACACCAGTATTTGGCCTCTAAAGGGATCACCGTGTTGCAACATCCGCCTCATTCACCCGATATGTCACCCTGCGACTTTTTTTTGTTCCCTAGAACAAAATCGGTGATCAAAGGAACCCATTTTGAGTCGATTACGGATATCCAGGCGGCCGTGACGAGGGTACTCTCGGACATCCCAGTCAAAGCATTCCATAAATGTTACGAAGCATGGAAAACGCGCTGGAATCGTTGTATGCCTGCCCAAGGGGACTAATTTGAAGGAGATGGCAGAGTTGTAGAACTCTGTCACACCTCGTAAGAACTGTTTTGAAAAGCTCTCATCAAGATCTTTTATTTGATACCTATATCGGCCATTTTTGATGAAACTTTTTTTTTGAGGGCCACTCTCCTATATTGGGACACCCCCTTAAATACCTTATAAAACTTTTTGTAGTTGAACTTTAAAGAGGGCACCATTTTACACCTGCATACTAAATTTCATGCTTCTAGCTTCTATCGTTTGCGAGAAAAATTGGTAGAGTTTTGTTAAATTGTTTTACAAAACCCTAAAAGGGAGAGTATACAATAGTATCATTGCTGGGAATGCAAGAGAAATTACCAAAAAAGTATGATTTTATCAACCGACTTCCAAAACAAAGAAGGTAATCAATTCATCGCGTATATTTATTTTGTTGTTGTTGCTTCTTTTTATGTATGTTCACGCGTTAATTTTGAACGAGGATGGATAGAAGGGTCTTATTTGCGGCAGATGATACGTTTTACATTCTATAAGGTCCCATTTAAAGGACAAGAAAATCAAATAATGGTAAAGAACTTTACCGTTAACACTAAATTTCGACTTTCTCTCCAATTTTTCAGCATAAATGATCAACGAATATAAGGGTTTTGATTGCTGGGGTGTCAAATGAAGGACAACATATTAGACTAAAATATATCGGCACAGAATTGTAATCCTTTTAAGGAGTCTGTAGATATGAACGAGAAATCAAATTTTAATGACTTTCGTATGAAATATTCCGATTATTTTGCAACCCTTCATGGATTTCATGGAGATACCGAATTTTTTTGTCATATATGATACGAAAGCCATTTGAAAAGTTTCCGGCCTTACCGACAAAAGGTCATTGTACATTGAAGTTCTCTTGCCAACCAAAAGATGGCCTTTATATATGTTTGCCTGTGGCGATCATAAAAACTATTTCCACCACTGAGTGGCGCTGACTTCATCTCGAGGAAGTTTGACTTTACACATCTGGTAAACAATCAGCTAGCAACAAGAAGACTTTTCATCAGCTGTTCTTTTTAGCTTTTGGTCGCGAAGCAGACATTGTTTAGTTTCATTTAACGAACTCTGATATGTTTAGATTTTTGCTATAAATTGTTATTTACCACATTAAGTGAGTTTAACGATTGCATTGTGCACGTCTTAATCCACGGGATTCAAGGCGGCTACAACTGGTGCCCCTTTCATCGACGTGAGCTCCGGCTAGGGGAACACCCATTAAAATGTCGACTGAGAATTTGACAACCGGCATGTCCGTTCAACATACACCGCCGCCGGCAAGCTTGACAACAACACGTTGCTCGACACGCTATATGAGCCAAGCAAGGACATGATATCTTCGCCCAAATTGTTGGCACCGGTTGATGCAGGAATAAACTTTCCACCACCTGCGGAAGTTGCTTCTGTCAAAGACATGAAATTGCCACCATTTTGGCGGACGACCCGACGCTTTGGTTTGTGCTGGCGGAGGCGCAATTTTCCACCAACAAAATAACGTCTGACAACGCTCGTTATTACACGATTATCGCTGCTTTGGACGTCGATATCCTGCAGCAAGTATCTGACATTATCCGTTCGCCACCAGTCACGAACAAATACGGTACGCTTAAACGGCATCTGGTCACCAGATTCTCCGAATCTAAGGAGCGACAGCTAATCCGGTTGCTCACAGGAGCAGACCTCGACGGAAAACAACTGTCACAACTACTTCGAGAAATGCAAAATTTTACACCTTTGGATTTGTCTGAGGACATCCTCAAAACATTGTGGATGAAACGACTACCTATTCCGAAATCTACAAAACCGCAAAAATGGCAGACCGCATAGTGGAAAACAGTGTTCCGGCTTACGTATTGGCTGCAGAGGCCACTTTACCACAGGCAGGCGCGCCTGATGCGTCGGAACTCAACAATCGGCTTGAAAAAATCGAGCGTCAGCTTAATAACGTTGTCGTTCAGATGACAAAATCAACAAACAATTTCAACCCCTCTGATTTGCACGGTTCAACAGTTGGTGCAAGAGGCCACCGCACTTCAACTGACAACGAGGCTTGCTATTACCATAAAAGATTTGGCGTAAAAGCGAAGCGGTGCTTCGGAGCCTTGCTCGTTTCAAGCGAATCAGCATCAGGGTAAACTGAGACAGTTGCCTTCGATCACCGGAGTGGTAGACAACATAGATAGAATTCCGGAATTCAGACTCCACATAGCCGATCAGAAGTCACATTTAAATTTCCTAACCGACTCCGGATCGTCCGTCTCGATTCTGCGTAAACGCTTCACTTAACTTCAACAGCCGCAAATGGTAACATTATATGCCGCCAACAACACCACAATTACCACGTATGGTAAACGACTTTTGTAGATACACTTAGGTTTCAAGCGTCTGTTTGGGTGGAATTTTATTGTAGCAAATGTCTCTACACCAATTATCGGGGCGGACTTCTTGGCACATTACGGGGTTTTGATCGATTTAAAAAACGGAAGGCTATTAGATGACAATTCGATCTGCTCTAGCCCGGGACAAATCGCTCTGGTTGATGTTTTCGGTGTGTCCACGACACATGCAAAGGCAACCACAACGGCAACTATCATTAAGCCTACGACTCACTACACGTTCTCAACAACAACAAAAATGCACACATCAGCACCAGCTAACCAAGTCGCACATTTCATCGAAACAACTGGACCACCAGTTTTTCAACGGCGTCGACGTCTGCCAGGCGAAAAACTGAAGGCAGCACGAGCAGAATTCGATCGGATACTTAAAATGGGTATTTGCCGTACATCGAGTAGTCCTTAGGCCAGTCCCATCCATATTGTGGCCAAAAAATCCGAAGGCTGCAGATTTTGTGGCGACTATCGCAAACTTAACGCTCAGACAGTACCGGATCGATATCCAATTGCACATATCCACGACGTGGCTAACCGGCTTCACGGTAAAACTATATTTTCGAAGTTGAACCTAGAACGGGCCCGATGTCCAAAGCCGACATAAAAAAGACAGCCGTTACAACACCATTCGGGTTGTTTGAAAATTTGGTCATGCCTTTCGGTCTTAGAAATGCCACAAAAACTTTTCAACGGCACATGGACAACATCCTCTACGGACTGGAATTCGTCTTCTGCTATATAGACGATATCATCATCATGTCAGACAATGCTGACCAACATCGAGAACACCTCAACATTGTCCGTCAACGACTTGAGCAACATAACTTCCACATTAACATTGATAAGTGTGCTTTCGGTCAAACGGAGATAGAGTATTTGGGCTACACGATCAACTGCGATCACTGCGCTGCTTAACTTCAAGCAACCTGAGACCATCGTCGAGCTGCGTCAATTTCTTAGGGCTTGCAACTTCTACAGACGTTGTCTCAAAGACTCAGCCCACCAGCAGGCATCGTTGAACGCTTTCTTAAGCAACAGCAAGAAAAACGATAATCGCAAAGTTCCTTGGACACCACAAACGGAATCAGATTTCCAAATGTGCAAACGCGACCTTGCAACTGCAGTCTTACTCGTCCATCCGGATTACAAGGCACAGCTTCAACCTGTCACTGACGCATCTGACATTGCTATCGGAGCAGCCTTGGAACAGCATGATGGCGAACACTGGCATCCACTCGGCTCCTACTCTCGTAAGCTGAGCGCAACGGAAACTAGATACAGCGCGTATGATCGTGAACTACTACCTATTTGTGCCGCAATCAAGTTTTTTAAGTATATTCTGGAGAGTCGGCATTTTATTATCAAAACCGACCACAAGCCTTTAATCTACGCATTCGCTCAAAGTCTTGACAAACCCAATCCGAGACAATTGAGACAGTTGGACTTCACCTTTCAGTTTACGATGGAGATAGTCCACATCTCCGGCTCGGAGAATCTGGTAGCCGACGCCTTCTCCAGAATTAATACGATCAACATGCCATTCACCTTAGATCCAACTCAACTAGCCGAGACGACGAGCTTTGTGTGCTCCTCGACAACAGCATCAACACGGAATAACAACTACAAAAGCTGTCAATCGGTACTGCAACAGTTTACTGCGATACTTCAATGGGACACATTCGTCCTTACGTGCCATCGAAGCTTCGTCAACAGGCTTTTGTTTCAGTTCACGGAATCGATCACCCGAGCGGCAAGGCCTCCCTTCACCAACTGCGCCAAAAGTACGTATGGTCGAGCATTCAGAAGGACTCGATACGATGGACCCGCAACTGCATCTCCTGTCAACGCTCGAAAATCCAACGACACAACAGGAACCAGCCCATCTCAATAAACGTACCGAACGAAAGATTCGATCATGTGTAATGAATCATGCGACGCCGCTGGTGTCCACTACCAACACACTTTGCTGCTAGGTGGCTTGTCATTTTACGTTGGTTGCGACCAGTGCACATCCCACGTCTATTTTATCGTGGGATGCCAACAGAATTTTGACAGCCACATGGTGGCAGAGTGTGTGAGTAGCGAGAGTCATCAAAAGGAATTGCTTGTATCGCAGCGGGATTTTAGTGTGTAAATTCTATTGTGAGTTTTGTGGATAAAGTGAAGATTCTGTGTCACCACCTAAACCCAACGTAAACAGTTCAGGTAAATATGCTTTCGGACGAGGGTAACTGGTGATGTAACTTAGTTCTTAATTCTCGCTAGACCGATACAATCAATGCGCCGCTAATGCTTAGCCATTTTGCAAGTGGTCGTGTACAAAAAGGCGATAAATCTGTGATGCTTTCGCCAATCCGTCATTTGAAATCCATACGCTCGACACATGTCTGCCACGATTGAGGATACAAAACACCGCACATAGAAAATTTGGGAGCAATATTCAGGAGTTGAGTGGTTTGGAACCATTCACGCACCTCAAAGAGCTGGAAACACGGTGCTTGCTTGTAAACCCCGTATCTACAAGGCCATATTGCAGTGAGTATGTTGCATGATGTTAAATCCGATCCAATCGGAAGGTACTACTATGATTAAACACACAAAATATGCATAACCGAAAGATCACAATGCAAATGTTAGGGACGCCTGAGTGAATCACTGGAATAAAACGAGAGATGCTTTCAAAAAGATATTTTGGCAATATTCCAAAGCGTTCGCATTTACGATTCACACTACATTTTTGGAAGGTCGCGAAAGATTCTACTCGTGAATGCATTGTGTCCACAACGCATAAATTTGATGATTGCCATTCTAAAAACAGTCCTAAGCCAATTGCATTTCATTCCAACTAATGGCCATTCATTGCAAATGTTTTTTTTCTATGCTCGTTCTTACTAAATGTGTAAATATAAATCAAAATGAAATTTGTAAATAGTTGAAATAATGTAGCTATAAATTATTTATTATTCTAGACACCACTACTGTAAGACGTATAAAGTTTAGAAATTTTCCCCGATTATTCTGTAAATGTTCGCCGTATCATAATCATCTTTGATGTAAAATTCAGAGAGCCTAAAGCATTCTAGAATACTTTTTGCTTTACACCATAATAGATACTATTGCCATTTCACAAGGTAGAAATGTATTCATTTCAGTGACGAATCATGTAAATTTATTTCATAGCATTTTCAATCTTATTGTAAGTAATTTTGTAAAGTCAAAACTATTCGAAATAATTCTTTTTTTTTATAATTGGGTAAATCCGTGTATCTTTAAAAATCAACACATGAGTGGTTATGAAAGCTGCTATTAGCAGAAAAGAACTTAGAAGCCATAAGGAGTTCGTGAAGGTTAACGTTTTTGTTTTAAACGCTAAAATTTCATTTGCACATTTTATACGTACGAAAATTGTAAGTGAAGATGAAAGCAAAACATCATCGAAATTTGTTTTAGTATGAAAGAGAAGAATTATTTAAAATTTGCAACTTGTTTATACGATTTACAATTGAAAAAAGCAAATGAGAAAAATATTTCTGAAATATTGTGGAATTTTAGGGATGTCAGAATAATTAACAACACTTTCATAGGAACATGGTGGCATAAGCCCTTAGGTATAAATTAATTAAATTCAAAATTGGTACCAATTTGAAAATTTCTGGACATTAAAAATTGAAAAGTCCCTTTGCCCGCCTGATTTCAAATGCAAAAAAATACCATAACAAAAATATTGCAGCACGCACATTAAAGCACAAAATTGATAAAAAAGAAACATCTGAAAGTAAAATGAAATATTTTCGGACCAAAACTTATTCAGAATAATAAAAATTTTGCAAATTATTGAATAATACGTTTGAATATGAAATATGACTCAAGTGTGCATAAAACATTGAGTTAGATTCAATCTAACTATCTTGGATAGATTAAAAGTATAGAGTGTATCCTAAAACAATTTATATTTTTTTATATAGTTGGTTCTGCAATTGAACCTGCGTAGTATACTATAGGCATCTGTGGAGTCTATACCTTCGAGAGAAGATTTTCTTTTAAAATAATAAACTTAAAATTGTTTAGTGATTCTTAGAAATTACAAAATTTGATCAAAAAAGTAGGCATTTTATTTGAGGGAATCGCGAAAATATTCGTCAGGCGGCGTTTAATTCTGCATATCCAGAAGATATTTTATGTTCGTCAATATAACTTGAATAATTAAATATCTGCTAAAATAAATTACCCAACGATCAACAAAATTTTCCGCTGCCAAATTTTAAGCTACAAATCATACGCAGTTCTATTGAAGAAAAATTTTTTTTCAAGCTGACCTCGAAGCAAAGTAATATATAATTCCTCGCTGGACGTTACATCAAATCAAAGATTTTTTATCGAATTTAGAAAGTTAACAAACGTAATTGAATACTTATAATAATTTCTTGAAAATATTGCCCAGCAAATCCAATTCTTCATTTAAATTTACTTTGCATAGCTAAAATTAGATTTTCATTTCACTAGAAACTAGTTTGTACCTGTTGCATTAAATGCTCCAATTCAAAAAGGCGACGTTTGGAAAAATAAAAATCAAATGGAAAAAAAACCGTTTAATAAGGCGAATGTTATATTAACCTCGAAAGCATTTACACTTACAAATGAATGTACTTATTTTGTTAACATTACAAATTTAATTTAAAAATTGAATGTTTAACACAGCATATATATTACATTAATGCCGCTTTCTATAGTAGGATAAATTTAAAATAATATTGAAATGAATAAAAAAACATGAATTGCTAAGGAAAAAAATAGACTTTCCTTTCCAGTAGTTCTGCTTTTCAGCGGGAAATGAGGTGCAGGGTAAGTATGCCGTCGCGAGGGTAGGGTTTGAGAAAATCCGCTGAAGTCGATTTCGCGTTGCGCGCGGTACGCGGATCCTTTGTTGTTTTGCCGTTTTATTAGAGTAGCTTTCGTCGGGATGAGTTAACGTAGTATACTTTTCGGTACCGCGTCGGAAATTCGGGAACGCGAAATAAAAATTAGATTTTGTTCTTTTGACTGGTTATAGGAAGAAATACGGAGTAACGTAGAATAGGTTTCCTCTCCGTATGGTTTTGTTTTGTAACGCGTTTGAAAACGGGCGTGTATAGGTGGCTGAAATATGTAAATGAGCGTAACCCATTCGGAGACCCGCGACCGAAATCCTCTCCGATCTAGCTGGCCGACAAGCAGCCACCGCGTGAATGGGTTACGGTGCACGGATTGGTTGACCGGTTGGTACCATCCGTTGGCACTACTCAGACTTAACGTCTAGAACCGATGAGAGGTCGGTTCCGCTTTCGCACGTAGACGTAAAATCATTACACATGTACACATCGACATCGTCATTCTGCCATTGGTGAGCGGGTATCGATACTGTCTTACCATGGTAGACAGGTTTTCACGGTGGCCAGAAGCAGTCCTTATGCACACAGTCGCCAACGCTTTTTACAACACCTGGGTTGCGCTTTTTGGAGCTCCTAAAACGTTGACAACCGACCAAGACGCTCAATTTGAGAGCGCACTTTTTCGAGCGTTTACCAGTCTGGCCGGAAAGAAACGAATTAGAACAACACCCTATCATTCTGCATCCAATTGGTGCGATTGAGCGATGGCACCGAACCTTCAATTCAGCTCTTATGTGCAGCCAACCAACATCCTGGATAGAACTATTTCCAACTGTTCTACTAGGATTGCGAACGTCACTCAAAGAGGGCTTGGGAGCTTCACCCGCCGAATTACTTTACGGCGAACAGCTACGTGTTCCGGACGAATTTTTTACAAACGAGGACATACCAGCCGATCCCACCTTTTTTGTTGGAAATTTCGTGAGCACATGCAACTCCTTCGACTGACACCAACAGCTCACCACATAAAAAGAAGCCTTTTCAATACAAGGATCTCTACACTTGCACTCATGTCGAGTCGATACCGTCAGACAGCCGTTGGAGCAACCCTACGCAGGACCACACGAGGTGGTTAAACGAATCAACAATCACGTCTTCATTATCAAGATGAAGGGACAAGATGCGACTGTCTCAACTGAACGACTCAAACCAGCGTGTACTACAAAAGATGACAACGAACAACATCATGACATTCCTTTCAGAACGTACAGTCGGACGTCAAAGCCAACATCAACTTGACGTCAATTCTGTAAAGGGGGTACTGTGGCGATCATAAACTATTTCCACCACTGAGTGGCGCTGACATCATCTCGAGGAAGTTTGACTTTACACATCTGGCAACCAATCAGCTAGCAACAAAAAGACTTTTCATCAGCAGTTCTTTTTGGCTTTTGGTCGCGAAGCAGACAAGTTCAGTTTCATTTAACGAACTGAAATATGTTTAGATTTTTGCAATAAATTGTTATTTACCACATTAACTGAGTTCAACGATTGTATTGTGCACGTTGCAACCCACGGGATTCAAGGCGGCTACATGCCATAAAAATTTCAAGTCATTCCGATCTATAGAAAACACATGGTACCCTTCTAAAGTTGACAGATGACGTTTGTTAAGAACAATGTATTAACTCGAGTATCGCGCGGTGATAAAGTACCTCTATTTAAAAGGGAAAAAAACTCGGGAAGTGAAAGAAGAGTTAGGCTCCGTGCATGGTGAATCGTCGCCCTCATTTACAACCGTGAAACATTGGGTGGCCGAGTTCAAACGCGGTCGCACAAGCATTTTTGACGATGAACGTTCTCGGAGATCCAAAAACTATTTCAACGGGAGGTTTCGTCAGTTTTATGCACACAACCGTGATGTAAGATCGCTGACTAACCATTAAGGAAATTGCTAAGGCTTGTGGGATATCAACTGAATGGGTGCATAAGATTTTACATGAAGATTTACGCATGAGAAAATTATCCGCACAATGGGTGTCGCGTTTGTTGACGATCGACCAAAAGCACGTATGAATGGACATGTCGCGCGAGAATCCTGCCAAGTTTTTGCGCCGATTAATTACTGTCGACAAAACCTGGATCCATCACCATACTCTGGAGACTAAATAACAGTCAATGAAGTGGATTGTGGGGGGGAATCAGCTCCGAAGAAAACGAAGGTCGTTCTTTCTGTCGGAAAAGTGATGGCAACAGATTTGTGGGACAGCCGTGGAATAATGATGGTTGATTACCTTCAAAAAGGTAAAACCATTGACGGACCCTATTACGCTGCGTTGCTGGACCGATTGAAGACGGAACTCAAGAAGAAACGACCACACTTGGCAAGGAAGAACGTGCTATTTCGTCAAGACAATGCGCGAGTCCACACATGCGTGGTCGCAATTGCGAAGTTGGACGAATTGAAGTTCGAATTGCTTGAACACCCACCCTACTCACCAAACCTAGCTCCGAGTGACTTTTGTTTAGTCCCCAACTTGAAAAAGTTTCTGGGTGGTGAAAAATATGGGTCAAATACCGAGTTAGTAAACCTGCATTTTTCAGGTTTACCTAAAGAATTTTTTTCTGGTGGCCTGAAGGGTTTGGTAAAGCATTTGATCAAATGTATTGACTTGCGTGGAGACTGCGTGGAGACAATGTCGGGAAATAAATTTTTGTTCGGCTTATATTATGTGTTTTTCTTTAAAAGGCCGGAAATTTTTCAACGTGATCATTCCTATCTGAAATAATCAATAAATCAATTCTAAATGCAGCATAAATGCTACAATACAAGATGATTCAGAGCAATATTATTGGATGAAATTTCATAATTGCTTTTATCTTCCACATTCGTACTACTCTTACTAATAAACTTATTAGAATATCCTTCTCATATCCTTATATGCAGATGTTTTACATAGGATTTGCAAAATTCCCTCAAGAAATAATAAGGATTCAATGACTGTAGATTATATAGCTAATCGCCATTTGAAAATTGGTTCGTTACTTTCTAGAGAATATTATATATTATACGAGTATACACCCAGAAATATAAAATAATTTTCATACTAAAGACCGACGGTAACCGTGATATAAAAAGACGATACTTTTCCTATAACTGATAATAACTTTAAAGATGAACATGAAAATGCATGATCAAGTTTTAATTTAACTATAGAACTTCATTTTCATTAAGTTATCATGCAAATCATGCGCCATAGTTTACTGAAAATTAAGACGATGCGTATCGAATAAACTTGAACGAGTGATAGGTGTTAACGTCAAGGCTGCTTTGCCTTGGCTGACTGCTTGTTCTCCTGGACAGATTTTACGCGTTGAAGTTTAATTATACAAGTGCATAAACTTGTATAATATTCTGCGCTCAGAAATCTCTCCGCGTTGAAGTTTAATTATACAAGTGCATAAACTTGTATAATATTCTGCGCTCGGAAATCTCTCCGATGTTGACATTAATTATACAAGTGCATAAAGTTGTATAATATTCTGCTCTCAAATTGATGTTCAGAAATCTCTCCGATGCTTGTATCGGGAGATTACTAAAATATTCCAAATTAAAAAACCCAAGATGTTTTTGTTGATGGTCAAAACTAGACTCCACTTTATTTTCCACTAACATTTTCTTAAATACTTATTCTCCGTGGGAACAAAAGTAGTTCCCATAAATTTGTTGTTCTAACACAGGAATTGCAAGTGCAATATGCTCCATCTACCTTGCAGACAGATAGATCATATTGCGCGCGACATAATTATTTTTCATACGTAAAATTGCAAGCGCAATATGTTCCATTCGCCTTGCAGACAGAAAGATCACATTGCACCTGCCATGAGAACTATGTCTAGCGCGCACGAATAATTCCAGAAGTTTGGAATTTCATGCGCTCTAGACAAAACGCGTGTCTTATTGTACTTTACAATTTAAGATTAAATGACGAATTAGGTTTAATATAATGAATATGAATTCGTATGAAGATTATACAGAAAAACAATTTAATCATGATATTATTAGAAAGATACGAATTTGTATTATTGAAGTGATACGAATTCGTACAATAGGGTTACGAAGGATTTTTTTAGGTAAATTTCTTGATAGAAATTTATCTATTGCGGAGTTCACTTTATACTCATATTTATAAAGATATGTATTTTACATATATATATATATATATATATATATATATATATATATATATATATATATACATATATATATATATATATATATATATATATATATATATATATAACGAAATTTGTGCCTGGAGATCGCAATTTTCGCCAAATTTTCAGAAATGATGTGAAAATATTTCAGTTATGGCTAAGCGAAAACGAAATGACAGCTGTTCAAAATGAAAATCTGTGATTTCTGTTTCGACCAAAGAATAGCTGCAGTTGTCGCTCAAAGGCCGAAAAACATTCAAAATTTTGTGACTGTAGTTTTGGACAAACCTTTGAACCAATTTTGATAAAACTTGGCAATGTGGTACAAACCGTAAACGTCTAGCGAACAATAAACAAACTTCTGGGTCAGGTCAGAATATCAAAATGGTGACTAGCCAAAGTTCGAAAGCTTCTTTAAGATATCAAGGTAGACGTTGATGAGATCTTGTACTAAAATGTATCAGGACAAAATTCGATTCTTATGAACGCTGCAGATTATAGCAGCAGTGAGTTTGCATTGCAGTCATGAAATTGGATTCTAATATACATGGTACAATGTATTCAAGAAACTGAATTTTAAAAGATTTGAAATGAAAAAACTTGGCACTAAAACTTTCAGAAAAAAAAGAAAACCAACTTCAAAATGCCCAAAAAGGATAAAATAAATTTTAAGTAAGCGGTGCCAAATACATTTTACTGTTTCAACATAAAAACTTGCAATATGTGCACCATCACAAAAGAAACGGAAAAACTGATATGACACCGCTTCCATAAAATTTATTTCATTCTTTTTAAGGGCATTTTGAAGTCGGTTTTATTTTTCTCTAAAAGTTTTTTTTTCATTTAGGTTTTGTAAATCTAATCCATATTATTCTAGATTACACGTTATTCTAGTTTAGTTTATCAAAAGCTTTCCAGAAATGTAAATAACAAATCTTTTCATATGACTATTAAGAATATAATCTTTTGGCCCCGAGTAAGTTAAGTGGTCTGGTTGGAAGTAAAACAAGAATATGAAAATAGGAGGGAATTACCTAATACAATATATGGTCGGGGATGTTGCAAATCTCCGTACCTACTCTAACAAAAAAAAACCAATTTACACTAATGTTATTAGTTTTACCGGCAGAGGAAGGACTTCTAGTCTCATTTTCGTACGGAAAATGAGAATAGTAGCAATTTTTACAAGAATAATGTCAAAGCCTAGACAGATATGTAGTATAGAACGTAACCTAGCATCAGCGCAGCAGATAACCATGACACACACACAAATATAGTATAAACTTGGTATAAACTGTCGAATGAAGTCAGATGCCAAAAAGAATAGAAATTTATCTTATTTCTAGCTATATTTTTCAAATGTTTATATGGAAAATAGTTCGTTCAGGACCAATTTAATATTGGTCCTGATCGAACTATATTCCATATAAACATTTAAAACTTTTGTAGAAATGAATGAATATGTCCGAAAATCAACTTAATTTGTTTGATACAAGGAAATTTCATCCATACTGAGAATTCATCCTAAAATAGATAGCAGGTTTACACCAGGTTTCATAACGTGGGATTCTACGTTTTATGTAATATACTAATTTCGTATTTTCGTACTTTCCCCGATGATATGACGAAAATATATTGAATATAACACCTCCACTTAGGAATGCCGAGTTGAAAAGCCGTGGTATACCAAGTTCCGAACTTGGACATAAACATAATATCGATACCAAGATCCTATTACAAATGAAATTTTCCTGCGAAATGTAGGAAATAAGTCAATTTGCTATTGAACAAAAAAAAATCAAACAATTTAAATGTTGATGTACTCGTAAGTTTATACAGATATTTGAAAAGTATAGATATACATTAGATGGATTCATCATTTTCCTATCAGTTGGTTACAAGTTACATTCTATGCACATGCCAGTTTAGGCTTTAAGCTAGGTGAACTTCATCTATGGCATCAATAACAACTAAATTTAAAGTACTGTAAGTAAATAAAATTTTTATTTTTAAGTTTTATCATATTAATTGTATATATTGAAAATCAGCAACTTCTGTAGTCCTATAGGGCTGACCCGTCAGTCAAGAACCAAAAGTTGAAACTTTGTAAACAATGTCTGCTTTTTCAAATAAGATTAAAAGTAGGGCTCTGTTGATATTTTCAAAACTATCATATTACAATATATCGACATTTATAAAAATATCAATATCATCATCATCTATGACATAGCTCCAATTCGGGCATCCACCTCCAGTAGTAGTCGCCTGCAGCCGTCGCGTTTCTGTGACCTCGTTCACCAATTGAAAATCACAAGCAGCGATCTTTTGTCCCTATCGTTTCCTCGGTTTCCCGACTGGACATTTTCCTTGCCATTTACCCTTCAACGTCCTTCTGGGGAGCCTGTACACGTCCCTCCTGTCCACATGTCCTGCCCATGGTAGTTTGCGTAGCTTTCCGCATGCAGATACAAGTAGGTCGTCATAAAGATTATACACCTCATTGTTGTAACGAAGTCTCCACTCTGCACCATGCTTTACTGGACCAGGATATATGGCGCTTTGCTTTCAAATAACACCTGGGGCTTTGCAGAAACACTTGTAAGAGTCCAGATTTCACATCTATATAGCAGCACACGTCTTATTAGTAACTTGTATATGCAAATCTTATTTCCCCTTTGAACATTTTTTAATCTTAGCACAGGGAGTACTGAGAACTAAGCCTTGTTGCGTTTATCCTTTGCCATACTTCGTTCTTTTTTGTATCCTTTCTAGCAAGACAGATTCCTAAGTATGGGAAGCTACCCACATTTTCCAGGTTATAGTCTCCTAAGACTAAGTTTTGTCAGACTGGCATATTTTTCCTTGTTTAGATCATGAATTTAGTTTTAGTTTGATTGACCAATAGGCCGACATTTTTCGCTTCTGATTACGACCGTATCAACGCTTGCTTGGCATCTGGAATTGATCTGGACATAATGTTAATATCGTCAGCATATGTTACTAGTTGCGTGGACTTGTAAAATAGCGTGCCGTGCTTTCTGCTGGCATTTTCCTGACCACATGTTTCGGAGCAATATTGCAATACATTGGGGCAAGCACATCCCTTTGCTTTAAGCCTGAGTTCATAGGGTATGCCATCGTCTACTTCTCAGGAATCCTGTGAATTTTTTGCTTCTTTTTTCTTATAAGAAATTTTGTTTGAGGAATGCTGGGTGTCCTAAGTGAAAGAACTACAGTGTTCTTTCACCCGAGCATTTTAGCTATCAACTTAATAGCATTTTTCGCTCGATGGACTTCAGCTGGTTCCAGCATATGGGCTGGTTCCATTAAAAATCTCGCAGTTTCGTACGAGGTGACCGATATACTCCTCAGGAGCTGCCACATCAGTCACCTCGGGGCAGCTCGACTGCGGGGTTCCAGATGACCACGAACCCATATATATATATATAAGTTGCAGCATGGCAGTGCTGCAAGCTCTATCGAGCAGTAATTTCCACTATTACGCAGTGGTGGCGAACTTATAAGAAATTTTGTTTGAGGAATGCTGGTTGTCCTAAGTGAATATTTTTCAAAACCGGCATTCTCAATATACCGTGACGGACAAAAGTCTACGACAACTCCTTATATTGAGATACCGGTCAATTGGAAGCTTTAATCAAAAATTCATTGAGTGCATTTTTCAGTAACGTAAATATATTTATAAAAAAATAAAGATAAAAACTTTTCATACGAGAATTAAGGAGAAAGTCCGAAAAACATAAAAAATTGAATGGATAAAAGTCTACGACAGTCAGTGTTGACTCAGTTATACACAAAAAATTTCCAACTAAACGTAACGAAATGTCATCAATATTTGTTAACTTTGTATTGTTCTGCTGGAATTCTGTTTTAGTTTTATCGCAAGTATCTAACTATAAGGACCGCAAAATGACGTCGTGAAAAGAAATTTCTAGTGATATCCGAAATTTGGTCATACAGTATAAAAAAGACAATAAATCGTGCTCGGAAATCACTGAAATTTGAACGAACTTCTGTGTATACAGTCATCAAAAACTTTGAAAACAGTGGTTCCATTGAAAATAAGCCGCGAACTGGCCAACCGAAAAAGTTGTCGTGCAGAGACATTAGTTTTATTCTAAAAGAAGTGAACACTAATCCAAAAATAAATGCTCCAGATTTGGCGAAACAAGTGTATACGGAAAGGAAAAAGAACGTCCATGCAAGAACCAACACGAGAACATTAAATATTAATGCGTTTCACAGTAGAACTCCACGCCATTAATATCCGCCAAAAACCGACTTCTACGTCTACAGTTCGCCAAGGCCCATATTGACAAGGACAATGATTTTTGGAATCGAGTCCTTTTCACAGATGAGTCCAAATTCAACATTTTCGGAAGTGATGGTCGCAGTAAAGTATAGAGGAAAAAGAGCACGGCTTTAGAGACCAACAATTTAATTCCTACTATCAAGCACGGTGGAGGTAATGTGATGGTTTGGGGAGCCATCGCTGCATCTGGAGTTGGCAGATTGGCTTTTGTTGAAACTACGATGGACCGTTATGTTTACAAGAACCTGTTAGAACAACATTTGAAGCCATCAGTGGAGAAGTTGGGTCTTGGAGAAAGATGGATTTTCCAACAAGATAATGATCCAAAACATACAGCACTTTTCGTCAAGAACTGGTTGTTGTACTACGCTCCTAGGCAACTTAATACGCCTCCGCAAAGTCCAGATTTAAACCCAATGGAGCATGTATGGGAGCTTTTGGAACGGAAAACTCGAAAATGCCACATTAAAAATAAAAATTTGTTGAAGGAAGCGCTTGTTACAGAATGGGAGAAAATCACATCTGCAGAAATTGCTAATTTAGTTGCCTCTATGCCCCGAAGACTGCAAGTAGTAATTGATGCAAAAGGGGGTCCAACCAAATATTAAGTCAGCAAAAATTTTTAAAATTTCCAGTACGTTTAGTTGAAAATATTTTGTGTACAAGTCAGCCACCACTGACTGTCCATTTTTCCATTTATTTTTATATGTTTTTACAAATTTCTCCTTAAGTTTGTTATGAAATGTTTTTGTCTTTGTTTTTTGATAAATATATTTACGTTACTGAAAAATGCACATCAATAGATTTTTTTTTAAAGCTTCCAATTAACCAGAATCTCAATATAAGGAGTTGTCGTAGACTTTTGTCCGCCACTGTATCCGAGAAATTGCGACCTAATTTAGGGGTTAGTATAACAGAGGACCAAGCAAACGAAGGACCGTGAGCCATAGTGAAATACATACTAAAACCATAAGCCATAGTATCGTAAGCTATCATAACTAAACGTTATGTAGCGAACCGCGTGAAAACATATTGTGAAATGAATACACTTATAAAGCCTATGAAGTGAGCCTTTGCATCTCTACACATTGATGTGACTTGTTTCTGATAAAATAAGGAAAAACTTTCCTATTATTGCGGAACATGGCTGTTTTGTCTGTCAAAGAATTTAAAAATTCCCCAATGTGAGCAGCGAGGACTAGTTTCCTTCGCAGGAAAATATCAAAACTAAATATAATATTTATAAATTTATAATTTAGTGGTTAGATCACTCACATTTGTTTCGAGCGTTTCTTCGGACGAACTATAAACCTGTTCAGTTATGATGCTTTAAAATCAGAACATATCGCAACTGGGTGGACTGACTCATGGCCGAAGAGTTATACCAACCATATTACTTTCCCTAGCAAAGGCCCGAAAGAGGCTCTAGTGCTAAGGCAAAAAAAAAAACAAATAAATATAAAAAAACGTCCATATGCTCTCCGTCTTTCGATTCTGTTATGCGCTGATACCAAATAGCGTGAAGTTTTTTAAATCTTAATTTTTGCAGTGTCAGTGTAGTTTCCAAACCCAATGATCAAAATTCTCTCATTTTCGACCAAGATGTCCCTCGACGTGACAACTTCCCTTGTATTTATTAGAGACCTAACTCTACTCTATGTATCACATCCCAAAAATTTGTGATCAAGGTCATCCATTTCATTGCAATGCCTGCACATTTCTAAATCTACATATTTTGGTTTAAACAGTCTCAAGTTATTCTTCTTCAAATGGACTTGATTTCAAGACTGCTTATTACCAGAGTTTGGAACCATGGTTTTTTGCCTCTCAAATAGTGGGCTCTTTTCCAGATACACTCTGTGAGCACTAGTCCTTTGTCTAAACAACGATTCCTCCAAGCCACGTTTAATGCTTGATGCGATAATATCGATGGTGTCATCATGCTCCAAGTGGGTGTACTTCAAAAGGCCTCTCTTAGCCCCTTCTTTAGCATAATAATGAACTTCTGCAGCCGCCACTATCCTTTTATACCCGGAGATCCATAGAAAGTTGAACTTAACGTTCGGTTTGGTGTTGATGACCTGCCAGATGTCATAGATTACTTTTTTACGATTTTTGTTATTTCAAATATTCAGTGGAGCAAACCTGGAGTCTGAGAACAAGTTCAACATAATGGTCAGGGTAACAGTAGGATCTTTCAGGGCTGCCAAAATGGCGTGCAATTCAGCGTTGAGCGCAGAAACGTGCTCACTGAGACTGAAATGGGAAGCCTCGTTATTTGTGAGGCTGATGTAGGCACCACCAACACCAGCAATATTCTTAGCTCCATCAGTAATAAAAATGAGCTGAGACATACTCTTTAATTTCTTCTCATAACAGGTGAATTTGTCGTTTAGTGCACTGCCACTGAAGTGGTTGTGTGTGTTGCACATCGGGTTTCCAACCTCGAGAAATACCTTAAAGTTGGGCGGTCTAGCGCCCACGACCGTGGGAATAATTCCGTCGAAGCAAGCCTGGAATTTATAGTATACTCGTACGTGGGCAAAGCTGCCAGCTGTATTCCACCAACTCAATGTCTGAGAAATTGTTAAAAAGGCTTCGCTTAGCTCTCTTGCTGTGAGCTACTCGGCCCTATCCTTGGTCATGAGTTCTTCCGGGGAAGGGCGACTTGGACCCCCTCCTTGGTGTGACTATACCATACCCCCAATCTTGTATATATACTTGTTTGCTCCCCTCGAAAAATATCGTGCGGGCGCCATTGATTCAAGCCATATGCATGACTTCATCTCTCAACATGATTCTCTACTCAGATATCATGGTGCTTGCTAGCTATGCGTTCCCATTAGAACCCTTAAGGAGATAAACCCTGCGTGAATATTTTTCAAAATGGGCACTTTCAATAAATGCGGGAAAATGCGATCGTTTGAAGCACAGTTTTATCGAATTTTTACCGCTGAACCGACTGGGCTGAAATTTCATACAATATTTTGGAGCACTTTTTGATTACAAAATCGATGAGGTGAGGCAAAATTAGATTTAGGCATTGTTTCATTTAAATTTAATGTATTTTAGTTTGATGAGAAGCACCACATTGTTTCGTCAGTTTACAGCTAGCAAATTTATTTCCTATAGTGGCTGTCCTTCTAAAGGAAAGAAGTGTGTCCTAAAAAACAGACGGGTGCCCTTCTAAAGAAGAATAGTTACCATCGAATGTCCCCTCACCTTTGTATCATAGTATACTCAACTAGTAACCACACTCCATCAACCCTCCGGAAAAATCCGAACACAAGCCGAACAGCGAGCCATAAATCTTCGCTAGCAGGTAGATAGGTAAATGCTGGCGCGAATATAAACATATGCTTCGATGAGAGATTTCAGGATTACCATATGTCAAAAAATCAATAACTTTGCAGAAAAACAAATTCGTTCCATGCAATCGTTTAGTTTTTTATTAGGATCTGGCAGCACTCCTATGTTCTGATATGTGTAAAAGAACACGTGCGTCGGAAATTTTATTTGCATTTTGCTTTGTTTCTTGAGCGCGCCAAACATGGGATCAGCTGTAATGCCCCGGATCAGCTGACGTGCCCCCGGAAAAATTCAAAAAGTGTGCAACACAGGGTAAATGAAAGGTGTGGGTACTAGTTGAGTATACTATGCTTTGTATATTTGCCACTTAAACTATTTCAGCACCATCGGGCTACTGTTGATATAAGGTAAGATACATGGGCGGTTCAAATAAGATGGAGGCAAATGCTGTAGATGGCGCGCATGTATTTTTTGAAGGTCGTGGGTTGAGTATGTGATAGCTGGGTCCCTTACAAACAGTGTGGCATAGTTTTCGTCGGGAGCGCATGTTTGCTACGCCCATGAGTGAATGTTAAGTGCCGACCACCGTTGTGGAACGTATTGCCGTTCATTTTTAGTGTGGGAAGGCGTTAAAAACACGGAAATATTTCTGATAAATCCGGACTGTAGGGGAGGTGTTCCAGTACCTCCCACCCCTAATTCCGATATTGTATCGAGCTTGAGACGAGCGGTATGAGGGTGCGCGTTATCCTGGAGAAGAATCGCACTTCGTGCCGGAATGCTCCTCCATTTCGAGCGATAACCGGGTTTCACGTGTATTTTTAGAAGGCTAGAGTAGTATGTAGCATTGATGGAACGTTGGCTGTGCAGGAAACGCACACGTACAGCATGCCCTGCCGGTCCCAGAACACAGTTGATATAACCTTACCCACGGCCGTGGTTGTCTTCGCTTTGTCTGGCGCCCCCCCCCCTCCTTCTTCCTCCACTCTTTAGACGACACTTTGCTTTCGGGAGTGTAAAAGTGTGCCCATGCCTCGTCTGTTGTGAAAATCCGCGTTAAAAAACCGCCCCCCTCCACCTCGTATCGAGTCAGCAAGTGGTGACAAACTTCCAACCGCGTGAATTTCTGCTCGAAGTTCAACAGTTTAGACCCCATCGCGCCGTTATTTTGCGATATTGAAGGTGTTCGTAGACGACCACCAATACTGATGCCGAGTTCAGCAAACATGTCTCGAACATTCAGCCTACGCTCCTCCAAAACGAGTTGTTCTACGCGGCAAATATTGTCCGGTGTGATGCTGGTTCACGGTCGACGATCATGCGGCTCATTCTCGACGGTTTCGCGACCATCCTTGAATGCTTTGGCCCATTTAAACACAGCAGCCCTTCTCAGGCAGTCACGACCAAACTGATTTCGCAAATGCAGAAAAATTTCCGTGTTTTTAACGCCTTCCTACACTAAAAAACGAATGACAAGTGCGATCGGCACTTGACGTTCACCCATGGTCGTAGCACGCGCGTGAAACATGCACTCCCCACGAAAATTATGCCACACTGTTTGTAAGGGACCCAGCTATCACATACTCAAGCCACGACCTTCAAAACATACACGCGCGCTATCTACAGCGTTTGTCTCCATCATATTTGAACCGCTCTCGTACATTCTATGAAAACTCTTAAATATAAGAGTACATTTACGCAGAAATAAAACGAGGAATTACGTGGCAAAATGAAAAATGCTTTACTTTCTTTTTTAATGTGTTCACATGGTTGGGATACACAAACGAAAAATGCAATACTCCCGCGTCGTTTACAACTTATTTTTGGTGAGAACATTGCGAAGCACGTTGAATCGCTCTTTCGGGAGAGCCTTTGTGAATGCGTCCGCGCCTTGTTCCTCGCTACGCATGTTTTTCAGTTCGATCTCTTTCGACTGAATTTTTTCTCTAATATAATGATATCGTATATCGATATGTTTCGTTCGCCTATGATATTCGGAATTTCTCGCAAGTCTTATCGCGCTTTGGTTATCAACATTTGAACCCGTAGAGGAATCGTTTCCGTTTCCCAAATCGCGCAACAATTTTCGCAGCCATAAAATTTCCTTAGCAGCCGTAGCCGCTGCAACATACTCGGGCTCGGTCGTGCGCCCCCAAGTTACAGGGCCATTTGCGAGAAAGAAAACATATCCAGAGGTCGATTTTCGCGTATCCACGTCCCCGGCAAAATCGGCGTCGGAATAACCAAAAAGTCCGTTAGCGCTCCCGCTGTTTGAGCACTCGATATCGTAATGTTTTGTTTCTTGCAAATATCGAAATATTCTCTTCACAGCCTGCCAATGTACTGCGTTGTGTGCATTTAAAAACCGGCTGAAATTGCACACTGCAAAAGCAATGAAGGGTCGCGAAACAACGGATACCTGGCATCCGACTGCCTCACGATATGGCTCGGTCGTGTCATTCGCGTTTTCTTCGGCTTTTGACAAAATAACGTGCAGGTCTGCTGGAGTACTGGACCGCTCCGCCTCAATCATACCAAAATGTTCGAGTATCTAACTCGCATATGCGCTCTGATGTCTGAACATTCTCTTTTCCACTCGATCATGCTCGATTTCCACGCCAACAAAATAATACTCATCACCGATAGTAATACTTCTTCTTCTTGTTCTTAGCATTACAGCCCCTTTGGGGCCTTCGCTTCCTGCAAACAGCGCCTCCAACTGTCTCGGTCCGTTGACCGCGTCATCCAATTCCGAAATCCGAGCAGCGATGAACTGTCTTCGTCGACCGAATCAGACCAGCGTTTCCTCGGTTTCCCCACTGGCCGCCGGCCTTCAGTTCTCCCAACGAATACCTTCTTGGGTAGCCATTGCTCGTCCATACGATTCATGTGTCCGGCCCATTGCAGCTTTCAAAGTCTTAAAATCCTTGAGACCTCCGGTTCGTCAAAAATTTCATACAGCTCATGGTTGTATCGTTATCGCCATTGGTCCCCGTCTAGCTTCGCTCCGATTATTCGCCTCAGGGTCCATGTTTCACACTCATAGCATAACACAGGTCTTATCACAGATTTGTGTATTTAGAGCTTTGTTTTCCTGTGTATGCAGCTGATCTTCAAGATCGTCAATACTGAATAAAATATTTTATTTGCGAGCTGTATTCTTCGGCGTATTTCGTCTCTTTCACACTGCAAATCCAAACGTTTTAAATTAAAACGCTTTTGATGTTTAATTCCCGTCCCAATTTTAAAACACTTTACAGGCGTTTTAATAATTAAAACACTCAAGATGTTTTAAATTAAAACACCTAGACGTTTTAATTTAAAACACTAGGCATTTTAATTAAAACGCCTACTGTTTTAATTAAAACATTAGGCGTTTTAATTAAAACGCCTTGTGTTTTAATTAAAACACCAGCCGTTTTGATTAAAACGCGTGGTGTTTTAAATTAAAACGTCTAGGCGTTTTCATTTGAAACGTTTTAGGTGTTTTAGTTATTAATGCGCATTAAAAGTGTTTTAAAATTGGGAGGAGCATTAAAACACCAAAAGCGTTGTTGATAATATGTATTTGATCATACTGCAACAGGTTTTACCTTACTCAACAATGGAGTGGGCGAAGAAAATATGCAAATGTGGTATTCGGTCAATTCGTTGAGAAGTCATTGTGCTTACATTGTGCCTTTCATGAAAAACCCACGAAATTTATCACTTTTATATACTCATAACACCTGTAATGAACTTCGAAATGTCCGTGTAGGACACGGGTGCCGATGGTCTGGCACAAGTGTCAGCGAGCTAAAACAACACCGAGCTCAGCTAACTAGCTTCGCTTAACGACCGCGTACGCGTGCTTGACGACTAGCATTTGCGAGATCATATGAGGCGGGTTCTTGTCGAGCCACGAAGCTACACTACAAAATACTTATCACGCGTACTCTACTCTACAAGACGCACCGATCAATTTTTATTGTCTTTAGAAAAGTTCTATTAGGTGTCAATTCATCTACTCTACAGGAATCCAATATTGTTTTGCCTCGTTAAAGTTAGCGGACACGGAGGCTTGAGACAAACGCAAACATTACACAAAAAGCAACCGTTACTTTCACCGAAGAAGGTCGTTGCATTACAAGGGGAATATCAAACCTAAAGATGTTAAAGTGGCTGAAGTGAACCACTCATCTCTGCCTAAATGATGGAAACTTGACGGATGCAGTTTACTTTACACTAGTAAAACAACAAACTAAGCAGTTTCGACGGGGTGACCACCTTATCTCTTCAGGAGCAGCCACTCCTGATCACCACGGGGCTGCTCGACTGCTTATGTTTATTACAGGGCAGTCTCTTCGATGCCGACCCAGGCATGGAGAGACTGAAGGATTTCGCTCTACACTAATGAAGAAACAATTGTTTCCGCAGTGGAGAGATGGTTGTTATAACTTTAGGCCCCTCTCCTTGAATACAAGTCCCTGTCTTCTACGAAAGTATGCTAATAAAAACCGCTAGCCAATCATAAAAACAAATCGGGTGTCGGTCAGAACTAATTGATGATGCGGATTTTATCACTGCCGGTCAACAGATTAGCTCCCAGCAAAAACTGACGCAATTCCAAGCAATGTATTTGAAAACCCCTGGCACCATCAGTTTGTTCAAAATACGAACTGTCCGACTTCAAACTGTATAAAAATGTGCAAACCTTTCTTTTGGTAACATTAAGGGACGCACTACTCTATAACATCATCGGCATGTTCAGGCGACTGAGCCACCACGAACGAAGAACTCCAGAAGATGCTATAGACCTTATTATACCGAAGACAACACAAACAACACCAAAAGAGAGTTTATCGGTGACTCTATCTTTACTTTACGGAACCCTCCAAAGTATGCTACGTTAATATCAAATGGTGAGGGCGACAATTAAAATTGAATCGGTTCATCTGCCGACAGCAAAATTAAAAATGTGAGAACTCGAAGGAGAGTGGTGTTGTTTCCCCTTCGGGCCCCACGTTGGGCGCCATTGTAATGAACTTCGAAATGTCCGTGTAGGACACGGGTGCCGATGGTCTGGCACAAGTGTCAGCGAGCTAAAACAACACCGAGCTCAGCTAACTAGCTTCGCTTAACGACCGCGGACGCGTGCTTGACGACTAGCATTTGCGGGATCATATGAGGCGGGTTCTTGTCGAGCCACGAAGCTACACTACAAAATACTTATCACGCGTACTCTACTCTACAAGGCGCACCGATCAATTTTTATTGTCTTTAGAAAAGTTCTATTAGGTGTCAATCAATCTACTCTACAGGAATTCAATATTGTTTTGCCTCGTTAAAGTTAGCGGACACGGAGGCTTGAGACAAACGCAAACATTACACAAAAAGCAACCGTTACTTTCACCGAAGAAGGTCTCTGCATTACAAGGGGAATGTCAAACCTAAAGATGTTAAAGTGGCTGAAGTGAACCACTCATCTCTGCCTAAATGATGGAAACTTGACGGATGCAGTTTACTTTACACTAGTAAAACAACAAACTAAGCAGTTTCAACGGGGTGACCACCTTATCTCTTCAGGAGCAGCCACTCCTGATCACCACGGGGCTGCTCGACTGCTTATGTTTATTACACACCTTTACTCGTACTTCACTGCTTTAAACGGGAAGTGTCAAGATTGAAAGACCACATCTACTATAAATAGAACTTCATTATTTGTTGCACTATTTACACAAAGAATTACTGTAGAACACATATTGACAGACAGAAGTAATAATGTGGACGAGAACTCGAAACCAAACTTTCTATCACTCTTATATACTCACAATACCTTTTCTCGCACTTTACTGCTATAAACAAACAGTGTTGAAGCTGAACTACCACA
Source organism: Odontomyia ornata (assembly GCA_963969285.1). Taxonomy (NCBI): domain Eukaryota; kingdom Metazoa; phylum Arthropoda; class Insecta; order Diptera; family Stratiomyidae; genus Odontomyia; species Odontomyia ornata. Next base: position 2,699,458 of record OZ017743.1, read on the forward strand.
TCTTCTACTTCAAACGAAACTTCATTATTTTGTGCACAATTTTCGCAAAAAAAAATACTAAAGACCACATATTAATATGTGTCTGCCAATTGACAGACGTGTTTTGACGTGAGCTTGAAAGCTTTTTCAATAAAACGCCTAGGCGTTTTAATTAAAACACCTGGTGTTTTAATTGAAACGCCTGGTGTTTTAATTGAAACGCCTGGTGTTTTAATTAAAACGCCTGGTGTTTTAATTTAAACGCCTGGTGTTTTAATTAAAATGCCTGGTGTTTTAATCAAAACGCTTGGTGTTTTAATTAAAACACTGGGCGTTTTAATTAAAACGTTTTCCTTGATGTTATGTCAATTAAAACACTTGAAGTGTTTTTTTCTCGAGAAATCGTTTTAGGCGTTTTAATTTAAATACCTCAAACGTTTTATTGAAAAAAAAACATCAAAAGCGTTTTTTTCAATAAAACGTTTGAGGCGTTTTAAATTAAAACGCTGAGTGTTTCAAATAAAACGGTGAGTGTTTTAAAATAAAACGCCCGAAGTCTTTAATTGAATTAAAACACTAAAAATGTTTTAATTAAAACGCTTAGGCGTTTTAATTTAAAACGTTTGGGTTTGCAGTGCATTGCCCGTTTTCATTATTTTGGCGCCTAAATACTCAAATTCGCTAACATTTTCGATACTGTATTCGCCAAGTATGGTATTTTGTGTATTTGGGGTATTTTTCCTCGACTGCGTCATGAGCTTTGTTTTATTTTCGTTGATTTTTAGCCCTACTAGTTTTGCTTCGCTGTCGAGTTTCAGGAAGAGTTCTTTGGCAGTTGTTAGTGACCGTGACAGAATGTTGATGTCATCCGCAGAGGCCACTACTTGGATCGACTTGTTTAGTAATGTACCTTACGTATCGACAGGTAGCTTCCGTATGACGTACTCCAGAGCCAAATTGAATAGTAACGTGGCCAGCCCATCTCCCTGCTTTAGTCCGATATTTGTGTCAAAGGCATCGGTGAGTTGGCTATTGATGCGGACTTGGGAGGTTGTCGACGTCATTGTCATTTTGGTAAGACGGACTAATGCCAAAAGAAGCATTATTTGGTACAGTACGTTACGATCAATACTGTCGTATGCTTGCTTGAAGTCAACAAAAATTTGGTGTAAGTCTATGTTAAACTCCCAGCATTTTTCAACTACCTGCTTGACCGTGAACAATTGGTCTGTTGTTGATCTATCTGCTCTAAAACCACTTTGATACTCCCCAATAATACTACTGGCGTATGATCCGATTTTACTTTCTAAGATTTTAGAAAATATTTTGTACGGCGTACAAAGTAGTGATATGCCTCTATAATTTTCGCACTGTAGCTTGTCACCCTTTTTGTGGATAGGGAATATAATTGATTGGCTCCATTCTTTCGGCATATGTTCTTGTTGCCAAATGTACTGGATGACTTTGTGATTAGCTTGACGAGCACTACTGCCACCATATTTGATGAGCTCCACTGGAATCTCATCAATGCCCGGCGCTTTATTATTCTTTTGGGCTTTGATGATGGAACAAACTTCATCCAGAGTTGGTGGGGCCAATGGAACTCTCCGCAGACATCTATAGGCTCCGATGTTCTGGAGCTGTGCGGAGGATTAAGGAGGTTCTTGAAATATGATGCCCATCTTTCCTTAATCTTGCTTTCATCAGCGATAATGTTGCCGCTGTCATTACGACAGAGCGTGGTTTTGGGCTGATAACCACGTTTCAGGCTTTTCACTACTTTGTATGCTTGTCTTGTGTTATTGCTCGCTAAACTTACATCTATACTTCTCAATTGGTCATCATAGTATAGTATTTTTAGTAATACAACACTCGCTTTTCAGACTGTCGATCATTTCATTTACAATTTTGATCGATTTTGACGCAACCAAACCATCATCAACAAACAACGCGAGAATAACAATTTCACCGTCTATCACACCGCGAAACACGCACGGGTCTGCTCTGCTTCTAACTAAACTTTTCGAGGAAACACAGGAACTCCTGGTTCCAACATCGTGGGGCCTGTTTGAGCCCGTACAAAGACTTGTTGAGCTTGAGAACCAGTGGACCTTTTTTGGCGATCTGCAGACCTTGAAGTAGTTCCACATATATTTCCTCTTCGAGTTCACCGTGTAGAAACGCTGTGCGCATGTCGAATTGTGGCATTTCAAGATCGTAGTGTACCACTGTAGCCTGAAAGACTCGGAGTGAATCGTAACGAATCACGGGTGCGAACGTCTTGGTGTAATTCACACCGTATTCCCGTTTGAATCCCCTTGCGCATAAACGAGCTTTTTAGCGGCAAATGGTTCCATCGGTGTCATGAATGACCTTGAAGGCCCACTTAAAATCAATTGTCTTCAGATTCTCCTTCTTGGAAACGATCGTCCAGGTTTGATTGCTTTCGTGAGCGCGTAGTTCATCGTCAATGGCTTCCATACAGCGTCTTGCCTCAGAGCATGAGACAGCTTCGTCAAAACTGCTGGGAGTGTCGACTTGAGCGAAGTCAGCGTTGTATCTAGACGGTCTGCTGATTTCAGCTCGATTTCTCAGAATTCTCGTAACATTTTGAATTTCCGGGAGACCCACGGGGTAATTCTCGTTCTAATCGGGCTGCAATGCGGGTTCGCTCTCGTCCTCGGTAGGATGAGGCGCTTCGAGTTCCCTCTCGTTTTCGAGACGAGGTACTTCAGATTCTCTCTCAACAAATCGGAAATACACTTCATTCGCTTTGTCGTTTTCAGATGCGTTCCGACAATTTTCGTTGCAAATGACATTGCGAGGTACAGACAGCTCGTTTTTCGGGATCGTACAATCGGTAGTTCGTAGATTCTCCCTCGTACCTGGGCAGAATCATTTTCTTGGCCTTTGGGTCAAGCTTTCTTCGAAGTTGAGTGGGGGCGTGTGTATATGCATTGCACCCAAAAATGCGAAGATGCCTCACATCTAGCTTTTGATTTGTCTACAAGTCATATGGAGTTTTCTCAGGATCGCCTCTCGAGGGAGTCCTGTTGAGGACGTATATTCCGGAATTCACGGCTTCTGCCTAAAGATAAATGGGGAGGGATGATGCCTGCAACATCGTTCGAGCACTCTCGACGACCGTGCGATTATCTCGTTTGCTTCGGCCGTTCTGCTCAGGAGTGTACGGCGCCATTATCTACAACTGGATACCGCAATTTTCCAAGAACGTCTTCAATTCAGAGTTTATATATTCGCGACCATTGTCTAGTCTACATTGTCTACTTTCACATTCCGGCTAAACTTATTCGAGATCCACATTACAAAGACACGGAAGCGATCGCGTTTCTCCGACTTGTGTTTCATAAAATAAACGTTTCTGTAGCCCGATGCGTCGTCCTTAAAGTTCACGAAAAACCTCGTGCCTTTTATCGTGGGTGTTGACATTGGCCCCTCAACGTCCGAATGAATAAATTCGCCGGGTTCGGTATCGCGAATATCGCCATCTTTCTTAAAAGGTAGTCTGTGTGATTTCTCTAACTGAGTCTGGCAATTCCTCTTCCGTTTTCCCAGCTTGAAGGCACCTCACGGCCTAACAAATGGCCCTGACCCGAAGTAATGTGTCAAATGGTTCCAGGTTCTCGGAGTAAAAGGGGAGGTGTTTAGTGGTAATCCAGTCGCTTGCGAGCACGAGAGTCCTACACTCAATGCGTAAATGGCATTCACCTCACAACTACAAAAACAAATGTTTTGTTCGATTTAATTATTATTACTATTTAAGTTATAACTTATAGATACAATCAATTTCTAGTATTGAAATTCTACTTTATTGAAACAAAAACCTAATCGAGTGCAGCTGGTCATTATATCGTTCAAAGCGTCGATTGGTAGGGTGATGTTTGGATGGAGCTAGTCTAGATAACCCTGTAATTTGCCCGTAACGACCGCTTCCATGATATTTATTTCACCCTTCCTAGGGCACTTTAAAGACGGGTTTCTTAATTTTTTTTAAGTTTCTGTTCCCAAAAAAAATCTAAACTAATGTACGATACATGAAATACACATTATGTTTTATATTTTTATTTACATTTATTTTCCATCGGAAATAATCTGAAACAATTTTGAATTTCGAATCTGGCACGATAGGCTTATACCAATGCCCCTTCACGCAGGCCCGAAGGCAGATGCAACATACAAACAAATACAATGACGGAATTTTACACATATTTTTTCTGGTTATTTTTTTGGGGCATGACAATAACGTCGCTACTAAAAAGTTTAAACGTGCCTGCTTTGAGAATGGAACTAGCTCTACCTGTTCCAACCGTGGCTGGCCAACAACATAAGGCCTTTGGCAATGCCCTCTCACACAGGCCAGAAAGCAGAAGCATGACGTCACAACGCGCACCAGGATTTCAGACCTACAGACCTGTTCTTTTAGACCAACTGAACAGCTTTTGACAGTTCCCGCTGTGACGCCATGTACGTTAATTGCTTTCCTTTCGGGCCTGAGTAAGCAGGCGTTGCTTATACTCTAAGTCCGTTGAAAAGAAAATCCTGGGTAAATTACAACTAATAGACATAATTTAATTACCGACTCCAACTTCTTCTGCATCAAAAAATAATCAAACTATTTTCTATGCTTACAGAAGAACCATAACCAGGATTCATTCATGAATTACTTTTTCCATATCAATTGTTTTATTTTTTAAAACTTTTGTATGTTTAATCTTGCAAATTATCATGAATGAATTGCCACAATGTATAAATGCTATTTCTCATCAAATACACATGTTTATGTTATGCATGCCAACGCCTGCTTACTCAGGCCCGAAAGGAAAGCAATTAACATGGAACTAGCTCTACCTGTTCCAAGCGTGGCTGGCCAACAACATAAGGGCTTTGGCAATGCCCTCTCACACAGGCCAGAAAGCAGAAGCATGACGTCACAACGCGCACCAGGATTTCAGACCTACTGACCTGTTCTATTAGATCAATTGAACAGCTTTTGACAGTTCCCACTGTGATGTCATGTACGTTAATTGCTTTCCTTTCGGGCCTGAGCCCGCTGTGACGTCGTGCTCGTTAATTGCTTTTCTTCTTGGCCTGAGTAAGCAGGCGTTGGTTATGTCCATATTCTTGTCGCATTTCAAGAATGTCACGTTACCAAAATGTTTTATTGTACAGTTCTCCTCTAAACTCCAAACTTCGGTTTTAAACATTTAACTTCTATTTCAAAATATATTCTATACACTTCATTGATACTTATTAATTTCAGTTGTATGAGTTACTTCTTCTTCTTCGTAGCACTACAGCCCCTCTCGGGCCTTCGCTTCCTGCAAATAGCGCCTCAAACTAATTCGGTCTATTGACCACGTCCACCAATTTGAAATCCGAGCAGCGATGAACTCTCGTCGTCGATCGAGTCAGACCAGCGGTTCCTCGGTTTCCTCACTGGTCTCCGGCCTTTGATTCTCCCAACGAACACCTTTTTGGGTATCCGTTGTTCGTCCATACGATTCATGTGGAAGCAGGAAGTGTACAAGTAAGTTCGATAAAAGTGCGTTACGTGTTCAGTTTTTCTTCAGTTCACAATTGTTTAGTTTCTTTGTTCGTTCGGGCAAAGGTTAAGCGAAAGCTGAGGTCAAACGCTTTGCGTTAGTTTCGCGTACAGTGCGAAAAGTCGAAAAGGCTGAGAATTTTGGCAGTGATCGATCGCGTCCCCACAAAATTCCATTTGGCTTGTGGCCGCGTTTGTTCAGCGAAAAGCAGTTCCGATTTCAGTCCATCCGGAGCTATGGCTGTAAGCTGGCTTTCAGGCAGATCTCAAGCGTGTTAAGCCGCGCTAAACAGGACAGTATACAGTACGATTGTTTCTGTTGTGCTTTTAAAAACATTCACGGGTTTGAACTTACAAAGCAAAATCAAAGATTGAGAGCCATTATGTCGAGATATTATGTTCGCAATTTATAGACGTTTAGTAGGGAAATTGAGTTATTGTGCGTGGATTTCATTATGAAAGGCGATGTAAAGTCTGTCAAAGCAAGCATAATTATAAGTACGATTTCAGTATCATCTAATGTCGAATGCTTTCACAGAAGTTTCCTCCTGTGGGAATTGTTCTACATTATAAAAATTTGGCATTTCATTGGTTGGGTTACCGTTGTTTTTCTAAATTAAACTCTCCAATTTTAATTCCCGATCCACAACTTAAATACAGGACCTATTAAAAACGTTCACAGAATCAAAAAGATTCAACCTTCAACCCTTAATATTGTGATTCATTTAACAAAAACGCTTAAAAAATTGTTCGAATTTACGATTTCCCTGTCCGTTAGTTTTGCTTGCTTTCAAAAAGCCATATAGCGTTCATGACATGCATATGTTCGTGGTAAGACCTGATTTTATTCCAAACATTCAGAATTTTACTGCAACTACGAATTTTATTCAACATTGCCCTTATATAAGTTAACAGCATGCTATGTGAATTGTGATTTTTAAAACTGTTACCGTTTAGCATCATAGTGGACTACTGCAGAGCAATCTCTTCGATTATTATAGTATACTGAAATTACCCAAAAAGAAAAAAAGTATGTAACGGTAGAATATTAATCTGAGTTTACTATCGAAAAGAATTTACCACGTTAGTTTGGATGTATGTATGTTTAGTATAAGAAAAGAGGAAGAAAAAAACTAAAGAGACTCTCTAAACTGTAATTATTTTTATAAAACTAGTATAAATTCAAGATAGAGAAAGATATCACATATAAGAAGAAATTAATATCGTAACCTGTGATAGTCATGACTTTTAAGACGAATTGTTACTTTTGTTTCTTAAAAAAAGTAAACAATTCACATTCTATCTTACCGAGGGCAAAACAAAACTGTTAATACATTATCCTATTGTAATTTTTTTCCTTATATCATATAATCTATGTCGTCGACCCTATTGGAATTGTTGAAAAAAAAGATTTACATATAAACGTCCGTGTACGAGAACAAACTTGAAAACTTCTCTTATTTCGTTTCTGCTCATATTGTTTCGAATATCGATGTCTCGTGCCCACCACTAATAAAGTCAAGAATTAGACTCTCTTTTGAAACCGAATATGATTTTGAATTATTTTAGCAATTATCTTTGAAAGCATGCTGCTGCTTTTATTTATAACCGCTTTGATAGCAGTAAAATGACGGCCGAACAAAATGCCACAAATATGTTATGAATAGCGTGCTTATGTTTTAGTTAGTTTCAAACTATTTCTGCTTTCCCTGTCGCATATATAAAATATATAATACAAATAACTAAGCGTGTTTGAAATTGCATCCAAGCTATAGTAGAATGAATCAATATCGACACCGCTTATAATTATATATCACGTACAAATAACAAAGAATAATCAAAACACTGGATAGTTTGTTGCATTACATTTTTTAGATACATAAATCTATATATAAAATTATCTTAAACGGCCCTCTCATCAATTATATGCAAGTAAAAACTTATAATAAAATTTAGTTGCATCAGAGTGTTATTAGTGAGGAAAATATAAAATGAAAATGATAATAGCATTAGTAATCTAAAAACAATAAAAAAGAATATGAATTGCTGAACTGCTAACCACGTCTTTCCTTTGCAGCTAACCCGTTCTTTTCTAGGAGGATAATGTCGGCGAAAGGTGAGTATGCCGCCGGGGGAGTAATCCGCGAATGATCGGTATGCGGTGCCATAGTTTGTGTTTCCGTTTTTATTAGAGTAGCTTCTTTTCGGTTTTGCATTCGAGCAACGCCTGCTTACTCAGGCCCGAAAGGAAAGCAATTAGCGTAGATGACGACACAGCGGGAACTGTCAGAAGCTGTTTAAGTGGTCTAAAAGAACAGGTCAATAGGTCTGAAATCCTGGTGCGCATCGTGACGTCATGCATCCGCTTTCGGGCCTGTGTGAGGAGGCATTGATTCGAGTAGTGTATTTCGGGCACCGCGTCAGTTATATTTGGGAGCCCATATTGTTTCAGCGATTGTTTTCGTTCTTTTCCTCTGGAATGGAGTACGGAATTTAAAGTAGAGTCGAAGGAAGTTGTTTAACGCGTTTTAAATTGGGCATTTTAACCGGTGGCTGAGTTTTTGTATTTCGGGCTTAGTCTGGTCGCGTAAGACCCGCGACCGAAACTCCTCTCCAAGCTAGCTAGCTAGCCAGCATTTACCTCAGAGTAGACTAAGAGTGTCCGGACTTGTTGACCTGATGGGTACAGTCCGATATCATGTTCCGAGACCACGTCTAGAACCGATGAGAGGTTGGTTTGGATTTCCTTCGGGAAATCTGATCAAATTATTACACTGTTTTTGTGTGATACCCAGGTTATTTTATGTATGCATCGATGAGGGAAGTAAGTTGAACGTATGACTAAATTTCTGCTGCATGCAAAGTCAATCAGGCGCTGGTTGTTGTCATTAGTTTCATCGTAAAGGCTATATCCTCCAGTCTTTCCCCGATGAGATATCTAATTGCCAACATGAGCGTTGAAATCAGTATATATCATATTCATGGTTTTCAAAGTAAGTTTATTTATATTAACAACAAATGTTAAACAATGATATATTGACCATTTTGTCGGATGACCTTTTTCCATCTTTCGGCGAGTTGAAAAATTTCTCGTTTGAAGAACCCTTGGTTTTTAGAAGCTAAGAACTGGTTCAACTCATTTTTAACAGCCTGATCGGAAACGAAAGTTTTACCATTCTAAAGGTATTGAAGGGAGCCAAATAAATCATAGATGTGGCATCAGTTCTATATTGAGCTCCATTAATTTTTGATGGGTTATCGAAGAGGTGTGGGGTCTGGCGTTATCATGATGGAACATCACCATAAACTTCACACAATTTCTTTCGAGCTTGTACCGCATTTGTGCCCTTCCGGAAATAAATCAATAAAATATGCCGATAATGCTCTTTGACTGTCCATTTTCAAGTTTATTATTAACCAACTTATTGTTTACAAATGACGCTCAGTTTTTGACTGAAGATAGTCTAAAGTCTAATCTTTAAAAAAGTATATAATAATATAAGCCATGCAATCACTTCTACATGAAATATGCAATTACGTCATCTATTATACAATTCACGTCATCTATAATAGAACAATCCAATATTTGTTGTAAAATAATTTATAATAGCATGCATAAACCAATAAGTTAAAGCACGTAAGAAACGTATCAATGTATGCATATTACTTACATGTAATTAGCAGCCTTTAAAACAGTACATTTTCGATATCTTATTTTGCTTCACTTCATCGGTTTTGTAATCACAAAGTGTTCCGGAATACAGAATTTCAGCCCAATGGGTCCAGCGGTAAAAATTCAATAAAACAGTGCGATCTAATATACTTTCGACATGCTTACGAGAGATGCCACCGAAACTCTTAATCTTGAGTTACGAGCCAAGGATAAATTTAAATTTACATTTCGCCGATTTCAAATAAATTGAATCGGTTACGACCAGATGTCGATAGACCAGCTGATTGACAATTCTGTTGCTGTCAAACATTAAACTCATGTATGTTTTAAGCTCAATAAATATCTATCAAAACGAATTTGACAACTGTCAAGTCTCTTCAAGCACGTTGCAGTCGTAGCGGCTAGTTGGGAGTGTGTCATAGTTTTACGTCAGCAGATTCGGACGTCTTCTGTTATTACTTCTATTGATTCGACTGCCGCCTAGAAATATTTAGATTAAGAGTTGCTGTGTGGCAATTTTATTTGTGAAAAGAGAATTGATCCATTAACTGGAAGAGATAATGGATTTAAAAAAGGATGACCTGAATCGTGTCCCAGAAAGTATAAGTTTTCCCAATGAAGAAGAGCACGTTTTATCCTATTGGAAGGAGCAAAGTATATTCGAGAATTGTGCAAAACTATCCAAAGGAAAACCAAGGTTGGAGCGTCAAAGGCATCTAAAGTCATATACGAAAATATTTGAATTTACCTTCCAGATACACTTTCTATGATGGGCCCCCATTTGCTACCGGTCTGCCGCACTATGGTCACATACTTGCAGGAACTGTCAAGGACATCGTAACGCGGTACGCTTACCAACAAGGATATCATGTTGAACGTAGATTTGGGTGGGATTGTCATGGGTTGCCTGTAGAATATGAAATTGACAAAACCTTGGGCATTCGCGGACCCGAGGATGTCGCGAAAATGGGAATCGCGGCATACAACAATGAATGCCGAAAAATAGTGATGCGATATGCTGATGAATGGGAGCGTATTGTAAGCAGAATGGGGCGGTGGATAGATTTTCGTAATGATTACAAAACACTGTATCCTTGGTATATGGAGTCAATTTGGTGGATTTTCAAGCAACTGTTTGAAAAGGGCTTGGTGTATCAGGGAGTAAAAGTTATGCCATATTCAACGGCTTGCACTACAGCACTTTCAAACTTTGAATCTGGTCAGAATTATAAAGAAGTGGTGGACCCTTCGGTAATCGTTGCATTTAAAATTGTTAATGATCCGAATGCCACTCATCTCTTGATTTGGACAACCACTCCCTGGACACTACCTTCAAATTTAGCTGTTTGTGTAAATCCCAACATGATGTACGTGAAAGTTAAAGACGCGGCGACAAAAAAATTCTACATAGTGGCCGAAGTCAGACTTGAATTCGTCTTCAAATCATCTGAAGCTTATGAGATTCTTGAGAAGTTCCCTGGCAGCAGTTTAGAGAATTTAAGGTATGAGCCATTGTTCCCTTATTTTACGGAATACGGAAAACGAATGAACGCATTTCGTGTTCTCCTTGATGAATATGTTACTGAAGAAACAGGTACCGGTGTCGTACATCAAGCACCCTATCATGGAGAAGACGATTATCGTGTTTGCCTGAATAATGGAATCATTACCAAGGATAGTGAAGTAATTTGTCCGATCGATGAGACAGGTCATTTCACTTCTGACGTGACTGACTTTAAAAGCCAGTATTTTAAGGATGCTGATAAAAATATTGTTACGAAGTTAAAAGAGCGGGGAGTGTTGTTTAATTTGAGTCAAACGAAACATAGTTACCCGTTCTGTTGGCGATCAGATACACCGCTTATATACAAAGCAGTTCCCTCCTGGTTTATTCGTGTGGAACATATGAGTAAGAATCTTCTTAGTTCTAGTTCGCAAACATATTGGGTTCCAGATTTTGTAAAAGAAAAACGTTTCGGAAACTGGTTAAAAGAGGCTAGAGACTGGGCTGTAAGTATTGATGATATTTAGCAAATGTTCGTAACCATATATTTTATATTGTTGCAGGTAAGCCGCAATCGTTATTGGGGTACACCAATCCCTATTTGGATGTCTCCAAATGGAGATGAAGTTGTTTGCATTGGTAGTATAAAGCAACTTGAAGAATTATCAGGCAGAAAAATAGCTGACCTCCACCGTGAAAATATAGATGATGTTTCAATACCATCATCCGTACCAGGGAACCCACCGCTAAAACGTGTAAAAGAAGTTTTCGATTGTTGGTTTGAATCAGGATCGATGCCATTTGCGCAGCAACATTTTCCCTTCGAAAATGAAAAGGATTTTATGAATTGCTTCCCAGCCGACTTTGTAGCTGAAGGAATTGATCAAACCCGTGGTTGGTTTTACACATTGATTGTCATCTCGACTGCCTTATTTAACAAACCACCCTTCAAAAATTTGATCGTAAACGGATTGGTTTTGGCTGCTGATGGTCAAAAAATGTCTAAGCGAAAAAAGAATTACCCAAATCCAGTGGAAGTAGTCGACAAATATGGCGCTGATGCCCTTCGATTATACCTTATAAATTCTCCTGTGGTACGGGCTGAAAATTTGCGATTCAAAGAAGAAGGCGTGCGAGACATAATTAAAGATGTTTTCTTACCTTGGTACAATGCTTATCGATTTCTTGTGCAAAACATAATTCGGTATGAGAAGGAGGAATGCTGCAATTACTTTTACGATCACGAGAGACATGTTAAAGGGATGAAGCAAGCAGCCATAATGGATGTGTGGATTCTATCATTTAAGGAAAGTTTGCTCGAATTTATAGCGAAAGAAATGATGGCGTATAGACTATACACTGTGGTGCCTCGTTTAACGAAATTCATCGATCAACTTACAAACTGGTATGTACGTTTGAACCGGCGTCGCATCAAGGGAGAAACTGGAAAAGAAGGGTGTATACAATCACTCGATACACTGTTTGACGTTTTAATGTCGATGGTTAAAATGATGGCGCCATTTACACCATTCTTATCGGAGTATATTTATCAAAGGCTAACTTTGTTACTCAAGAATAAAAAAGATAGTTCCGTGCACTATCAAATAATTCCAGCCGCTGATCGAACGCTCATAAAGAAAGATGTTGAGGTGGCAGTTTCAAGGATGCAAAGCGTTATTGAGTTAGGTCGTGTCATGAGGGATCGCAGAGCAATTCCAGTTAAATATCCAGTCCAGGAAATTATAGTTATTCATAAAGATGAAAAATATTTAAATGATATTAGAACACTGGAGAACTTTATCCAAGGCGAATTGAATGTACGAAAATTAACTACAAGCTCAGACAAGGAAAAATATGGAATATCACTTCGTGCTGAACCCGACCATAAATCGTTAGGGCAGCGGCTGAAAGGCGATTTTAAGGATGTGATGGCAGCAATCAAAAAATTGAATGATTCTGAAATTCAGAAACACCTGTCCGCCAATTGTTTTAAAATTTTAGGACATGATATATCCTTGTCGGAAGTTCGCATTATTTACAAAATCTCCGATAACTTGGGAGAGAATTTCGAGGCACATAGCGATAACGACGTGCTTGTTCTTATGGACATGACTCCAAATCAGGAGCTAATGGATGAAGGAATCGCCCGAGAGATTATCAATAGGATCCAAAAGTTGAAGAAAAAGTCTCAGTTGATACCAACTGACCCAGTTTTAATATTTTATAAAATTTCTTTCGATACTGCAAACCAACTAACTAAAGTCACAGAATCCTACCAGAATTTCATTCAAACCACTGTTAAATCGCCGTTCAAGAAGTTTAGTGCAGAAGAAGCAAGCAAAAAGCGTCTTATTATTCAAGAATCATTCGAATTGAAAGGGACGAATTTGACCATTGTAATTTCTTCTGTTGAAGACCAGCAGTTACCGTTCAAGCCATGGGCGAATTTCTACTTGGATTCTACTCTTACATCGCGCTTCACTGCCGGCAGAGAAGGTACAATACTGTTGCAACGATCAACTGGTGAAGAACTGTCTATTGAAGAGTTGAGAAGCCACGTCAGAAATTTATTCGGCTTACACGGTATCGATATAGCGATGCTGTGTGAAAGTAAAGAAGTGAAAAACGTTTCAGACATTTCGTCGAAGAGTGTTCTCATTTGTAAAAAAGGTGTTGTTAGTCATCAAACCGCTCAAATCCAAAGCCGAGCGAATATGCCAACTTGTGATTTCAAAAATTGTGAATTCCGTGGTCATAAATTTACTGTACTTTTAGAAAACCCGAAAACTGTAAGACTAGATAAAAATAACAAATATTTAGAAACAGTTTTGAAACAGGTGTTCCCAAATGCATCTCTTCATGATATAAAATTGCATTGAATTTTGTAAAATGGCAAATGAAATACGTTGACGGTTTCTTTTCTTTTAAATATTCGAAGTTGATATGCAAGGCGTTTTGATTGATTGCTGTTGAATGGAAATCGGTTTTTCTAATTATACTGATTGTGTCTATTTTAAGGCACAAGTATTAAAAATAAATATTTAGAAAATACCTGCAGTTTTCTATTATTTCTTAGGAATAATATAAAATGAACAACAAGTACAGAGATATTTCAGCTTATTTTTCTCGGCAGAACTTAAAAGGATCCTGAAGGATAAAAAGTCCTTCCTTGTGTAAAAGAATTTCTACAAAGGCTACATAGATATATATGTGCCCTCCGTTTCATATTCTCTTGAATCATGCTGGAATAAACTATCGGAACAGTTTTTGATGGTGGTTTACATAGATTGTGTGAAATGGGTCTCCTGCACTTCAATCCTTAACAGATTTATTGTGCTCACATTCTCTGTGGAGTGCCCAGAGTTCCATGAACAGACCAACCCCTTTCAGAAAGTGGATGATCTTCATTGGCTCCGGGTGTCCAAGTTACTCCTCAGCTAGACAGTAAGTTCCCAGCATGTCTCTCCTTCCCCAGAGCTGAGCTCCACAGCACGTCTGAAGATGTTTTGGTGTTTCACCTGCAGAACCTGTGCTCGCTGTTCTCCCTAAGAGCCACGATTTGTATCGTTTCTCATCATAGGTGCTACGGGAACGCTTTCGATGTTTTAAGTCCTATATAACAACCCTAGTGTTTCTTGCGTTCTATAGTTTCTACTTCCTTCACATCGTATCTCGACCGCACTGAAGAGTTCAGGACCAACGAACACTGTCGATAGTCCTTTCCTCGCTAAAAGGTCTGCTTTTTCGTTACTTTCAAACCCTGCGTGCCCTGGCACCCAGCCCAGAGTAACCTTGTTGTTCTCACCCAGTTTATTGAGTTTTATACAACATTCTTGAGCCAGCCTCGATTTTATCGTTGACGATTCAAGGGCAAACAAGATGGCTTTCGTTCTGCCCTTGTATTTTTGTCTATGCAACGTTGTGCACATACTGCAATTACATAGACCGCCGCTAGGAGTATGCTTGGCATCATTCCAAGTGGTTCATAATGTTTGGTACCCGGCCCAAACACTCCGATTCCTATTCCCTCTGCGGTATTCGATCCGTCTGTGTACCACTTGACATTGGATTCAGAGTTCCATTTCCTCTTATGGCTTAACTTCGTACAAAACTGAGTCGTTATGCCGTCAGACGGTGCACTGATACATAGGAACCGCTTGGATAACTTAACTTGGTCGTTATGCCCAATCCCAGAGCCGCTCTCCCTTTGGCGATAGAATATTCTGATCTTTGTGGAACATAACATCTGCTCTATCTTTAGGTGGAGGAGTGATCGATTTAATATTTTTTTGAGTACGACCTCATTCCCCCATGATGCAGACACAGGCCAGACGTTGAACACGATTGAGTACCTGCCTCATTGTGCGCTCCTAAACCTTTTCTGCCCAGAAAATAAACCCGTAGGTGGTGATTGGTTTCACCCTCATAGTGTATATCCATCGCAGTATGATTGGGCTGCATCCCCAAGATTTGCCTGCCATGTTCCTGCACATCATCAGGGCTCTTGTGGCCTCTTTTATCGCCACTTCAATATGTCGGTTCCACGTGAGCTTACTATCCAGATGGATTCCAAGATTCTTCTTCGTAGTACTACAGCCCCTCTCGGGCCTTCGCTTCGTGCAAATAGCGCCTCCAACTGTCTCGGTTCATTGACCGCATCCTCCAAATTTGAAACCCAAGGAGCGATGGACTGTCTTCGTCGATCGAGGCAGACCAGCGTTTCCTCGGTTTCCCCACTGGTCTCTGGCATTCAGTTTTTCCAACGAATACCTTTTAAGGTATCCGTTGTTTGTCTATACGATTCATATCGCCAGCCCATTGTAGCTTTCGCAGTCTTACAATCGTTGATACCTCCGCTCGTCAAAATTCCATACAGCTCATGGTTGTATCGAATTCGCCATTGGTCTCCGTCTAGCTTCGCTCCGATTATTCGCCTCATGACTCGTCTTTCAAAGACGTTCAATATGTTTGCGGATGCTTTGGTTAGGGTCCATGCATAGCACAGCTCTTATCACAGATTTGTATACTTTGCGCTCTGTTTTCCAGTGTATGCAGCTGGTCGTTAAGATCGTCAAAACTGAATAAAATACTTCATTTGCGAGCTCTATTCTTCGGCGTATTTTGTCTCTTTCATTACCGGTTCTCGTTATTTTGGCGCCTAAATACACAAATTCACTAAGATTTTCGATATTGTATTCGCCAAGGGGGATACTTTGAGCATTTGAGATATTTTATCCCGATTGCATCATGAGCTTTGTTTTATTCTCATTGTTTTTTAGCCCTAATAGTTTCAGGAAGAGTTCTTTGGCAGTTGCTAATGACCGGGAGATATCATCTGCATAGGCCATTACCTGACTCGGCTTGAGTAGTAATGTAACTCGTGTATCGGCTGTTCGATTTCGCTCAGGAGCACGTAATAAGAAACGTGCTCCTGAGCGAAATCGAACAGCAATGAGGCTAGACCATCTGCCTGCTTCAGTCCGATATTTGTGTCAAAGGCATCAGTAACTTGGTTATTAATGCGGACATTAGAGGTCGTCCACATCATTGTCATTTTGGTAAGGCGGACTAATTTGGCAGGGATGTCAAAGCAAAACATTATTTGTTAGAGTACGTGACGATCAACACTGTCATATGCCTGCTTAAAGTTAACGAAAATTTGGTGTACGTCTATGTTGAACTCCCAGCATTTTTCAAGCACCTGCTGGACTGTGAACAATTGGTCTGTTGGGCGGATAACCACGTTTCCGGCTTTTCACTACTTTGTATGCTTGTCTTGTGTTGTTGCTCGCTGGACTCACATCGATACTTCTCAATTGGTGGTCATCGTATTTTCTTTTCTTGATTCTAATTATCCTATTCGCTACTCTTCTGAGATTTTCATAGTGTTCTCTCTTCGTCCCGTTTTCCTACGTCAATACTCTTTGTACGCCTGATTCTTTGTGTCAAACCCATCGAATCAATCATTCTTTCTGCACCGGGCTTGATATCCGATCGTCTGTTCTGCTAAGGTCTTCATTCTTGCTTTCACTTCCATCCATAGCTCGTTTCAGTGATGTATCAGATCGGATGAGAGCTAGCTGGTTGTCGAGGGTCTCCATGAAATTTTTTGCCACAGACGCCGTTTCGAGCCTTTCGATGTCGAATTTCTGTAGAAGACTAGTCTTCGCTGAAACGCCTTTGACATGCAACATCGCTAGGTTAATTTGATCGGAGTAATGATCCGAGTTACAATTGGCTCCTCGGTATGTGCGGACGTCAAGTACGAGGGCGGTTCAAATATGATGGAGACAAACGCTGTAAATGGCGCGCATGTATGTTTTGAAGGTCGTGGCTTGAGTGTGAGGTAGCTGGATCCCTTATGAACAGTGTGGCATAGTTTTCGCTGAGAATGCATGTACTACGACCATGAGTGATTTCGCAAACGCAGAAAAATTTCCGTGTTTTTAATGACAATACGTTGCACTCCCGATGAAAACTATCCCACACTGTTCGCAAGGGAGTTTTAATATTTAGTTGGTAGCCTTTTTGTTCATGACCGGTTTCATGCAATTTGGCATCAACTCCACAAATTTTCGACAAAAAGATGCCGGAATTTTTTTTAACACTCTTCTTTTAAGGCCGCTACCAACTGTATTTTATTTTTTGTGTGATGTTTTAAGTTTGTCTCCAAGTAACTCCACACGTGCTCGATAGCGTTCAAATCAAGCGACTGCGGTGGGGTTTGAAGCACATGAAGACAATGGTAGAGCAACCAACTGCCCACAACATGAGCTTTGTGCTTCGGGCCTTCATCCTGATAACAAATGAAATCTTCTTCTGTTTCAAGTTTTCGAGCGCTCTCTTTTACATTTGCTTTTAAAGACATTCAAGTAATATATTTTGTCCATATTTCCCTCGATTATATGCAAATTACCCGGTCCAGCAGCGGATATTGCACCCCATACCATTATTGAACCTAAGCCGTGCTTAATTATAGGATGAAGGTTGGTCTTCTTGAGCGCTTCATTAGCTTTACGCCCGAGATATGATTGCCTATCTGATTGGAAAACGTTGAATTTACTTTCAAACGTTGAATTTACTTTCATCTGTAAATTTTCTGGAATGAAAAATTCACTAACCATGTTTCTGGCTAACTCCATTGTTTGTGTATGTTGGCCTTGCTTACAGATGGCTTCTTTTAAGGTACTCGCCCATGTTACTGATGCTTTCTAAGCAAATTTTAACTATTTTAATTGGCTGTTTCCCCAAGATACTTCTTTGCTTCTGATGTTAATTTTGGAGCACTGCTATGTGGATTTTTCTTAACAGTTTTAAGTAACCAACTTTCATCTGACTCTGAACAAATTTTGCGACCCCTCGGTTTCGACTTGTTTTTGAAGTTTGTGGTATTTTTGTACTGCTTGATGATGTTAAAACAGTTGTTGGTGCTCAATTAGCAATTACATCAGTATCTCGTACAGATTTACCCGCTTTTGATAAGCTTTCTCTCTGCTCGACCGAAGTTTGCTTACCGCGCGGTGTCATTGTACTTGTTACCGATCAGAAAAATAAGCTGGGTTCGAGTTTCGTTGGCGTCAACGAGATTTAGTTCGAGTGATTCTCGGACGGACTATAAGCCCGTTCAGTGATTATACGTGCTGGTTTAAAATCAGAACGTTTCGAAGCTGGATGGATAGACACACGGCCAAAGCGTGATAATGGTCATATCACTTTGTGGAGTGCCGATACATTCGAACATGACAATGAGATATTCTAACTATCTCTAAGCGAAGGCCCGAAAGGGGCTGTAATGCTACGAAAAAAAAAGAAGTTGCAACAGTGAGCAGTACATAATTTGAAATAGTGTTCCATTATAGCTTCGAGGCTGAAGTACTATGTTTCGTTATGTAATGTAATTTTTTTTTTGTTTTTAATGTGAATGTTGTCTAAGTTTTTTTCTTGATATTAAATGCATATCAATTAAACTACTTAAAATCAAAAACAATGTTAGTAACAGATTTTTAGTTAATTCGTTATTGAGGTATAAACTTATATATCCATGCTGCTCCATTATAACTTTGAGTCACTGTAACTTTTAGAACATTAGCAATCGATTCGCGGGTGTATATTTATTTGAATTAATTTGAAAACAATGCTAATATTACGTTTTTACGTTAACAGGAAGTTAAAAGCTAAAGAAACGAAGTTCGATTACTCGGAACCATTAAAAATACGGCTTAATGACAATAAACGCGGCTATCATCGTAAAGCAATAGAGATGTTCTGCATTGTGTAAAAAAAGCGAATAAAAATGCTTTTAGAAATAACATCATGTGCATATTTTTTCCTTGAAAATAATTTTTCTTGGCGCCCGAAAGAAAAATAGGAGTAGCGATAAGGTAATTACGTGATTTGTGACATGAGCGCATGGTTTTTGTTTCCATCTAGTCAGCAGATGCAACATACAAACAAATGCAATGACGGAATTTTACACATATTTTTTCTGGTTATTTTTTTGGGGCATGACAATAACGTCGCTACTAAAAAGTTTAAACGTGCCTGCTTTGAGAATGGAACTAGCTCTACCTGTTCCAAGCGTGGCTGGCCAACAACATGAGGGCTTTGGCAATGCCCTCTCACACAGGCCAGAAAGCAGAAGCATGACGTCACAATGCGCACTAAGATTTTAGATCTATTGACCTGTTCTTTTAGACCAATTGAACAGTTTTTGACAGTTTCCACTGTGACGTCGTGTACGTTAATTGCTTTCCTTTCGGGCCTGAGTAAGCAGGCGTTGGCTTTGGTTGAATTAAATACATTCCGTGCTTAACTATGTTACTGTAAGGTGTCGTTTCAATCGGATGTATTAGCATAAGCGTCAGTTTTGAGCATAAGCTCAAAATGTCAACATGACATAACTATGTCAAAAAAGTCGATAAACTTTTGCACGGATAGTATTTTGATCTGAATTCTTTGACGCTAGTATTTACTTAGAGCAACTTTATCAAACTTCAGAGCAGGTCTATTATTTCGCCCGGGAAAAGGATATCAGTTTGCGTTTCAGGGAGAGTGTTTCAGAACATTCTTCAGGCTGAATGTCGTACGATATATGATAATCACCATATATATATTAAAGGAATTGGGGTGGCGATAGCCATCCGTAAACAATTTTGCGACATGGCTTTCAACGGGTTTTTGGAATTTTTTCAAAAAGGAAAAGTACGTATTTAGTAGTCTCCTAAACTTCGCTTGGTTTCAAAATTTTGATCTCTAGACATTTCGACCAAAGAAGAGATTCACAGCTGGTACAATCAGGTACTCATTACACAAACAAGCTCAAGCAAGCTTAGAGTCTGGAATAAATTTACGGCAAGTGGTCAAACTTCCTCCTGGCGAAAATATGAACGACTGGCTAGCCGTGCATGGTAAATTTCTTATATTACAACTTGCACTCTTAATAACCAAACATATTTCAGTTGTAGATTTCTTTAATCGAATCAATTTGATCTATGGCACAGTATCGGAATACTGTAATGAAACTAGTTGTCCAACAATGTCAGGTGGATACAGATACGAGTACCTGTGGGCAGATGGAGATTCGTATGTGCCAATTGCTAGTGTGTTAACCATACTATTTGTTCAATTTTGTTTTTTTAGTTATAAGAAGCCAACCCATCTTCCGGCTCCTAAATACATAGAATTACTCATGGATTGGATTGAATCTCAAATAAACAATGAAGCTGTGTTTCCAGTTTCTACTGGTATGAGTTCAGTATACATAATGGATTATAAAATAAAGATGTTCCTTTTACTTCAGACGTACCATTTCCGAAAACATTTTTACCTCTTTGCCGTAAAATTTTAACTAGGCTGTTTAGGGTATTTGTGCATGTATACATTCACCACTTTGATCGAATAGTGAACATTGGAGCGGTAAATTTATTTTCTTAAATAAGAATATTTGTATTTCATTTACCTCTCTCCATCTTCAATCCCTTTCCAGGAGGCTCACGTCAATACATGTTACAAACATTTCTATTATTTTGTTCAGGAATTCGACTTAATATCAGCAAAAGAGCTTGAACCGTTAGCCGAAATGACTTCGCGAGTTTGCAAAGATACATAAGTTTTGTGGATGGAAACCAACTATTTAGGCGGTTAGTTACAAACGAATGAAATTTGTTTGAATTGCATAATTTGATCGACGCTCGAATACTTATGCGGAATATTCTTTAGGTCACTTATTGATGTATATTTTGTTTTTCTTTCTTTTTTTATTGTCGCTAATATTGTATCCAATTGTAAATAATATGAAAAACAAGAACATGAATGATTTGGTATTGATTACAATATGAAATTTTGAAGATGTAGATAAATCTGGTTTGCAAAAGCTCAAGGATGTAATAGATGTGACATACTTGCGTGAAGTCAAAAAACTAACTCCAGAGATAGAGATCCATTCAAGGGTATACTGAAAGGTGAATATCTTCTTCGCAGCACTACAGCCCCTCTTGGGCCTTCGCTTCCTACAAGCGCTTCCAACTGTCTTCATCAATTGACCGCGTCCTCCAATTTCGAAATCCGAGCAGCGACAAAACGTATTCGTTGACCGAATCTGACCAGCTTTTCCTCGGTTTCCCCACTGGTCCCCCTTCAGTTTTTCCAACGAGTACCTTGCGTATCCGTTGCTCATCCATACGATTCAAGTGGCCTGCCCATTGCAGCTTCCGCAGTCTTACAATCATTGAGACCTCCGGCTCGTCAAAAACTTCCTACAACTCATGGTTGTCTCGAATTCGCCATCGGCCCCGTCGAGCTTCGCTCAGATTATTCGCCTCAGGACCCGTCGCTCAAAGGCGTTCAGTATCTTTACGGATGGTTGGGTTAGGGTCCATGTTTCACACCAATAGCATAACACAGGTGTTATCACAGATTTGTATCCATGGAGCTTTGTTTTCCTGTGTATACAGCTGGTCTTCAAGATCGCCCAAACTGAATAAAATATTTTATTTGCGAGCTGTTCTTCGGGGTATTTCGAATTGTTCGTTACCGGCTCTCATAAATTCGCCCATATTTTCGATATTGCATCCGCCAAGGATATTTTGGGCATTTGAGATATTCTTCCTCGACTGCGTCATGAGCTTTATTTTATTCTCATTGATTTGTAGCCCTGCTAATGTTGCTTCGACGTCGAGTTTCAAGAAGAGTTCTTTGGCGATTGTTAACTAATGTGTCAAAATATTGTTGTCCCAATAGGCTACTACTTGGGTCGACTTGCATTCCAGAGCCAAATTGAATAGCAATGGGGCCGCCCATCTCCCTGCTTTAGTCCGATATTTGTGTCAAAGGCGTCGGTGTGTTGGTCATTGATGCGGACTTGGAAGGTTGTCGACTTCATTGTCATTTTGGTAAGACGGGCTAATTGGCTGGGATACCAAAGCAAAGCATTATTTGGTATAGAACGATATGATCAATACTGGCGTATGCTTGCTTAAAGTCAAGAAAATTTGCTGTACGTTTATGTTGAACTCCCAGCATATCTCAAGTACCCGCTTGACTGTGAGCAATTGGTCTTTTGTCGATTTCGCAATTATAAAACCACTTTGATGCTCCGCAATAACACTATTAGCGTATAATCCGAAGATCTTTTGAATATTTTGTACGCCGTACAAAGTAGTGATATGCCTCTAAAGTTTTCACACTATAGTTTGTCACCGTGTAGATAGGGGATATACGAGTAATTGATAGGCTCCGCTCTTTCGGCATATGTTCTTGTTGCCAAATGTGCTTATTGATTTTATGGATGGCTTTCAGCACACTGCTGCCACCATATTTAATGAGCTCCACTGGAATCTCATCGATGCTCGGCGCTTTATTATTCTTTTGGGTTTTGATGGTGGAACAAACTTCGCCCAGAGTTTGTGGGACCAATGGAAGCTCTCCGGGAATATCATAGCTCCGATGCTCTGGAGCTGTGCGGGGATTAAGGAGATTCTTGAAATATGATGCCCATCTTTCATTAATCATGATATTGCCGATGTCATCACGGCAGAGCGTGGTCTTGGGCGGTTTCCCCACTGGTGTCCAGCCTTCAGTTCTCCCAACGAATACCTTTCTGGGTATCCGTTGTTCGTCGATACGATTTATGTGGCCAGCCCATCTTTCGTTAATCTTGGTTTCATCAGCGATGATATTGCCGATGTCGATCAGTTAATTTGATCAAATAGTGATCCGAGACGTCACGTATGCTCGAGGCCCAACGTTGTTGGATCAGAACATGATCGATCTGGTTAAGTGTGTTGCCATCCGCTGATACCCAGGTCATTTTATGAATGCGTCAATGTGGGATGTAAGTCGAACGTATGACTAGATTTCTGCTACATGCAAAGTCAATCAGGCGCTGGCCGTTGTCATTTGCTTCATCGTGGAGGCTATATCCTCCAGTCGTTCCCCGATAAGTAGCTCATTTCCAACCTTAGCGTTGAAATCACCCAGAATTATTTTTGTATCGTTTGTAGACAATGAGTCAACTAGTCTTCCGAGGTGATCGTAGAACGATTCCTTAGTTTCTGCGTCCTTTTTTTCGGTCACACATTTATAACCATATTTTGAAGCACAACCGTTCATTGATTGCCTTAGAATCAATAACGTGTGATTTGAACTTCCTATCCACAATGAAGGCCAATCTGAATTTTCGCTTTCCAGCAGGCTTCCCACTTTTGAATATTTTGTGCGATCTCATATCTTGAATATCACTTCCAGTCCAATTCGTTTCCTGGATTGCCAATATGTTTAATTTATGTTGACTGGGCTGTTTTAAAAGGCCTTTAACAACGCCAGGGTTGTTCAGTGATCTGGCATTCCAGGATGCAATGCCATAGTCCTTTTTCCAGTTCCGGGGTCGTTGCCGTAGATCCAATCCATTACGAGGCTGTGTTGCAGGTTTTGAAACAATGTAGGGTTTTACCGAGACGGGGAGCTGGCCCATCGCCCAATCTCCATTCCAACGGTATGTTTATTACTTTCGATTCCGTTATCAGGCGAGGAAGACTCGCCTTCACCCTCTTGCGTCACCACAAAGTATATGTAAATAGGATTTAGTAGCAGAGCAGCAGATGTATTTGCACTTATTGGCATTTCTCTGCATTTAATGTCCCATCATTGGGGAACCAGTAAACCCAATGTGCGACCCCGAGAGTGGGATTTAGGATGAGGAATCATGGAAGCTGGGGCTGGGGGAAACAAAGCGATCCCTCCTCCTTTCTCTATCGGGCATGGGACCGTCTACGCCGGAGAGGGTGTATATGATTGTCCTTAATTTAGAAAAAAACACCCACATTGAGGACGATACAAGTACTGAATGTTACTTTAGGTAGGATCCATATTGCTTCCTTAACAAGGAGTTGAAGGGTGTCAGAAGAACCCTCCATATCTAACCACAGTGTTCTGAGGTTCCCCGTAGCTTCAGAAGTTTTTATGAAATGTTTGGGGAAATTCCTTTTGAAACAGGCTTCAACAAGGTTTAGCGTAGCAAGAATACATCAAAACATCGCAAAAACGAACAGCAGGCAATGGCAAGAGGGAGCTCTTTTAACAGGGACCCGGTTCTCAGCGAATGTTTTGTGGTTGATAAGAATGAGTTGCAAGCGAAAGAAATCGCTCAGCAAAGAAAAAAGCGGCGACTTCCAAAGTCATCAGGGAGAGCTCGGCTATATTCAGCCCTTATTTCGAAAGGACAGAAACTGCTCAAAACATGCTTGATCAGGATTAACAGGAACATCTAGGCTTTAGAACATGTATCAAAGTGTGGAGGAAAACTATACTAACTTCATTTCGAAAGTGAACAAGAAGAAGAGCAATCAGCCTAATCGATGTAAAAAATAGAGGAAAATTACGGGTATGAGAGATAAAAAACACGCACGAAATACATAGTGCGCCTTGATCAAAATGCATACAGTACGGGCTAATTTATGCAGGGCACACTTTATGCCTGGAGAAGGAAGGTTAGAGTTCTTGGATCACAGAGAAATCGTTCAGATACGTTGCTTATCATCGAAGTATTTAAAGAAGAAAAGGCTACGAAAAAGTGAGGATATCATAAGTGGGAAGACAGGTAACCGTTTTTATCACATTTGATGACTCAATACTTTACCACAAGATCCATTTATATATGTACGTAACGAGATTGTCTAAAATGGTCTAATCACCTCTAGTCGTGGTCCTTCTAAAGGAAAGAAAGATGTCCTATAAAATAGACGGGTGCCCTTTTAAAGAAGAAAAGCTAAAATTGAATGTCTGCTCACCTTGATAAATTTGCCACTTAAACTATTGCAGCGCTATCGGGCTTCTGTTAGTATAGCTAAGTTGAGGAGACATTCGAAGTAGATCCCTCTGCATGGTGTGTTGATTCGAGTGTTCACTTCTCCCACGATGGATTCTCGCTTTATATTTTGTTAGTGGTTTGGATTCAATAGTTCCTTTCCTTTCCCATCTATAACATGTACCGATTCAAAATCAAGTAATAATCGCGCAGCTAATTGTGACCTGCATATCGCTTGCTAGACCACTCCTACGTCATGAAGTGGGACGCCAAAGATGAATCTGAACAGCTTTGTGAAGATTATTAAGCACCTCTGTTGCAGACAATTTACAATTTAGGTCACTATTCTAAAACATTTCCGAGAGCGGTGCAGTATGACACGTCTAGGTGCGAATTGCAGGGAACACTTCGTATTTTCAGTAAGTGGAGCATAGAAACTGGTAAGAACATGCATAAGCGTAGAGACCAATCTCTAGAAGACGAAAATGCTATTTTTATCAAAGAAAGAATCAGGTATAGATTCCTCGGTTCAGTATAACATACGTTTGGACTGGTTGCCCACCGACTCTGCCGCTTGTTTCATTAATATTTCAAGCTTGAATAAAAAAAAGCGTGTAACTGTAAGAAGAAAGTCATTTGAAAAAATACTTATGTTAACCTATTAAGCCCAATATTTCGTATCTGACCTTGTACTTAACAATAATAACTAGGATAATTTGTGCCCATGTGGCCAATTTCTGGCTTGGAAAATAGTGGCTCTTGCCCTTGAAAAGGCGTTCTAAAGACACACTAGTAGTTGCAATCGGCAAGTAACTTACTGCCACTTCAAACAGATTGCATTGTGCGTTTCGAGTTTATTTAATTTCAGATTGCTTACAGGCACTACATGACATAACGAGAGCTCACTGTCGCTGTCGCCGTAAGTTTTTTTAATTTATGTATGCGCTAAACGTTTATGATTTTTGCAAAAAAAAACAAATTCACCTTTATCTTCAACTTCCGGATATTGTACATGATGATCTGGCAGCAGATTGTTGCTTGTATTCAAAAATTAATTTCCTTATTCTTGACATGGCCTTATAACATGCAACAGCCTTTTTAAACCGTAAATGAAGTGATGCTCAATTCGTTGCTTAGTCAATTTCGCATCTAACCACAGGCGCAACTTTAGAAACATCGACAGAGTATTTAGCAAATTCCTCTTTTATCTAGCTTCGAGTGGTCGCATGTTGAGTACATTTTTATAATACTAAGCTCAACTGCAATCAATTTTTGAAAAAAATCATATTACTACCGATCAAGAAACCCATCACATTCCCAAGTTTGTTTGAAGTTTCTAGATAGTGCTGCAAAGTACGATGTTTTTATCTTATTTCGATAATTTTTCTTTCCGATATTTATATTTTTTCGATATTATATCGACTGTTTTCTCATATTGATATAATATCGATAATCTGCTATCAATATTATCAGTTAGCCGATACATAGTTGCATCCTTACTGCCGTCGATAGTTATTGCAATATTTTAGTTACCACACATGAGAGCTATGAAGAATTGATTAATGCTGGTACTATTTTAGGCCCAAAAATGAGAATTACAATGAGTTCATTGAATATTTAGACTACCCATAGTAAAGTTACTGAAATCTGATCATTTTGAATGTTACTAATATGGATATTCTTAAACATTTTTTTTTTTGTTGTGCCACGGCTGTTTTCACCGCGCTTTGATGACACTAAATAAACGAAAAATCTTCCTTTTATTGGGTGAAAATTACTTTTTATTAATCGCAAGCGCACGTTTCGAACGGAACGTCCTTTCTTCTTCAGGGCTTTTTTACAAATGTTTCTTATAAGCAATCTAGTTATTTTATGTATCTAGGTTTTTTCTACAGGGAATAATTCTTCAGTACTAAATTATCCATTAAGGGGTTCAATAATTATAGGTAATTACCCTAATTACAAAGTTTTCTTTAATACAATCAAGCGGATAAAGAATTACAGGTAATTAGAAAAATTAACAAAATGATATTTTAGTAGAGTTAAGTAATTAGAAGCCTTACAATTTTTTGAATCAAACAAAGTAGAGATGGTTGGCAATTACCTACATCTATATTCATTCGATTTTCTTGTGGTTCGTTGTAAATATACCAGCTTTCGTATGTGTCCAGCTCCCGCTGTTTTGACACCTCCTTCAACACTTCGTTGTCATCCTTTGTTATTCAGTGCCTTTCCTCCATTACGTGCCTCGCCACCTTTGATTTCCTCTTTACGACTTCCCTGATATGTTCCTGAACTCTGATCTCTATTAGCCGCTTTGCTTGTTTTTCCACGATCCATGCTGGTTATCCTATATATCCCATTCTTCTACCATAGATTCTTTGGAACCTTGGCACTGGAAAAACATACATCAGACAAACAAAGCGGCTAATAGGGATCAGAGTTCAGGAACACATCAGGGAAGTCATAAGCACAAGAAAAAGGAATACAGCGCTTTCAAAGACGAAAAGTTAGATTTAGGCGTTTTTTCAATTAAATTTAATGTATTTTAGTTTTCACATGACAGATAAGAAGCATCTCATTTATTTTCTCTAGAAGGGTGTCCTACAATCTACTTCCGAATGTCTCCTCATCTTAGCTATACTAACAGAAGCCCGATGGCGCTGCAATAGTTTAAGTGGCAAATTATTCAAGGTGAGGAGACATTCAATTTTAACTCTTCTTCTTTAGAAAGGCACCCGTCTAATTTATAGGACACACTTCTTAAAACACATAAAATTCAATTAAAAAAATACTTAAATTTAATTTCTCCTCACATCATTGGTTATGTAATCAAAACGTTATTTAGAATATAAAATTTCAGCCCAATCGGTCTAGCGGTAAAAATTCGATAAAACAGTTATCTCGACTTAAGCCCAAAAATTTATCCAATACCTCTTCAGGAAATTCTATACATATTAGGAGACAGCATGATTTATATCGGAACATTTTTATAACAAGGGGCGCATCTATAAACACAACTTTTCCTGAGATTTATAGCTCAATAAATTAACAACAATTGCATGTATATTCACATTTATAATTAGTTTGACATATGTCATTGTCAAACTGAGCTGTCATATCAAAAGGATTCCATACAGGTAATTGCTGTCATGGACTTCGGCACTTATAACAATCGATATATCGCCCACGGAAATACCCAACGATGATTAGTTGCAAGCATTTCGCTACATACATCTTAGAATTAACATTTTCCTGGGCCACATAATCTCGCAGACAATATACAAATCGTGCATATACATACGTCCGTCGTTAACTTGAAATGAATCGGTGAACTGTAAATATTGTTTAATTGACTCCCCCCCTTTGCCCTATTATTAAACTTCACGGCTGTCTTCAGCCATCTGGTGGATTCTATCATTAAACATCAAAAGAGAACTTTTCCCATGCGATAAAGTCGCATCGGGTATTATTTTCCCGTACTCCTTTTATATTCGTGCGTGAGCAATAAGCTTATTTGCCTAGGCGGTTACTACTTGCTGAAGATGGTTGTTTCGACCATGCTTAATTCCGTGTCAGGTGCCTGTTACAATCTTCTTGTGATTTGAGTGCAAATATGAGTACGTAGGTTTGATCATATTCATCGAGGAGGGGGTGTTGGACCTCCAATCAGCTGTCCAAACTCAATCGCTCTGCTCAGTTTTGTCGCGTGCAGCCGTGCACGACTTTTTGTGTTATTCCGGAGGTTCTTCTGGTGTGCTCTTGACGAATCATTCAATCGGGAGACCGTATATGAATTTAAGAAACAAAAAAACATGAAATATTAAATGTTTCGTGCGTCCGGTAATTTCGCGAAACGTGGTTGAATTTAGTTTAGCATGCGACACTCGAAGTCCGCATTATCAACCACGTAACAGTTGTTCTGAATTCTGCGCTTCGTTTGGTTGGAAATTTAGTTCCTACGAGAAATCGGTCGTGAATCAACCGCACTGGCTCTTCTCTCTTTCGCGTAAGCATGTCTCCATCTCATTCACGGACAGTCTGATTTTGACAGCTAATGCGGTGTGTTGTGTTGCATTGAGTAGGACGTGATGTGGTTTTTTGTTTATTTTTCCCGAAGCGTACGGGACACGTATGGCTCGAGGAATTCAGATAGACCCTAAATTCTTTTCTAAGTGCAGATCATCAACAAATATGAAAGTTGAATTTCTACGAAGATTATTTTTGTCAAACTAATAAAAGCACTTCCCCCACGGTCAATCCGTTACAGCAGAGGCAGCCATCAATTCGTAAGGGGATACCACATTATCGAACTCTGCAATTATTATTCTGAAACATTATGGGGGAGATCCAGTAGCAACAAGGATACATTTTACCTCATTAAACGTTCCAATTAACATTGTCAGTGTCGCCAGATTTTGCTTGGATTGCTAGATGGCAATTAATAGTGAGTGATAACACTGACTTCTTACATTGCTGTTGTCATCAAGCAGCGCTAACCAAAACAAGGGTAACTAAATCTGAGAGCAAATAAATCTCAGTGGGCAGATTGCTTTAGGATGGCAGCAGCAGCAATCACTTCCTCATCGTCATCTTCAATTTCTAACGTAACAAGCAACGCCGCTTCGAGCGCTGCAATATTAGCACTGTCTTCTACTTCACAGACTTCTTCAGTTGCCAGTGGTGAGGCAGTAAGTGGTTCTTTATCGTGTCCTACCGTTGTATCCTCGTCTTCAAGATCGAGGCGAAGTAAAATATCTCATTATTATCAAGGATCGGGAGCCGGAACCAGCAGCATTTCATCAACATCCTCATTCACTTATTCAGATTCTAAACCCATGCATCCATCGTCCAATGTAGGCAGTTCATCTAAGTCAACTACCCATGCTGCTGGCAGTTCTGAGGCACCTTCCAAATCGAAAAACAATCAAAGAAGGTGGAAGGATGATAGCGGTTGTAAATCTAAAAGTCTCAAATGGAAGGCAAACTCGGATCATGTGGGAATCCGAGAAGAAATTGTGGATAGGAGCACCTCCAAATCTAATAAGTGGAAGACTACAGAAAAAAGTAAATTTTTGAGCGCGAACCTGTACAAAATGAGGGGAATGAAATGGAAGGCATTTACTGATCACATCCTCGAGAGCGACGAGGAACTGCGTAATATCAGCGAAGAGGACGAAGAAACAGTATTGAGGCTAGACCAGTCAGATATGGGTCTGTACGGTCTATGTCCAGAGACTGACCCATTCTATGCGGTTATCTGTGATATTTGTAACGCAGTGGTTAAACCACAAGGACTTCAGAAACATTTGGTTCATCGGCATCATAGTAGCCATAATAGCAAGCACCACAGTCAGCATTCTGTCAACCACCATCGGAATGTATTTGGCAGCTATTCCGCAATTGGTTCTGGACTTAACTTAGACCGCGCTGTCGTCGATCACACAACATCTACAGTAAATACAGTAATATCCTCTGCAACCTTACAAGTATCTCCCGCCGATAGACATGAAAAAGCATCTTTGTTATGCAAATCGGCAATCCGAGATATTTCGCCAGGCCGGAGTCATGGTAGTAGTCATCAGCAGGGGTCATCAAGGTCTAGCGGCGGAAGCGGGGCACATTCTTCATCATCATCCAGTACTGGCAAGTCCAAAAGTAAATCAACAAGCAAGGTCAAATCAAAAAGTGGGAAAAGTGGAAAAAGTAAAAGCGGGGGAAATTCTTCCAATCACTCATCGACAGCGCCGTCACCATCATCTTCGTCATCGTCGAGCTATTCAGGGGCAACGAGTCGCACTGGAAGTAGCTCCATTACCACGACAACTGTTGCATCCAATGGTTCTACGGCCACGACTTCAAGTACACACCAAGCAAGTGCTATAAGCGGAAATAGCGCTCCTTCAACTTCAAGTTCGTTATCGAATAAATCCAACACTACTTCACCGACTACAGCGACCCAATCACAAGTAAGTTTCCGAGACGACATTGAAATTACTTAATCTAATTTATTTTCTGTAATAGACAAATCAAAAGAATTTAAGGACCTCTTGTTCACCTATTGCTTCCTCGTTAACTCATACAAATTCAACGCATAACACTACTCATGTGTCACAATCTTCGTCACAAAACAACGCCGTTATTTCTTCAAAAGCCAACAGCTCAACGTCATCGAAGCAAAATAACATCAGCAATGATTCGGCAGGGCCCGCTATACATTCCAGTAGTCCTTCGTCTCCTCATTGCAGTACGAATTCGTCTCAGAATATAAATATAATTACATCGTCCACGAACAGCCCAGCAAATAATGTATCTGTAAATTCTGTAACGCCACGAAGGACTTATGGAAGATGTAAAAGCTCATCAGTCGAACGCAAAATTGTGCCGGTTAAAGAACGCGAATATGATGCTAATAAACATTGCGGTGTTGTATCCGGTGAATCATCTAGACCATGTACGCGATCTCTAACGTGTAAGGCACACTCATTGTCAATGCGTCGAATGGTTTCAGGTCGAAGCAAGTCATTTGACAAGTTGCTTGCAGATCATCGTGCTACAAAGGAGCAACCACAACCTACGGTGAAGTCTAGGGTATAATAGATGAAGAACAGAATTTGTAAACGAAATTTTCACTATTAATCATTTCAGACAATGCCGGAATTGGAGTCCTCAAATTCTTCTTGCAGTATAGATCTTGATCGTCGCAGTGTGAGTTCGAATTCGAATTTATCAGTCGAGGTTCAAGCATCATCTACAGCATCTTCGCAATCATCAGCGACTAGCGCAGTTGAGTCTGTTAGTTGTAATAGGAAGCAGGCGACTCCACCACCTCTAGCGAATAACACTGTCAATAAAAGCAACAATCCTGTAGTTCCTTTATGTACCAGCGGAGGTAATTCCTCGTGCCGAGAAACCATTGGGCAAGCTAATAATCGATTGCCTGCCATACCAGTACCCATCGAAGAATCTTCTGACCCGGCGATAGTGGAAACAGTAGAAACTGTTTGTATGGGATCCAATGACAATACGATTCAAATAAATATAAACCGCGAAGGAGCAACACAATCTATACCAGGTGTATCGAACCGCCGAAGCAATGCGAACCCTAGTCAACAACAAAGAAGGGGCAGTAGTGAGGAATCTCATCGAGCACGTATAACTACTCGTGTTATAGACACTAATCGTGCCGAAGTACCACCTGAACTCCTAGACGACAGTAAATTTACTACGAATATTTTCAGTCCTGAATCAACAGTCCTTACTGGACCCATCCGTCTTTTGGCTGAAGATGAAAATGTCGGTGGTTCATCTAAACGGTCAAGACTTGACTCGGAACCTGAGTTAGATATTACAACCCTTAGCGACGAGAAAAGATTACAGCTGATGGTGCAGCGTAAAGTGAACAAGAAAAACAAGGTCCTGTTTCGTGATCCAAATCGGCCAAGCCCATCAGCCATTACTATACCACCGGCTGCGGAAATAGTGGCGCAAGCATTTGCCGAAGAGAATCCGTCAGCAACGCTCACTGATGCACAGTTCGTAATGGACCCAGAAACTAACGTTGTATCTGTATCTGTATGTGGCACTTTTAATCCCGATAACATGCAACTTAACTGGGCGCCATTCAATCAGGATTTCGTGAATAATACCCTCTCGCAAGCTCTGTCTCCGTATGGGATCACAGTTCCACCAGTGGCAGCAGCTCAACCTGAACAGCAAGTGTATGGCAATCCGAATCTAATGCCCAATCCTGAAGAAGAAGGTTTTCAAATACATCATTTGCCCCCGTTGACGGAGGAAGAATACAATCAAATGAGGCCAGAGTTCATCAATGGTATGCCGAAACCAAGTATGTTAGGTTGTCCTGGAATAAAGGCGGAAATAAAACAAGAAATGGACGATGATACTAATAAAGCATCCGTGCATCAACAGCCAATTTTACCGATGATTAAGCAAGAAGGACTCAGAGATGGAATCAAAATAGAAATCAAGCAGGAACCGATGGATGAAGAGACCTCAGAAAATCTCGGAACAACAATGGATTGCTTGAATTCGTCCCACATACCCCTGATTCAAGAAACAAAGTCGGATGTTTCTCAAATATCGACAACCATCGAGTCAGTAACAGATACTTCTACTGTTAGTGAATCTGCAGTACCTGATTGGACGAACAGCTTAAATAGTCTTAACTCAACTGCATCGTCTGAAGTTCTAGCGGAAAAGACTAATCAAAGTCCAGAGCTTATGTCACTGGATATGGAAGATTCCAGCGATGACTCGTATGTGGAATATCTACAACCGATAGCCACGCTGATGTCACGGGTATCTGGAGACCTAAGCTCAGCAGCGAATGGCAAAGAAAATTCAAATAGCGAAAATGATGATCGGGCTATGCGATATCAAAACCAAGCGAACTATTCCTCAGACGAATATGCCTGCATAAGTGGTTCTAAGCATAACTTCTACTATGGACGTTTACCGAAACCCAATCATGTAAACACTTTTGGATTGGTGAAGCTGCGAGGCAGCACGAATTTCAAGAAAAGCATATTGTGCACACGACGTGCCAATTCTTCAATTCATGCATACCAAACTTTATTTCAGGGCGGACATTGTACATTTTTTCGCCGAGATAATGCTAATACTTTGGGTTCTAAGCACTGTACAGTTGATTGCAATGGAGCTATTTCCTTAAATGGAAGTACCACATTTGATGGAGGTAAAGCTCAGAGTACAAACTCGCCGGGAGGTGGACCACGTAATAACTGCACAATGTTAGGCAATTCAATGAAAACCGCCAAACAAACACGTCGTCAAAATTCTGGAGTTTCACCCAATAGTCTTCTTCTGAAGCGTCAGTCATCAAGTTTTGCTTTAACATCTGCTAGCACTCAGACTCCTCCTTCAAGTCCCTTCTATAAACGGCATAATTCTGTGACTGCTGGTAACAAAGTTCGTCTGCAAAAGCGCAGTATTATTATGCACTTTCGTGGTAATGGTAGCAGCCAACAACATTTGTCGAAAACTTGTGCAATCTTACAATCACAGATTGTTCATAAGCTAGCCGAACAGCTATTAGGGTTCAAGAAAAATAACTCAAAAAACGAGCAACCCACTCCATCAACCAGCTTCATCAAAGCAGGATTTGGAAAGCAGCCCTTGCAGCAGAGTCACCATAGCAGCAATATCAATTGTAAGTTACCGTCATCATCTTCATCATTACCATCACTAACGTATCAAAGTACTAGTATCGAATCAGGCTCGCTACAATCAGGGATTACATCGTCACTACCAACACTCTCATCAGCGCTTTCTTCCCCGCCCATCCAACAAAATACAAACAATCCCGTGAAAATACCACGCACATCTGCCACAGTTGTGTCATGCTCCAGCACCAGCAGCCTCGCGAAGGTTAATTCCAACACAGGTGTATCCCGTATGACGAACAACTCTATATCGCAAAGATTTTCAGCGGTCACGCCCGTTGCCATCGTTGCTCCCCTGGTAGCGAAGACTGCCCCTCCTGCTCCTGCAAACCCTTTAGTCCAGACCAGTTCCACAGTTGGGTTGACAGCCTGCAATAACGGAAACTTGCACCAAGGACGCGGACGCAATTCAATGTATCGTCAAAATTCGATGCTGACTTCATCGACACCTGGACCATCAGCAGGAGCTCTGAATGGGATTGGTGCCGTCAAGTCGAACGGTGGCAGTAATAATAGTGGAGTTAATTAGATAAAATTAGGTATGGTGATTTAATGTTGCAAAAACGATAAAGATAATTTTTCAGTTGAAGTTTTAAAGAAACAGAAAAAAAAGCAAACTGAATTCATAAGTTTAATTTAATTAACTACTACCAGTAGCAGCATACAAATTATTATAATTAAGATAACTTTGTTTTTAGAGTTTCCAGGAATGTATAATTTATGTTTTCGTATGATAGTTCATAGGCTGAATCTGAATAAGTTAGAGTTTATTTCCAATTTTTAGGGCAAAGCAGAACTAAGTATATAAATTTATGGCGTATATTAATATTTATGTAGATATTTTATAAGATATATGAAACAAAGAAAATTAAGCGCATTTCAACATATTTCCTTATGACACCATCAATTCAAAGTGTTCATATTGCCGCTGGATCTCGTTTTGTCCTGCAATGGATGGAAAACCTAATAAAACTTCTACTGCATATAAAAGCTATTTTATGTCAGGGTGGTAAATGATTGAAAGCATTACCATCCACGTGCCAGTGAAGCCTCAATTGAACTTGGTCTTCGAAAAAATTAAGATCGCCTAGCTAATGTTTCTACTCTGAGTACAAATTTCATGTTCAACTTGTAGAAAAGTTCAAAATGCATGGATATCTATCTACCAGCTGCATTGTCGTCTTATCAGGGCCAAAACATTTGCTTCAAAGAGAGTTAGGCAAAAAGCTAAACGTAGATTTAAACTAAACTCTTGAAGTTCATCAACTTACGCTTTATTTTGGTTTTACATAGTATGGACATATTAGAGCTATTATTCTATCATTTTTAATTCCTCTTTGACGAATAAGTTTGCAAAATTTGTCGAAGCTGATTTCGCAGAGAAATGATTATGATTTACTGAAAAGATGAAGAGAATCTGATGGTAAAAATAAAACAAGTTGAACTGATATTGAGATTGTTTTCCTTCGAATAGAAAATTCCACTACTGTGCATGATATTAATCAGATAATCACTCTACAAATGAGATTAAATATTTTTAATGACAAAACATCGAATAGTATGTTTTCGTTTGGGAAGCTGAATAACTATTTTTTGTTGTTGGAGATGTGAACGCAGATGATTAATTTCAAAGCGCCTATCATTCACCTTACTGTACTTTAATAAGTAGGACATCATAAGATGACAGAAACAAGTCATATGTAACTAAATACTAGTGATAGCGCATGAACATTGTTAAAAACAGTAACATTAACGTTGTGTTAGCAATTATTGACGACATTGAATTCTGATTAAAAGGGAGCACTGAAATTAAATTTTGCTTTTCCTCGATTTGATATTATAGTCATGTTATTGTCCCATTAAAAAAGCGATTATGCTCCAAAGTGCATCAATAAAGAACGTAGATGGAAATGAGCATCATATCAATAATTCTAATTTTTTACTCACTAAGCACTATATAAAAAAATCCATTGGCGCTGATATGCCGTTATTTCCAGAGTTTTTTGCATTAAAACCAATTGAACAAATTATCAGCAGGAAACCTATCAATTTTATTTACAAAAGGATTCTACGCTACTCGAGAGTTTTATATGTGTGAACTTGTTCATAGTTCTATAGATTTGGATGGTACGAGAACACAAATCCCGATATTTGTTGTCCATGAAAGCGGTTCATGGTGTAGTTGGGTCCAATGATATAGTAAGTGTTTTGCAGGCTATTATCCGAATTGCTGGCAAAAATTTAATTTGCCGGTTTTGCGCGATTTTGATCTGATTCAACAGGGCTTAATGTAAAAAATTGTGTTTGTTCTGGACGTTTGGGCATAAAATTCAGAATTTTCCCACATAGATTTACTCCTGTGACATTCTGACATCTAGTGGAGGCTTACAGAGCAACACATTTTATGTCAATTCGTTCGAAAAAAGCGCCGAGTTTTATCCTTCATGATTGCAGAAACGAAGGACTTTTCAAACAAACGCGCAGAATAAACACAATTTATTAAACCAAGATCGATCGAATGGCATCAAAATCTTGAGAAAATAGGGAAATTTGATTTGTGTCGAGTTACATAAACTTAACATACGACGAAATGATGATGTAGAATTATTAATGCTCATTCATGTGCACTATCCGAGAGTCACTTGCAAATAGATTTTCAGACAATTGTAAATTATTTTATATTCTTTGATGGTGGTTTGTATCTTGTCCGAAATAAATGGCTCCGTTTTCCTTTTCAATGAAATCCATTTCTTTGTAATCCTTTTAAGCGATGTATTCAATAAACCATTTAAAAACTTCCAATGCTTGTAGCATAATTTGTCAAATACAATTGAGTATGCGGAATGCAATCATCCTTGTATACAATAAAGCAATCGAAAATCTATCAGTCACCACTTGTCAACATCTTATGGATAGGTCAACATATTTTGAACAATCCAATGTAGTTTTAGAAAAACCAGAACGAGGGCACAGAGAAGACATGTGTCTTGATAAAACAGCGCAATGAGAACACTTCCATGTCCCATTCCGCATTTCTCTGAAAGGCATGAGAAAAAGGGACTATGTATTTTCAACTGTGTGTTTTTGGACGAATGAGAGTGTGTTAGTGGTACTCAAGCCTAGTCTGTACACTATTCAGCAGCCAGGATAGCCGCAGACGCAGTTAATTGACAAGAAACACGAGGAACTGCTGCTGTGCTGGTGTCTTGCAAGGAAGAAAAAGCATGCAGTGTTCTTAGGCAATCAGCCAGTTAGCTCTTGGTGCTTGTCGATTAACAGCAACTGGGAAGCAAACAAACGGGATTAGCAACGCTGTGTATTGCAAGATTGAGTGGTGAATGGGTGCGCGCGTGAAAAGCAAACCGCCGAAACCGTAAATGAATAAAAAAATTATAGAAAACATATCCGGGAAAATGTCTATCGGGTTTTAAAAGTGCTATACTAAACGTAATCTAGACGATATGTCTCAATCGGCTTCCATATAACCAAAAGAATGTATCCGTATTTATGAGTTGAGTGCAATTGCAAGGACGAGCCTTTACCTGGCGGTGGCGTCTACTAACAAATTACCTGTGCTTTTCACAGAAGTAATCAAAAGTAGAGAAGTAAAAGGTGTCGTTCTACACGAAACTAATTTATGTAAGCTACAAAATCGTGTTATATGAAATGAAATTTTAAGAATTTCCAATTACATTAGAAGTTGCCACATTTAAGTTTAGTTTTCATAAGGCTTTTATTTTTGCTTAGCAGTTTGAATAGAAAATGTGGTCAGAAAGTTAGAGCACTATGGGGAATGTGTCAAATATATAAACTGGAAAAAATCGATAATTGTAGAAATTGTAAAAACTTCTCGTTCGCAAGTTATTAGTGTTGCTGAATAATTAAATCGATTTCATTGCGAGCAATCATAAAATATAAAATAAAAAGTAAATATTCTTCCCAATAAAAAAAGCCTTCGTTTTGAGATGGCTCTAGTGACCTTCGATTAGATTTTTACGATTGGCTTTATTTGCATAGAGGTCATCCTACTTTTCTAGCGCTCAAATAAACTGGACGCCGAGATGGCAATTTGAATTTCTGGTATAAACTTGACTTCGTCGTCAGTTCCAAAAAGGCACACTTACTGCTGCACGTGAAGGTTATGTCATCGCTTCTTATAGTATTGTATATATGAGACACCGTGAGCAAATCGGATTCAAGCATTTGAAATTTTTCAAAGCATATTTTGACAAAAAATAAATCATCCTGGGCAATTTTATTTGATATTCATAACACTAAAAATGAGAATTATTTCTGAAAGTTGATTAAATTAAAATATTTTTATGTAACTAAGACCCTTATTTAGGACTGAAAGTCTAAAATTGGAATGACTAATTCCGACAGGCGTTTTGGTATTTCCGGAAGCCAGCAAAATTGGATGCATTTAACAGCATTTTAGCATCAGAAATCAAAACAATCAGCGTCTTCTAGAAATCCCTCATTGGTTGTCATAAAGTTTTCTTTTTAAGAGTTTCAAAAAAGCATGCAGAAAACATTGGCGATTTGGTACCCAAACAATTAAAGCGGCAATCCTGCAATACCTACTTATTTCTATATTGAACTGATGAAGGAATAGTAATTGATGAATTTTTAATTTAATGCGTAAGATACACACATACATATATCTTGTTTAGAGGTGCTCAATCTCGGCTTGGAGCACTTTGTTATCGTGCGAATTAACATATTCTCTGTAATTGCTGACTTTTTATCCTGGATTATGTTCCCAAAAAGCAATCTTTCAGAGTTTGAGCAGAATAATAAAAGATTACGTTTGAAAGAAATGTACTGACGAAGCATTTTGATTTTATATGAAATTCAAAAGGTTAGACCGTGTCATATTTGGTCATTTTGTGTGACAGAAGGAAGTTGAAAGTATTTTTAGATTGATCTTAGCAAAATTTAATCCCAAGTTATTTTCAAAAACATTTGACTATATGTTGTCGGAAATCATGAAAGAACCAGGCAAACTATGAAAACCAAGTCGCGATGATAACGGAAAAGATTCAGCATTCAAAAAGCGTTCTCTTTAAAGACAGATGTGATTGAAGTAATTATTAACTGGATCACTCAAGCGCTGAAAGGATGATTTTATTTGCCGCTAAAATGCAAGGGAAGGACCTCTATAGAAACATACGGGGGTTCGATATACTATACATACATTGATACTAAAAGGCGGGACTTATTTTGCCACAGAAATGTTGTGTTGCTATTCAGCTCTTATAATCAGAGGTGAAAAATGAGCGATCAATTCTCGATAAAGCGTTCGATTGAAGGTTCAAGTATGCTAATAAAATGTTAGGTAGTTCTTGCGGCTATCCGTACATACCTGTTGATACACATGTTTTCGGGTCAATACTACAAGCAACTTGGTTCAGAAACGGACGACACTTTCAAAACTTATGACAATGGAGATGAAAGTTTTAAACACTTTCTTCAAGACTGCTTGAGCTTAATTGACAGTTAAGGGTTTTCGTTGGCTTCTGTAGGACAACACCGTGGATCATTTTTACAGACTAAAATCATATGTAACAAGCCATATTGTAACGGTAGCTGTCGCTATATCGAACATTGAACCTCGTAATAAATATATCCAACCAGACTGTGGCTGTGTACCGCGATAAGAAAACCAGCCTGCTAAGACTACGTATCGAAGAATTACTATATTACTATGGCGCACAGTTCAAATTATGTACCTTTGTTCCTTAACTTTTGTCAGAGTTGGAACTGAAAGCGAACATAATTATCATTAAAAGATAAATGGTGTCATGTCAATATTTTCTGCCAAAACAAGGATGCTATGCTTGGAGTAGATGTATGATAGAATTTAAGTGAACTTCTTCAAAGATAGATCAATGAAGAATTGTAGCACAATGAGTTTTTGCCGAAGATATTCAAGAATTTATATCACATGTAGTACTGACCCCGGATTTTTCAATAAATAGAGTTCAAAACAATTGACAGATTACCATAAATGGCCTCACTGATTTACATATCTCTCTGATAATCTATGATGTGATAGAAAGACGGGCGTAGGTCCCAGGAGTAGTCGCCTCCAATCATTTCAGCCCTGCAAACTCGTTCGCCGGTTAACTCCTAGCGTAAGTCTGCTGTCAGCTTCTACGTTTGCCCATAATTTCCTCAGTTTTCCTACTGGACACAATCCAAGACTCTTGGCTTCGAAACAAATGAAGCTTTGACTGGAATTGCCCATTATTATCTTTCTCTACCTCTGCCCTGGTGATAGGGTTGTTATTATCGCTTCCGTTGTTATGCTATTGAGGTAATGACGTAAGAAAATTCAAATGTCCGAAAATCAAAAAATCGAAATACATTGTGAATTTATACATTTATTGAATACAAACAAGCTTTATTTGTTTTCAGTTCAAAGACTAGCTTCGGGACAGTGGAAGTCCGAAATATACTTACACATTTTAGGCAGATGAACATGGCCGTTAACTTCTAATTTAAGAAGTTCAATGGATTTTCAGCTATGCACCACGCAATTTTAACAGAATGTCGTCAAAAAATGAATTATTAATGTATGGTTAATATGATCACCAAGATCAATTTGAGGTATTGATTTGTATTTGCAAATATTTGTTGTTATATTCTTTCGTTTTGAATAAACGTATTACGTTTTGAATGTGATCATACGAGTATCGAGAAATTCGAGCGGAACTTCAAGTTTAAGTATAACGAATTTCATTGATAAAAAGTGAACAAACGGCGGTTACATTTGAATTGAATGATCGAGTGAATTTCTGAACGAATTTTAATTAAAGTCAATCGAATTTTGTCTCAAATGCTAATCAAATGCAAAAAATATTCTAAATCTGCAAATAAATGTGAAAGACTAGCCATACAGCACATAGACACCAAATGGACGCCTAAACATAATCACATTTTAGTATAGTCATCAATATCGTGGCTGAAACTAAATGACAAAAAAGTCATGCATATGAATGGAGGATGACATATTTGAAAAACTTGTCCGAATAAAATAATCATTTAGCCATATGTCTCTAGAAAGTGTAGGGGGAGAACAGTTCTCGATGCCGCGGAAGACGAGGAGCAGTCTCAAATTTCAGTTTTCTTTCTTTTTGGCGAATATCGCAAAAACGATGCGAATCATCTGCAAGATTGTGTATTTACATTTACCCTTTTGCGTCCCTTTTCAAAGATTGGCCCGCGGGAATGCACAATTTAGAGAGGTTAAATGGCTCTTCTCTGTTTTTGCTGCATATCCCGAAAGTATTGGCACCTACCGAAGATTTATTCCAGCTAAAATTAAAATCCATGAAATTTCCTATGAAATAGTGTAGGTGCGTTTATCCTTATGTAGCATTACTCTAAGATTAAGCCAAATAAACTACAAAATTTGATAAGATTTTGGGTCCTTATTTTTTCATACATACCTTAAAATCGCGATGTTGTGTACATACATACTTTGAATCAAAATAAATGCAGAATTACCTCCCAGTAAGATGGTATGTCACCGTTTTTTGATTTATAAGGTCGCAAAAATACTAAGTTTGCGAGAAAAATTGGTGAAAAGCTTGGTATATCCATTTTAATTTTTGGCGTATATCTGGAAAATGGTGCATCGTATAGAACATTTTGCAGCAACAAAATTTAAGCTAATTAAATTTTATGTAATACAAGTATGTTGCCTTTGATTTATCCCTACATTACATCGCTTCTCAGATATGAGCCCGCAAAAATACTAAATAAGGGGAAAATTGTATGGTGCCAAATGTTTTTAAGCAAATTTTCCCATACATATATCAGAGGCAGTAGCACTTAGAGATAAATGTTTGATATCAATTCACAGAGAACTTAATAGACTTTTATCTACTTTTCATCCATTTTTCCCAAGCTCCAACGTTTTCCAGATATGCGGAAAAATGAGAATAGGGCCCACTAGGCCTCACAGGTCCTGCGCAAATTATTTCCTAAATATTTTCGCCGCCCCGTACCTCAAAAACGCTAACACGGAAGAACTTGCCGCACAAGAACATTTTCTGTGCGATGAGCGGTTTACGGAATATGCACAAAAACTGAAAATAGGAACTTTAAATCTTTCTAAACTTTCCATCTTCTCAAGCTTGACATTGGAAAGATAGTGTTATACATTTGTATTCATCATTTTACCCAAAATTTTATAGACTTCAATTTTTGCCATGATAAAATTCTCCGGAAGATTCACCGTTCTCGCGATATACTATACAGCAAAACCTGAAAAAGGGCATTTTAAGGTTCCTAAACTGCGAATTCCTTTGAGAAGGGACACAAAGGGGTGTCTTGCCGGGAATTTGATAAACTGTAATTTTGGTCGCAATCAGTTTTCTCCACGACGCACCGTTTTCGAGATATTTACCAAAAACTTATTAAAACCCAAAAAATTGACATATGAGTCTCCCCCCGTCCCCGTAGCTGTGTATTGGGCATGATTCAAAAGACCTCTTTCTTCCTGAAACTATGACTAAATGATGTCTTAATTCGGATGTTTCGCTAAAAGCACGTCAAAATAACACTTACATTTGAAAGACATTCACACTATATTTTTTGCCTAAAGCTAAAGACGACTTCATTCATCATGCTGATGTGCTGCATTTATCATAAAAGAAAGAAATGTTGCCCCTGTTTTCGAAATTAGTTCATGCCTATGGTAGAATCTATAAATGCAAGCCGTAAAGCTTCCGGCTTCATGAATGCCTTTAACAAAAAGGATACAATAGAAGAGCTTTCAGTGTAACTACCGTTGAAGTTTCTTTGTACTTAGTGCTTGATTTGGGAGCCAGCAAACCAAATGCGAGGTGATCTACCACCATTCGCGCGGAAACCTTGGATGGGAATGAAATCAATTCACATATCTCTCATTGTCTATAGCGTAGCCGCAGGTTATGTTTTGGGTCTCGGCAGTAGTCACCTCCAATCCTTGTGTTTTTGCATATTTATTCGTCTGTTTGACTTCCAGCAGGGATCTGCTGTCGGCTTCCACCGAGTTTTTCCCAATTTGTTGGCTTCTTTGCTAAATGCAAACTAATCCAGGGCTTATTGTCTGATTCCATAATTGCAGTTTTGTTGGAAGTGCGTTATTAGTACCTCTCGGTCTCGTGACATGGTTCTGTAAACTCGTTTGCTTGTTTTATTCTTAAAAGATGCGCTCTCGGCGTGACGTCGTTTTTTGGCTTCTCTACTCGACTCTTACTAACCTGAGGCATGTCTTGGTTTCATTAATTTTGGTGGAAGTGCCTTGTTAGCGTCCTACCCTGCCTCCACTCTAGTGACATTATCATATCCATCGCTTCCGTTATCAGGCGCGGAAACTCGCCTGCACCCTCTTATGTTACTGCAGGGCCTTATTCTGGAGGACGAAAGACAGCCTGGCTACTTACTGCCTAGCGGAAGGGTTGCCTTGGATACCTGGAGCCAGCGGTGATCATTCTCTTTCTAAGATAAGTGGGTCTTTTCTGCGACAACGAAGCTATTAATATCATCTGCGCAAATAACTTTGGCAGGAATGAAATCAGTTTCCCTACGTAAATCATGCCCGCAACTTCATGCTTAATGCTGACCATTTCACTTTCTGAGGTACCAAAAAGATAACAGAAAAACATGAGGTTGTGCGATTGATTACTATACTTTATTTGGGTTACAAGATAAATCAAGGATTTTTCATTAATATCTGATCAATTAAAGGCTATTATCGG
The DNA here is from genome assembly GCA_963969285.1 of Odontomyia ornata. Lineage (NCBI taxonomy): Eukaryota > Metazoa > Arthropoda > Insecta > Diptera > Stratiomyidae > Odontomyia > Odontomyia ornata. The sequence continues at coordinate 2,743,437 of OZ017743.1, forward strand.
TTTCGCCTGGTACTGACCATATGACCTCAACTGCCAATGCATACGATCAAGATAATGAGATACTCTAACTAACTCTAAGCGAAGGCCTGAAAGAGGTTGAAGTGCTACAACAACAACATTATCGCTTTATTATGGCCCATTGTGAAGTCTGACTAGGGCGGGATAAAAGTCCTTGCTGATAGGTTTCCTATCAATAGAGGTAAAATGATTTCAGTTCTAAATCAGTATGAGCAACTCAACTGCTGACAACTAATTTGAGCACAGCGCGTGGATTTGTTCTTGCAAATATAAACAAAATAAATTATTCCATCAGGGAAAGTCAAAGTCAAAAGCGCTTTATTCAATACTCATCGTTATAAATTTTAAAAGAATGTAAAGCAAAGTCTGCGTGGCTTATTGGTTAGAGCACTAAGCCCGTAAGCCGAAGGTCTCTGGTTCAAGTCTCATTGGCGTCAACGAGATTTAGTTCGAGTGGTTCTTCGGACGGACTATAAGCCTGTTCAGTTATGAAACGTGCTGGTTTAAAATCAGAACGTATCGCAGCTGGGTGGACGGACACACGGCCAAAGCGTGATAATGATCATATCACCTTGTGGAGTGCCGATACATTCGGTCATAACAATGAGATACTCTATCTCTAAGCGAAGGCCCGAAAGGGGCTGTAGGGCTACAAAGAAGAAGAAGAAGAAAGCAAACTCTAAACAATAACAATAAAAAAAACTTAATGGCCCAAATGGCTCTCTAAATTTATACGTTATCAGCTAAACATATTTTATCAAAAAAACGATGGCAAATTCAAATTAATTAAGATTATTACATATTTTATGATTCGATTGAAAAAAGGAGAAAAAACCAACCAACCAACACTATGCCAAAATTATTTATAATTTTAACACAACAGTGAACTTTTATCCTACACCTAATCTGTTATAACCTAATTCTAATAAAATCCAATCAAAAACGTTATCTTACACTAAAAACTTCTATCACAATATTCCTAATCTACGCGTTTAACTTTATCCCTAAACCTAATATAATAAACATAACATATGCCTAACCTATCCCTAGTTTTTAACACAAATAAACAACAACACTAAATGTAACAATAATGTAACGAAAGTAACGAAAAACACAAAAACTGAAAACAAACACGAATAATTTAGACATGTTTACTTTACGATGTTTGGGTTAGATCACATAAGGGAGGTTAACAGATGCAGAGAAGGGAAACAAAGGAGTATACCCCTAGTGAACATAAAGCCGTTTCTCTGAACAGTAAGGTTTAGGGCAAAAGCAGGAGCCATGGGGAAATAAACTAATTTGTGGCTTTAGAGAAATGTACTTTGTAAATCTTCATCTACCTCAGTATATCCTTAATGCTTGACATTATCAATCCAAAGTTGTGAGAAGACCCAAATGTGTACATGAGACTGAAGATGTCCGCAGAACTCTACCACTTCAACTGCGTTTTTTCTAAGGTATACGAATCACGATGCATGCCCCCAAAATGGTCAAAAAACAGATTATATCCTTGCAATGATATCTATCGATGAAACTGAGTGGCAAAGCATTACAACTTGGAGAGCATTAGTAAGAAGACCGACTTTTAGTTCACGCTTCCAAGACTAGTATTAGGTTATTGGAATCTACTGGCGCTATAGCCCCATAGACGTGTGTTCCCGTAAAATAACGATGGTGTCAAACGACATTAGTAGGAACTGTGGACTATCAGGAAGATTGAAGCGTTTATAGCACTTCCTGTACAATCGGTGGGCTATAAAGAATCGAGGTATAAAGAAAAAGTAAGCAAAAGCTATACCTACTTTTAAATTGAATATTTGCATCGTTGAAAAAATACTGTCCAGCTAGTGCAAAGTATCTACGAAGCAATACTAATGGATGTTTATGTTAAAATTCAAATACACAGCCACAATGTGCATAATATTGTCCCCGTGAGTTCACACATACGGGGCGCCCATGATATATGCGGGGATATTATCCAGAAATATGTGGGGAAGCGGTGGGTATCTGTGTCAGCTCGACTACACATTCATGTCCAACAAATATTAAAATTACATTTTCCTAAATACTCCTTGGCTGAATTCTCGTCACTCGTCCATCGATTGAAAGAGCCGGCAACACGCGGTCCTACTCATTTATATGCAATAACTCTGCTGTAGTCATGGACACATGGAAGTTACATAAACGATGACGCAGAAGACCTAACATCGTTGTACTCGATGCTGGAATTGGAGAACCATGGGTCAACCGTAATTGTTCTCCATTTTACCATTGGTAAGAATCGAAATAAATTCAAACACAATTTCGTATCAATAAAAACGTTTATTTCCTTATGAAAAAAATTTAAAATACAATTTGAATTGAAAGAATAGACTATGAAGACTGTGCAAAAATAAAAATAAATCCAAGTAATAACAGAAACCTAATGCCCACTGCCCCCGATGAATTCTTCCTTGCAATTAAGTGAGAACTACAAATCATGACATAAATGAAATGCCCACAAGGTCGGTGAATTCTTCCTTTTAATAAAGTGAAATCTGTTTCGAAAGGAAGGGCGTGTCTACCCGTTTGAGAGTTGATCGACCCATCTTAACTGAAACAACTCGAACGACCCCACGTTAGCCTGTGTGAACAGTCAACAATTTCACGTAGAGGCCATTCGAATGGGGGTACCTAAATTGACGTTTTTAATTAAAATTGTTGAACCGATATCCGCCATTTTTCGGTGAGCCATCTTGCCCAAAACTGATGTGTCAATTGCTTCACCTTTTGCCATCGATTCAGTCGGTTTATATAGGCTTCCAAAAGCGATTCGTCAAAAGGAGCATTTAGTGCTCTGCCTATCAATAAGCGCCCATGAGTAAGTGGCTTAGGGTTATTACCATCCGATACTATATAACGAGCCGGTTTTGCTTTTGGTTATAAATTGCTCCTTCCATAAGAACTGTATTTCCTGGGGAAAGGCCTTCCATTGTGTACATTTTAAGCAGTAATGTGGAGCCTCAGATAGTTCGCTTGTCGATAAAAGTCTAAAATCTTGTGGGTCGGATTGACCCTTTAGATATCGGATAAATTGAAAGCAATAAACCGTTATTTTCAATAAGTTCGTGTAAGAAGATAACATATTTTCAGTGCCGGTGACGCAACTGACATGCAGGATCATTTTTCTTTCTTCAGGATATGAGTCTTTAAACGCTGGTTGTCCATGGCATCACAACCTGTCATCGACTAGAGCCTTGAGACTCGGCTTGCCCATTAGTTTGCCCGATGGGATCTCCTTCGTGATAGCATGCAACAACCGTGCACCAACAATTGACTCCTCGATGAAGGCTACCCGATTCGCAACAAATACCTAGCATTTAGTGAGCTTTGAATGTATCCACACCATAGCAATAGTGGAATCTGTCTACAGAACAGACCTGACCTCTTCCTTTTTCAACTGTTTCTTCACAACTTTTGTCAACTCAGTTAAGAGGGCTACATTGCACAGTTCAAAGCATAGTTTAATTTTAGTTTTCACAAACAAACTAACGTGGGCGACATCATCAAGCATTGTTTCGACGAAGATTGCTACACCGCACGCAGCCCAAGAGGCGGCGGAAAAACTATACGGTTCAATCTTAGATTGAGAGGTTGTTCATATCCATCGTGGAACATGGATTCCGTTCCAGTGACTAAGCTCTTCGAGAACTGCAGTCCAATCCTTTTCGAAACTTGGATATAGCGATTCATCTCAAGCTGAGCCCTCTGCCTAAGTTTTCTATATCAATGTCCTCGCATAAGTTTTGATCATTCGATGTCCAGTATCGTAAGGGGCCCCAGACAACAGATCATCCACATTAAAGTTATTTAGTGTAAGCTTGGCTCCTACGGGAAAGCATTGCCCTTTGTCTGTGACCAATTCCCGAAGATACCTTACAGCTAGGTAGGTTGCACTACTGATGCCGAATGTCATCATTGTAAGTCTGTATACCTCAACAGGACCTTGGGGTTCGCTCGCTGGGTGTATCAACACTTGGCGATGCATCTTTTCTATGGCTGAAGTTATACCGATTCGAAAGTCACCAATGGTTGAGTAAAGCTGTCGAGTGATTCTGCAGTCGTGGATCCGTTGAGGGGTACCTTGGCAAGATTTTCGAGATGCATTAAACACGACTCGTAGCTTAGTCGTGGTGCTGATATAGAAGTGTGGTGTCGCTGCCGTTTGATTGTTTTGCTGCATTTGTTCCATCGTGAAATATTCATTAAGCTTCGTCGCGTATTGCGTCTGGAAGTCAGTGTCAGAAGCAAACCGTTTCTCCATATTTTTTAGTCGACTCCAAGCAGCTGCTCTCGAAGATTTTAAAGCTTCTAGGCCCATAGCGTCCCTGGACGCGAGTCGAACAGTGTAACGATGTCTATTCCCCATAATTGCCACCAAATTTTGGCAAATTGATGATCGTTCCTGGATTTTTCGGTTCCGGGCCATTCTGGTTCAGAGGCGCAAAAGCTTACGCTCATTAACTCATCAATCTGCACGAATACGTCGTTCACTTTCTCCTCCAGGATTTCGTACATGTCATCAATGAAGTATTTTCGATGTCCACTGATACTTGCAACAGTTTTCGCTCTAATTATGGTTTCGTTTTGCGACTCGTAGAATCCTTTGAAAAGTTTACCAGGGCTTTGGTATGTAAGTCCTTCTCCCTACCGCCTTTGTGCGACCGGTTTGTCCATTTTCAGAACCTTATCTATAATGTGAATACCCAATATTGAATATAATTGATGTTTGATGATCGAATTTAAATTATAAGCGAAAGTAATCATAGTAGCTCAGCGATTTAGCGGCAACACAATTTTAGATCAATCAAAATGAAATGAAACAAATTTAAAACACAATTTAAATTGAAGGAATGGACTGCACATCTATGTTGCACTTTATCAAATTATATTCTTTGAACAACAATAAATATCTTAACAATGTTCGCTTTCATCGCCGTAATGAAAAAGGCTGTGCAAAAAAATAAAATTTCAAGTCTTGACAGGAATCAAATGCCCACTAGATCGGTGAATTCTTCCTTGTAATAAAGTAAAAACTCCAAATCTTGCCAGAAACCAAATACGCACTAGATAGCAAAATTCTTCTTTGTAATAAAGTGAAATCTGTTTCGAACAGAAAGATGAAACATACTCGGAGGGATCTGTCAATACAAAGCAATGCATTCCTTGAATAGTTTTCTAATTCGGGATACTAAATTTATGTATAAATTACACTTGAAAAAATTGTTATTATAGGGAGATAGTGGTTTAGAGGTGCATCCATATTTTCATCAGGTATCAGATCATGGCTGCGCATCGACTGATACAATAATGGGACGCGCGAGAATGCAATTTCGATTTTTGTTCTATGCAAATTCAAACGATTTTTGTATCCACGTAGTATCCACGCATGGCGCAAACATTTTCACACAATCAGTTGTTTCTGAAATTTTTGTATTGGTACAACAAATGCCTGCTTACTCAGGCCCAGAAGGAAAGCAATTAACGTACACGACGTCACTGTAGGAACAGTGAACAGCTGCTCAATGGGTCTAAAAAACAGGCCAATAGGCCTTAAAAACCTAAACCAATTTTATATTATCTATCTTCCGCGTGCTCTAACGTCAAATTTCGGAGGAAATAAATTACATATAATGAAGATGCAAATTGGTTTCCCAATACGCATCCAAATGATATTTACTATATTTGTTCCACAAATGCGTAAATAATAGGAGTTAATCATAGTTGCGCAAAATGCGTGTAAATGGACAAATTGCGTCGTAGGAACGAGCATTGCCCAACTGCCGAATTTATTAGTATAATTGATTTCTTTTCGTAGTATCTTAATTGAAACAGTAATAAATCTACCTACCTACTCGAAACCAACGTAAGAAAAAAGCCATATGGCAGCAATTGGCGTATGTAGTAGTCGGTCTACTTTGGACAAGATTCCGTAAGCCGTCAGTCTACTTTTCACATAAAAAAGTACCAATCCCAAAACTGACGTAAGATAGGAAGCCATATGGCAGTAGCGCTTACTACCACACACACGATCACATGTAGGCTGACTTTGCTCATAGTTTATATGGCGGTACATGAAGAATTGTGGTGTCAACGAAATCTCGAAGTTTTTTACAGTTTCGAGACAGATTTCGATAGTGAAATCCAAATGGTCTGCGAAGACCACAATGGCGCTCCTAGTGAAGTGAAAATTATTTCAGTTCTCATATCCGTTTAATTTTAATCGCTTTCTAAAGTGAATAAATAGGAGTTTGTTTACTTCTCAAAGCTTAGCTGTTAGTGGAAGGCGCAAAACATGTGCTTCATTTACTCGCCTTGAAAAGTGTAGGAATGCAGTGGTCAGCGCAAGGTGAATTTTAAGCATGCACGGAATGCGTTACGCAAGTTTTTCATTTAGAACATAATATATATATATATATATATATATATATATATATATATATATATATATATATATATATATATATATATATATATATATATATATATATATATATATATATATATATATTACGCGATAAAGCGATTGCTTACACTGCAGTTAGCTGACGGCTCACGAAAGCTTGTCCAAAGTAGGCCGACTACTACATATGCAAATCGCTACCATATGGCTACCCATTTTACGTCACTTTTGACCGAAACCATTCCTTGGTGCTTTGAATTCACCTTGCACTGTCCACTGTACAACTAAACTTTTTAAGATGGGTAATTGAAGCACATGTTTTGCACGGAATGCGCTTCGTACGTTTTTCATTTAGAAAATAGTATATATTACGCGACAAAAGCGTTTGCTTATCCTGCAGTTAGCTGACGGCTCACGAAAGCTTTTCCAAAGTAGGCTGACTATTACATATGCAAATTACTACCATATAGCTTCTAATCTTACGTCTGATTTGACCAAAAGCATTCCTTGGATGCCTAAAATTCACCTTGCACTGTCCACTGTACACCTAGATGTCCACCGGGATGGAGGATGGGCGACGGACTAACTCCCCGTCCCTGGAAAACTATACAATCTTTCGAAACCTGCAGAAGGGCCTCAGAATGGATTCGATCTACGGAAACGACCTCGAAAACGGAAAAAGGACTATGGCATTGGATCCTATAATGTCAGATCACTCAATTACCCTGGCGCTTTTAAGGACCTTTTAAAACAGGCCAGTCAGTATAAATTAAAAATACTGGCAATCCAGGAAACGAACTGGACAGGAAATCATATTCAAGACATGAGATCGCACTCAATATTCAAAAGTGGGAAGCCTACTGGAAAACGAGAATGCGGAGTGGTCTTCATTGTGGATAGGGAGTTCAAATCGCACGTTTTTAATTTTAAGGCAGTCAGTTGTGTGCGATCCGTATAAAATCGAAATTCGAAGCAAAAACGAAGGAAACGTTCTACAATCAACTAGAAAGACTAGTCAACTCATTGCCGACAAACGATACAAAACTAATTTCGCGTGATTTCAACGCTTAGGTTGGCAATGAGATATCTCGAGCGCCTGATTGACTTTGCATGACGAACAATTGAGAAGTATAGATCGAAGTCTAGCGAGCAACAACACAAGACAAGCATACAAAGTAGTGAAAAGCCTGAAACGTGGTTATCAGCCCAAGACCACGATTTGTCGTGATGACATCGGCAATATCATTGCCGATGAAACCAAGATTAAGGAAAAATGGGCATCATATTTCAAGAACCTTCTTAATCCTCGAGAACATCGGAGCCTATAAATGTTTCGGGCGAGCTTCTATTGGCCCCACCAACTCTGGCTGAAGTTTGTTCTACCATCAAAGCCCAAAAGAATAATAAAGCGCCGGGCATCGATAAGATTCCAGCGGAGCTCATCAAATATGTTGGCAGCGGTTTTCAGAAAGCCATCCATAAAATCATCCAGCACATTTGGTAACAAGAACATATGCCGAACGAGTAGAGCCATCAATTATATTCCCTATTCACAGAAAAGGTGACAAGCTAAAGTGCGAAAATTATAGAGGTATATCACTACTTTGTACGGCGCACAAAATATTTTCGAAGATCTTAGAAAATAAAATCGGATCATATGCCAACAGTGTTATTGGAGAGTATCAAGGTGGCTTTAGAGCAGGTAGATAAATTATAAACCAATCTTCACAGCCAAGCAGGTAATCTGCTTGGCTGTGAAGATGCTGGGAGTTCGTCATAAACGTACAGCAAATATTCGTTGACTTTAACAGCATTGATCGTAACATACTGTATACCAAATAATGCTTTGCTTTGTCATTCCAGCCAAATTAGTCCGTCTTACCAAAATGACCTCCCAAGTCCGCATAAATAGGCAACTCACCGATGCCTTTGACACAAACATCGGAGTAAAGCAGGGAGATGGGCTGGCCCCATTGCTATTCTGGAGTACGTCATAAAAAAGCTACCTGTCGATACGTGAGGTACATTGCTATACAAGTCCAGCCAAGTAGTGGCCTATGCGTACGACATCAACATTTTGTCACGGTCATTAACAATTGGCAAAGAACTCTTCCTGAAACTCGACAGCGAAGCAAAACTATTAGGGCTACAAATCAATGAAAATAAAACAAAGCTCATCACGCAGTCGAAGAAAAGTATCTCAAATGCACAAAATATCATACATGGCGAATACAACATCGAAAATGTGGGCAAATTTGTATACTCAGGCGCTAAAATAACAAGAACCGGTAATAAAAGAGACGAAATATGCCGAAGAACACAGCTCGCAAATAAAATATTTTATTCAGTTTTGACGATCTTAAAGACCAGCTGCATACACAGGAAAACAAAGCTCCAAGTATACAAATCTGTGATAAGACCCAAGCATCCGCAAATATATTGAACGCCTTTGAGCGACGGGTCCTGAGGCGAATAATAGGAGCGAAGCTATACGGGGATCAATGGCGAATTCGATACAACCATGAGCTGTATGAAATTTTTGACGAGTCCGAGGTCTCAATTGTAAATCTGGGGAAGCTGCAATGGGCTGGCCACATGAATCGTATGGACAATATTCATTGGGAGAACTGAAGGCCGGAGATCAGTGGAGAAACCGAGGAAATGCTGGTCTGATTCAGTCGACGAAGACAGTTCGTCACTGCTCGGATTTCAAAATTGAAGGACACGGTCAATAGAGGGGCTGTTGTGCTACGAAGAAGAATTTGCTTACTTTAAATAGGTCATTCGCGCAATCACTTAAGCTATTATACTTTTGGCTGATGGACATGATTCATTAACTTGATCTATTGAAATACTGATAGACAGTTTATCAAATTTTATTAACTTATGGTGATTATCCGCTACGCATAATGTTTTATTGAACAAATGTAAACTTTCGGTGATTGACCTATGCAAAAGATGGTTATATTATAATCATTCCCGCCCTCCAATATTCTTCCGATGTTCTTAGCTAGTGCCGTACCAGTTTGTTCAATGTGATTTTATCATGATTTTTGCTATTGTAAAACGATGCCAAATCCAGAGGAAGCACCCAGTTACTATAGTCAAACATGTAGTATGCTGGTTGGTATCAGATGTCGCTTTCTTTGCTGAACGTAGTATACTAAGGACTCTTCAGATTTTATTAGGTATGGTGTTGCGAGGTTGGGGATGTCGTGTGCATCTATGGTTTGGTTAACAACAGGTAAATATGGAAGAATCTAGTCTGAAAAGTTTCTTGTAAAAGCTGACCAGGCAGTGATGAAAAAGAATTTTCACCTTTGAGGCTGCATTCCTGTGAGCTGTCAATCATACCAGTAGCATGAAAAATCGGATTTGTACGTTCGCCTTGATATGCCTGTCCAGGTGTTGCTATTCAAGCTATGAACATCCACGTATTGGCATCGTGGAGTTGTTTCCGTACTAGTTTGTTTAATTTGAAGCTGTTTAACGGGAATGGCTTTCTATCGTAGACTGTGAATTTGAATGGTGATGCAATTTGGTTTATAGCTAACGTCGTAAAGGCTGTTGATATATTCACAAGATACTGATCGATAAACAGCTTGTTAACAGATGTTTCGAATTATAACTGTAAATTGTAGTGAACTCCTATTTCTTGACGGTACGTTAAATGGTTGAAAAGTGAAGTTTCTGATTTTTGGGCGTGTAAGTTTTATAACATTGTATGAGTGCCTATCGATAAGTGGAAGGAAGACTAGTGTGGAAGCTGTTGTCTTAAGATGTGATCTGAATGGGCTTTTTCAGACGCAGCGTTAAAAGTGAGCGTTAAACAGGTTATATGGGCAAGAAGAGTGAGAGGCATTGAGGGGACCTGATGGTAAAAACAAGCCAACATTTTGTAGGATGAACGAGCGTAACGCACATACACAAACGCATTTTGTTGAAGATTTGGTGGGGGAAATTTTATACAAACGCCGGTAATCATTCCGAATCGAACATTCGATGAAGAAGGAAGTCGTCATGAAACGATTGCCTTTCTTTGATTTGCGTGCAAAAATGTATGCGTGGATGTGAGAAGCTACGCGTTATTTAATAAATTTATAAAAGCGGAGGCCATGTTAAATTTCAGGAAACAACACGACTAATATCACGATTTCAATAAAGTTAAATTGCCTATTGTAAATCTATAGAAAATTAACAGTACGCATAATCTTCATAGAATCACATTATAATAAGCCAGTTGACAACACAACAAGAAAAATATGCGACTAAAAAAGATATTCAAATTTGGAATTTACTTATTAGAAAGCGGAAAAACACGGAGGTTCTAATAAATCCAATGAAGTTTGAATCGACAAACTTTAACAATCATAAAATACATTTTTCATTCCAGTTTTTGTTACCTCGTGCACAATTCAAGGCTAGAACATCAATTCTCAATCGCTTATCTCTCGGTCTTCGCTTTCATGTTGTCCGCACGACGTTTAACGATCAAATGATCCTTTTGACACACACACTCGCAAGACGTGTATCGTATACAAAAATAGGCTGGCTGAACTATGCAACGTGTAAACATAAGGGCGTAAGCGCGAAACCTGTTTGGATATGGGTTTTTACCATTCCCGTGTGAAAGAGCCCAATGGGCTTTTTCAGACGCAGCGTTAAAAGTGAGCGTTAAACAGGTTATATGGGCAAGAAGAGTGAGAGGCATTAAGGGAACCGGATGGTAAAAACAAGCCAACATTTTGTAGGGTGAACGAGCGTAACGCACATACACAAACGCATTTTGTTGATCATTTGGTGGGGGAAATTTTAAACAAACGCCGGTAATCATTCCGAATTGAACATTCGGTGAAGAAGGTAGTCGTCAGGAAACGATTGCCTTTCTTTAATTTGCGTGCAAAAATGGATGCGTGGACGCGAGAAGCTACGCGTTATTTAATAAATTTATAAAAGCGGAGGCCATGTTCAATTTCAGGAAACAACACGACAAAGATCTCGATTTCAATAAAGTTAAATTGCCTATTGTAAATCCATAGAAAATTAACAGTACGCATAATCCTTATAGAATCGCATTATAATATGCCAGTTGACAACACAACAAGAAAAATATGCGACTTAAAAGGATATTCAAATTTGGAATATATTTTTCAGAAAGCGGAAAAACACGAAGGTTCTAATAAATCCAATAGAAGTTTGAATCGACAAACTTTAACAATCATAAAATACATTTTTCATTCCAGTTTTTGTTACCTCGTGCACAATTCAAGGCTAAAACATCAATTCTCAATCGCTCATCTTTCTGTCTTCGCTTTCATGTTGTCCGCACGACGTTTAACGATCAAATGATCCTTTGACACATACACTCGCAAGACGTGTATCGTATACAAAAATAGGTTGGCTGAACTATGCAACGTGTAAACATAAGGGCGTAAGCGCGAAACCTGTTTGGATATGGGTTTTTACCATTCCCGTGTGAAAGAGCCCAATGGGCTCAATTGTTCGAAATATGTTTTGTACATGATCTTGAAGTAGTAATTGGGTACTGTTGATGTCTTGGATGGCATCGCTTGTTTTGATGCATTCGCAAATGCTTTCTTGTAAAGAGAGACTGGATAGTATCTTAGAATATTTGTGGTAAACTTCTCGTATGTAATTTTCAGCTCTTTTATAGGTAGCCATGATGTTGATATTTATTTTCTTGTGGTCTTGTGCCAAATACTAGGTTCATTGGTGTATGCTACTCTCCTCTGCAGTTGAGTCTAGAATCATTTTAGTTACATATCTTTTATCCCTGAAGTGCTTTTCAAAATGTTTACTGCTTTGAGCATAAGTTTGTTTTGCTTGTCCACGGAACGAATGATTCTTCTGGTTGTCGGTTAGGCAGTTGATATCCTTGTATACCTCATCGTTCACACTAAACACAGCTGTTAGCAGAAATCCAAGTGCCAGGCGTCGTTGCCCCCATGGGAAAAGTCTTAATGTGTCTAATTTAGGAAATGAAATGTTTCATTCCTTACCTGTTGTACTGTTTATCACCTTGTGCTGATGAATTTGTCAGAAGAGATTGATGGTATTTCAAACAAGTTACCTCCTGTCATTAAGTGCCAAGGAGTATCGTTCCTCACCTTGCATAGGTGTCGAGTTTAAGCATACTTCTACCTGGGCTAAAAGAGCGTAGAGTTTGTCGATGTTTAACAATTGCTGTCCGATAGATCTGATCAAATGGCGCTTCATCGAGTTCACTCCAGCCTCCCAGAATCCACTAAAATGTGGGCTTCTAGTAGGAATAAATTTCCACTGAATCCCTTCCTTGAGTAGATCTTCACATATGCTTTATAGCCCCTGTAAATGTTTTCTTTAATTATCGTTCGCTCCCCACAAAGCTTGTGCCGCACAATAAATCTCCGAATTGCCGTGAAGCCTGCTGGTGTTGATAGCTCTCTAACAGCTCGTCAATGAAATGTTTTGGTGGAAAACCACACAAAGATAGCTATATATGCTTATGTTGTTTCAGCCCGACGTCCACCATCCATTTAATTGTATTTGGTCCTGCGTATTCAAGACTTGTCTGCGCAAAGGGTTTCTCTATTTGAAACGTTAGTGGAGATAACTTACCCATTTCCTGACTTTCTAACCGGGTAGTAGTTTTGATGTATGTAACGCATTCGTGCAGTGTCTGTTGTACAAAATATTGTGCATTAGTTAACCAAAATTCTTGTTGAAATTTTGTTAACATCAGTTGCAATCTTCCATGAAGTTTTTTCAAATGATTTTGTCTGATGATCAGTTTGACAAAGGAATCGCTTAAAATGCCATCGGAATCAATCTTTGGGGTCATGTATTTGAGGCTACTCTTTTTAAGCTATTTGTGATCTGCTGCTTGGATTCTTCCGCAAAGGCATGCTGCTGAGAAAGCCATACGCGAGTCAATTTTGCTTCTTCGTCGGTTTTAAGTGACGCGTTATGTTTGAAACGACGTATGTATGCCATAACCTTTAAGAGTTTATGCAGAGCCGAGTATCTGCGGAATATTACCTCTGGCTTTCATGTGGGTTCTGTAGCTATTACTCTAACGGTGTGCATTTCGTCTGTCACGGTTCCGTGCTCTGATGCTAAAAGTGCCAAGTTTGAGCGTTTTGATATGTCTTGATTTGCGGGCCATACTAGACGCTTACACCATAACGATGATTGATAGATTGATTGGATCCGCTGTTCTGGTCGAACACCTCTTGAAGCGAGATCCGCGTGGTGCCATTCATTACGTTTTCAATATTTGTGCATCGAGACTTACAAAATTCGTAAATACTCGTACATTTCATGTTGCTACTGGTTTTTGCATCCAGGCCAAAACCACTTTAGAATCTGTCCAAAAATAAGTGTTGATACTCGTCCACTTGCATGCCTGTTTTAGCTGCTTCATTGATTTTAGATCAACATAGCACCGCTGAGCTCAAGTCGTAAACGATATGGTATTTCCAGGTTCATTTTTGGTTTTACGCTCAACAAGCATGAAAATTTAGATATATGTCATTCTGTTGTTAGGATCCGTAAGTCAATAGCGGTTGCATAAGATACGATAGATGCGTTGCGAATCTCATGTACGTAACCCTATGCTGGGGTCTCTTGTAGAGCCACTGCATCTAGGGATTCGCAGTTTCTCGATAAGTGGGCTAACCACCAGACACCAGAGGTTTTGCATAGTCATTTTCCCAGTGATCATGTAAGATTGCAGCCAACCAAGAGCATCAAAAAGCTTCGCTATTTACCAAAGTATGAATCGTTTTGCAAATTTTGTTCCTCAAAATGCTTAATTTAGAAAGAAAACCTGCCTTGCGCCGGGTGCCATTGTAATCCGAGCGCTTTAACTTCGTGTTATAACGCTATTTCCCATGGCTTTTAAAAAGGTTTGGTTGTTCGTTGACCTTTTTCGCAGATGAATGTAAACATTAAATTTGATTAAAATTTATAGGTTATATTGAAATAAATTACAAGTAATGATTATTAAATAAATAAAGGTAGCAGCTCGAATTTATTTAAAGTTTTTTACTAGTTTCGACCGTCTAGTGTCGTGGCCACAGCGGCTGTTTTATGCGCACATGTGCATTCCCCTCTAGCAATGATAACTGGGAATCGATTTTATCCACATTCATAACACATCGCAGATATATTCTGTTAAAAATCGTTAAGCGCAAAAGTTACTATTGACTCTGGCGAAAGTGCGAACTTACCCGACTTATAAGAGCCATCCCGGAAACTACAATATTTGCTATTGTCAGAGCGAATAACTGGACAAGCACACAAGACTCGCATAAGAAATAACACAATCCCGTTTTGTGACACTGAATTCAACACAATTCAATCGCGAAATAAATGACACGGTTGCGTTTGTGAAATTACGACTTAGCGGCAGATGTAGAAAGGACTTTGTTTTTTTTGTTTGTTTGTGGTAGGGAGGTGAATGCTATTTATGCACAGAGTGTGGGACTCCCATGCTCGCAAGAAGGCAACAGGACTACGCACTAAACACCTCCCCAGTCAACCTGAGAACCTAGCCTGGAACCGTTTGACACATAACTTCGGGCCAGGTCTTGTTTTGTTACGCCGTGAGGCGCCTTCAAGATGGGGGATCCCTTTCCTAGCGGGAGGGGAGAGGGGAAGAGGAAGTGCCAGACAAGCGATCCCCAACGCCCCCGCTGCTGTGAGTCCCTTTTATCTTTTAGGACTGCCCGAGCATAATGTGCCACCTGGTTCCATTTATCAACCGATTCGAGCATCACCGCGACTGTATTATCCGGGGTGAGCTCTCCCGTCTCGCTGTAGAGGTTCCTTCGCAGCCTGACCCATTTTTTGCACGCAAAAAATGTGTGGTAGGCATTGTCCTCCTCTCCTGGGCAATACCGACAATCGGGGGACCGTGTCTTACCAATCTTGTGCAGGTAACACTGAAAACACCCATGCCCATGTAAAAAGGACATATTGGCTTTAGCAAAAGACAATTAGGGTTGCCGGTCTACAATTTGTATCGAAATGTAGGACGTCTAAAAATCTATGCATAACGAAATTAATTTCGATGTTTTTTAGGATTTCGTACTGAAACACAAACCCCTATTGAAACCACTAATGTCCGTCTGTCAGTCCACCCGCGCATCCGTCCGTCTGTATGTCACAGCAGTTTTTATCCGAAACTATTTAAGCTGCAGTCATGAAACTTTGTAAAAATATCAAATGTGTTGACTTCTTGAACGTTTTGGGTTGAAAAAATTTTCAGTGAGTTCTAAGGGGGGTCTCTCCATATAGGGGGGTGACCCTAAACAAAATTTTTTTCATCAAAGGTAGTCGAGAGGGGTGTCATATGAAAGATCTGAATGACATCTTTTCAAAAGAGGTCTTGAGGCCTAACCTGTATCGAGGGGACAGAAGGGGAAACGTTATTTTCGCGTATCTCCTCCTTTCATCCGAAAAATCTAAAAAAAATCATAAGAGTAGGCCTTTTTGAGAGCAAAAACAACATATACGTCACTCAACGTTGTTATTAACAGTACGATTTACCAATTTTACATCTTTTTGAATAAAATCATAAGGATATCCTGAAATTCAATTAAATTCGATACCCGGATTGCTACCTATAAGGTTAATCCGTCCTGAAGTTTCAGCACGATCAAACTGTATTAAACTAAGTTATAGTGGCCAATAATTTTGTTTATTTGGCATCGGCAGACCAATTCTCTTTTTTCTTTAAAAGCCATCGGGCCTTGCTTTGTTGTGTGAGCAGACGCATTTCGACTACTTCGAGTCGACATTGAAGATGAATCGAAGTAGTCGAAACGCGTCTGCTCAAACAACAAAGCAAGGCCCGATGGCTTTTAAAGAAAAAAAAAAGTTCTAGTGGCTTGAATTTTCTTGTTTTATAACAACAACAATGCATGGCTACCCAACAATATGCGCTTTTGATCGACTCAGACATTCCATCAAAAGGGAGTTCCCCAGCGTGGGCAGGATCAAAGCGAGGCTGACACCAGAGAACCATAAAGGACAACGCATGGCAGTCATTGACTTGATCGAAAGGGACGCTGAGCAATTTCTGAACAAGGACAAAGTAAGAATGGCGTGGGTCGTCTGCAGTAGATGGCGAAGAGCAGCATCTCTTCAATGTTTCAAATGCCTTGGCTACGGTCACACCTCACAAGTATGTAAAGGACCCGATAGGAGTTCTCTATGTTAAAAACGCGCAATGCACAGATTGCTACCTGTAAAGTTGATCTGTTCTGAAAATTTCAGATGGATAAAATAGTATTAAACTAAGTTATAGTGTAGTCAATCATTTTGTTTATTTGATATCCGCAGGCCAATACTTTTTTTTCTTGATAAGCCATCGGGCCTTGCTTTTTTGTGAAAAAAATAAATGATAGAGGTTTGAGCTTTCCTGTTTTATAACAAAAAAAATACATGGCTATTGAACAATATGCACTTTTTATCGACTCAGACATTACGACTTCCCTACAATTTGCATGAAAGTTTCAGGAATGAAATGTATCATGAATATCTTTGAGAGTTTGTTTAATGGGCGACATCGGTAATTGTAAACAATATACTGGCCGTTTTAAATGAGAATATATATGCTGTAAACACTTGATTAAATTTATTATTGAATGGCTGAAGATGAATTATGGAGGTGGATCCAATAACAGATAACTTAGAGGTTGAAATTCATTGAACTTTACTAATAATATGGGATTTGTAAATCTAACATTTTCGCCATAAATACCGTATCAGTGTCATTAAATTGAATGAAATTAGATTAGTTCCTTATATACTGTCAGTTTCAACAAATTCGAATCATATTTACGGAAGTTATAGCCGCTCGAATTTTCTTGGAGTACAATAATCATACACGATTTTTCTACGACTTAGACTGTCCAACGAACCAGACATTACTCTTTTGAATAGGTCTTCTCCAAATTTTCAGATAAAGTGAATAAAATAATATATATAAGATTCCAGTCAGTCAATGATTTAAGTAATATACAACAAAATGGTGGCCGGTTAAAATGAAGTAGCACCGGTTTTACTTTTCAAGTAAGAATAGACTTGTTGTGCATGTCATTTGAGTTCTTCTTGAGTTAAATCATTCTATGTATGAGCATATTATCGGTTAAGTACAAACCCCTTCTAACATGAGCGTAGTTCCAACTGCCCAACTTGTTTTTTAATTAGTTCAAAATTTATTTCGTTCGATATAAATTGTTTACTACAAGATGACTTGTGTTAAGCGCCCCGCAGCCTGTGCGACTGTACAAACCAGAAAGAGACGCTGAACAATTTCTGAACAAGGACAAAGTAAGAATAGCGTGGGTCGTCTACAGGATACGGAGAAGAGCAGCGCCTCTTCAATGTTTCAAATGCCTTGGCTATGGTCACACCGCACAAATATGCAAAGGACCCGATAGGAGTTCCGTATGTTACAAACACGGTGAAATAGGACATAAAAGAAAAAAGTGTACAAAGGAAGTACACTGGATCCTTTGCAAGGATCCTGATCCAAGACTGGATCTTGGGTATTTCTTGGGAACAGGGAAATGTCGGGTTTTCAAGGAAGCCCTAGCCAAGGCAAAACCAGTATATCGATGATCAACTGTCCAAAACCTGCTTGAGCAGTTTGCGAGGGACATGAAAGACGACTTTTTGATGCTAAGTGAGCAACAGCATGATAAAAGCTCTGCATAATGGTATCCTGATGAAACTAGTACTACCACCATCTGGGTTCGGAACAGTAATTTCCGGGTGGTGGTGGATGGTTTCGTGTGGGGTCGGTGCTCAGGGACCACCTTCTTTAGTGTGTACCTAACGCCGAATGAATCGATATCATTTTTCCAAGCAAAGCTTATTGGAGGGCACTGTCTCGAATATAGGCGGGAACGTGTTCGTTGGGGGGGGCTTCAACGCTAAAGCAATCGAAGGGGGCATGTCCCAAACAGATCCCCGTGGAAAACGAATCCTAGAAATGGCGGGCAGGATGGCGCTCGTACTAAACACCGAAAATACGCCATATTGGCTGTCGAGGAACCATTCTAGACGTGATATTCGCCTCGGAGTCGTCACTTAAAAAATTACACAATTAGAGAGTATTAGAGAACTGCTCAGCCAGTGATCATTAGTGTATTCTGCTTGAGATACGTGATGTTGTCTCCCGACATCCTCGACCTTCTATAATTGTTTGGAACATCGAAAGCATGGACGTCGAGAGGTTCGTCGAGGTGCTCACGGCAGGTGCTTCGCTGCAGGTCGATTCGCAGGGGAGAGAAGAACTGGCAGCTCAAGATGTGGTGAACTTAACTATGAGTATCATCATGACTGCTTGCAACGCTTCAATGTCCCGTCAAAAACTCCGCTAGGTGGGTGGATATTCTGGATACGCTGGAAACCTCTTTTCAAGTTCTAGAATATCTTATGCTGCTTCTGAGGGACTACACGAAGGACTGAAGCCTGCTTTATGACACGACATAGGGCCAACGAAGGATGAAAGTCTTATCAGGTGTTGCCCAGAGATTTATCTAGGTCCAGACCTGTGGAACGTGTCTTACGACAGGCTGCTGAGACTGTAGATACCAGATAAGTCGCGCTTGATTGGCTATGCGGATGTTGCGTCTCTAGTCGCTCGACGCACCGTTGAACACGCGTAACTTAGGCTAGGTATGCAGATACGCCGGGTGAGAAACTGGATGACCGCTCGAGGGTTCCTAGAATCCCTAGAGTAAGGATGATCAGTATCGGAGACATATTGTACTATGAATCAAAGCCAGCGGTGAAGTAACTGGGACTAGTGATCGGCTCGAGGATGAGTAAATCAGAGCAAATGCTTAGAAGGCTACTTCAGGAGTATCGACTCTGAGTCGGCTTATGACCAACGTAGGGGGACCCTACCCATTTAGAAGACACCTCTTGATGAGTGCTGTAGGGTCCCCCGATTGTCGGTTTCACCCAGGAGAAGAAGACGATACCTGCCACTGGAAGACGGGAGAACTCACTCCGGATAGTATAGTTGCGGTGATGCTTGGATCGGTTGAGAAATGGAACCATTTGACACATTATGTATGTTCGGGCAGTCTTAAAAGGAAAATGCACTCACAGCAAACAGTTCCACGCTAGGCTCTCGACTTAACAGGGGAGGTGTCTAATGGGTAGCCCTGTCGCTCACGAGCAATGAGTAAATGGCATTCACCTCCCAGTCATAAAAAAATTACCCTAGTAGTTTTCGGGCTGTTCACTTCAGAGCGTCGGGCAATTCATTTCGATACGCTAATAAACATGCCTCTCGTAAAAACTGGTCATTTCGTTAGCTCATTGAGCAGGCAAAGTGTTGAGTCTTCTCGTCTTTCATTGATTTCCGTTTATGTTTAGCAGCTATGATTCTTCTGCTTCTTTTTGAGATGAGAGGAAACAAGAGTGCCGGTTATTGTTGAATAGATATTCTTTGCTAATAATATCCAACATAGTCTATCTATCTATCTGTTAGCTTTTGATTACGCCCAATTTCTCAAATTAGTTTCAATTAGACAGCCAACACGAAAGCATGTTCTTCTCCTTTTTAAGTATCGTGAGCCTATGCGACCAATAAAGAACCAGTTTTTGTCGCAAGTAAATAGCGAAGGAAGAGCTAACGCCCATCTCTTTGAATTCAATAACTAAGCATCGATGGTTTGTTACGGCCTCAAGGAAAGCTGTAACGTTTCTTTTTACTCTCAACAATGAAACAATAATTGATACATTTATTGCTTAGGCACAAGAAAAACCGTAGTTTTTATATATTATGCTACCAGAGGATACATAGACAGTAAAGAAGTGCATTGTGCCAATTATAACACTAGGAGAACTGAAACTAAGCAGAAGTATAGTACTGACAAAGACCATACGCATGTTTATATATTTTTGTCAAAATATTAACAACAAAACTTGTTGAATATAATAAAAAACCGGTTTCCCTAAGTAGCAATTAATAGAGCAACAAAAAGACGTGAACACAAGTACACAATAATCCACAGGACATTACTCGGTCGATAACAAAGCGTGGATGTTGTTCATCATGTCCTATTTATGACAAAAATGTATGGCCAAATGTTCAAAATCTTTTAAATTGGTTGGCTTGCAACATTGCTGATGTATAAATGATCTATAATTAAAATCTCCGCCTTCTTACATTGAACTCATCTTTGCCAAAATGTTCGATACTTTTATAACGTTCATATTATGTTGACTTTTTATTTTTCTGAGCAAAGTGAAGTTTTTGTTTCTTTGTTCTAATAGCAATAAAACATTTATTTGAATTATATTGTTATTTGTTTTAATTACAAATATATACCCTTCATATTTACAAAAGTAATCTGGAGCCTTCGTGCGATGACTATTATGATTTTTTTCATGCGACTGATCAGGGTTTTTCAATTTATCAATTTTCTTTTAATAACATTGACACCTTTTCAATTCGACCTAATTATTCTTCAAATATGCTGAAACTATGCTTCTGAAATTCAACGATAGCAAAAACATCCACGGCCACACGGCAACAACACCTCGAAGCAATGCGATGATTTGGTTAGATTGAGAAAGGCAGTCATAACATACATAGATGTAAACCATTAATTAAGAAATAAAACAATTTTTTTATTACAACTGGACACAAGTGTACAACTACATACTACTTCAGTGGTATATATGCCTTCGGGAGAGCCTCCCCATTGTACTTTTTTTGTCCAATTTTCAACCGCCAGCAAAAAATCCTATAGAAACCATTCAGAAATAGAAAATTTTAAGAACAACACAAATTGTCCTACAATTTGTGTTGTCAGCCAGAAGAATATGTTATAATACAGTAGTGGCAGCTCAAGAGACAGGCTATAGTCACCAAAATCATTTGAATGAGTAAATTGAACAACCTGGACTAAGTAAATTGAGCAATCTGGTAAAAATTAATGAGCAAACCCGAGGAACGGTTCCGAGTTTCCCAATTTTATTTCGCCGTTCTCCTCGGTTTAAGAATTGCGCTTGTTCTAGGCATTTGTGCAAGAAGTTCTTAGTTTTAGAGATAATGCAGGCCAAAATCAACATTTTCCTATTTAAATTTCCGCCCTCTATTAGTGATCCAGGGAACGAATTCGTATGGGAGAAAGCAGATCTTTATTCTTCATTTTCTGAGAAAATAAGGACTTTTTGCCTAAAAAAACAAGTTTTCACCAAACCGATCGATTGGCATCAAAATCTTAAAAAACCAGAGAAATGCCAAAACCGAAGTCGGAAACAGCACTAATTTGATTTAAAAGGTACTTAAATTGGGTCAGCAGCAACGACAGCCGTTGCAAGAAACACCAATCCACAAAATAGTAACCACTGTCCCGAAAACTCTCAATTGGATTATTTACATTTAATACATTCCTTACCTTATCAGTTCACACTTTGCGAATTTGAAGGATCACATTCCATTCCCTTTCACTTACACGCTACCTACTATACCACAAAACTCGACGCAATTTGAATTTTTTTACAATTGAGGCACGATCCGAGGAAAAGGAATCGCGAAACTTAGATAACACTCGCAAAAGGGAGTCTTCACATTGATTGATAACCGAATGATATTTTCGCGAATACTGCATTGAAATTCGAGCGGGAATCATATTTGAAATCTAATTTCAAGCACCGACCGACGAGAGATTTTCGAATGCTCGCAACTACTACAATTAGCGACCGAAATGTCATTACGCGCTTTCGGCGGGAATGCGATGTTCGTCGATCGTTACCTCAATAACATTTTTTGATTCCTGGAATTCAACAAAGTTTATTGCAAACTTACGCTGTAAAAATATGTATTATTGAAACTCATTAAGAAAATGAATAAAATTGTATCGTAAATTATGCGATTATAACAATTTTTATTATGTATGGAGAATATCTGAATCCAAATTATTAGCATTTCCGAGCAAACATGATTTGCTCTTTTTAGGAAATGAATATTTAATGCATATAATTTCTAAGGATTTACTTTGACGTGTCATAATTCTTCATTTTTAGGGTTTTGTAAGATTCACATGGAAACCAAAGCAGCAGTTTAGACCGTAACAGCGTCTTGTATCCTGTATCTTGTATTCCAGAGCCAAATTAAATAGCAATAGGTCCAGCTCATCTCCATGCTATAGTCCGATATTTGTGTCAAAGGCGCTGGTGAGTTTGTTATTGATGCGGACTTGGGAGGTTGTCGGCGTCATTATCCATTGTCCATTATTTGGTACAGTACGTTACGATCAATACTGTCGTATGCTTGCTTAAAGTCAACGAAAATTTGGTGTACGTCCATCATGAACTCCCAGTATTTCTCAAGTACATGCTTGATTATAAACAATTGGTCTATCGTCGATCTACCTGCTCTAAAGCCACCTGAATATTCCCCAATAATACTGTTGGCGTATGATCCGATTTCGTTTTCTAAGATCTTTGAGAATATTTTAAGTATTTATATGCCTCCATAGTTTTCGCACTGCAGCTTGTCACCTTTTCTTTTCTTAATCCTAACTATCTTATTCGCTACTCGTCTGAGATTTTCGTAGTGTTCTTTCTTTGTCCTGGTTTTCCTACCTAAATATTGATTGTACGCCTCATTTTTTTTTATCTAACACATTCTAGCACTCATCATCGAACCAATAATTTCTTCTGCGCCGGGATGGATGTCCAAACGTCTGTTCTGCCAGAATCATAATTGCCCCTTTCACTTCCATCCAGAGGTCGTTGCTTATTTTCAGGGATATATCTAATAGGATGGGAGCCAGCTTTTGACGTGGAACTTTCATAGAGGGCTGTTCTTCGCCAAATACGCATTTGACATACGACATCGATAGGTTAATTTGATCAATGGATCCTCTGTATGTATGCTCGAGGCTGTCTTAAAACCAATAACGTGTGATTTAAACTTCTTATCCACAATAAAGGCCAATCCAAATTCTCACTTTCCAGCAAGCTTCCCACTTTTGAATATTGTATACGATCTCATATCATGAATATCACTTCCGGTTCAATACGTTTCCTTGATTGCCAGAATGTTTAATTTATATTGACTGGCCAGTTTTAAAAGCTCCTTTACAGCTTCAGGTTTATTAAGTGACCTGACATTTTAGAGTCCAATGCCATAATCCTTTTCTCGGTTGCGAGTTCGTTACTGTAGGACCAAACCATTCCGAGGCTCTGTTGCAGATTTTGAAATAATATAGGATTTCCCATCGCCCAAGCTCCATTTCGACAGCATGGTTATTACTTTTGATTCCATTATCAGGCACGGAAGACTCGCCTTCACCCTCGTACGTCACCACAAAGGAGGTGTAAGTAGGAATTAGTACGAGTGCCGCAGGTGTATTTCTTGGCATTTAATGTCCCATCATTGGGGAACCAGTAAACCCAATGTGTGATCCTGAGACTATATACTACCATAGTCATGGAACTTAGGATGAGGGATCATAGAAGCTGTGGGTTGGGGAAACAAGGAGATCCCTACTCCTTTCTCAACTGGGCTTGGGACAGTCTATGGCGGATTTCAAATCCATCATATCTGCGCTTTTTAAAGGTCCCGCAATAATATCTTTGTTGAAAAATTAGCTGAATCCTGAACGGACTGTGTCATAAACTTTTGTCTATGTTATATGTGTTGACCAACCACTTCGAGATTTTTAAATCAGAGCGTTCTTCACAGGGACTATCTTACGCACTACCTGTTCTGGTATGTGGATCTTCGGAAAGCCTCAAACCCTTGGTTATAATTTGTTGATTAACGGATTTTATTCCTTTAACGTTTTCTCCACCCTTTTCCCTATGTCTGGGTGTAGATTTGATATTAAATTAAAATATGGGCCCATATAGATCTTTTCACGTATCCCATGGTCATAATCAGTTTTGTTCCTAATCATCAAAACATTTCCAGATATTTTAATACTTTACAATCTCCCTCCAACTTGGTTCGCTTCTTCTTATTTTGGGAGCATCAGCTGTTTTGGGTTTTATTATTGCTTTATTCCGTGTCATGAGTATGACTCTTAGGAGGGACTTCAAAGCTGACGATAGATACAAGCCATATGGTAGCAATTTGCATATGTATTAGTCGGCCTACTATGGACAAGCTTCCGGTAGCTGTCACCCAACTGCGGCATTGGCAAATGCTTATATTTCGTCATATATACTATTTTCCGAATAAAAAACGTGCCGAACGCATTCTGTGCATGCTATAAATTCACCTTGTATAGCCCATTGTGCTCCTAAACTTTCCAAGACGAGCATATGAAGCACACGTTTTGCACCTCCGACTGATAGCTCAGCGTTGAGATGTAAACAAACTCCCATAAATTCACTTTGGAAGGCGATAAAAGCTAAACAGGTATAAGAACTGAAATAATTTTCACTTCACTAGGAGCGCTATTGTGTTCTCCACGGATCATCTGGATTTCACTGTAGAAATCTGTCTCTAAACCGAACAAAACCTCGAATTTTTGTTGGCACCTCCAGAATTCTTCATATAACGCCATGTAAGTTAGCCACCAAAGTCGGCCTACTAATGGTCATGTGTGTGGTAGTAAGCGCTGCTGCCATATGGCTTGTATCTATCGTCAGTTTTGGAGGGACTTTATTATTCCTCCATTGCAATCGATTTCCTTAAACTGATAAATTTGCTTCTGTGGTGGGCTTAGGTCACTGCTGATCAAAATTTCAGCTGACTACCGTTCAGATCAATGCCATCACGTCTTTCGCTTACTTTTTATCAGCTCATTGCAGTGACATTTTTCTTACCGTGAACTTTTCGAACAATATCTCGCCGTTTAAAAATAGTTTCGCAGTAGAAGTTGCATGTTTTAAAAATCAAAATTTTGGGGAGCAAAGCTCGAAGGATTTCGTTGGTGATAGCAAGTGGTTTCATAAACGAACATTTTGCAGCATTACATTTTTTAACTATCTACCATATAGCACAAACCTTAGTTAATAATTTTGCAAGTTTTAACGGATATAGGTTTATGAATACAATTGTTTTCTCTATAGCCATTCTTTAAGCTACGCTCACCGAAGTTTAACAATTCAAATCGCACGACCTTCACTTGTAATTTTTTTTATTAAATTCCATTTTACAAAGCGAAGGGTTTTCGAATCAAAGAAATCTAGCATATTGAAAAACGCAAAAGTGCACAGCTGATATATTGCCACCAACTTGCCGGCAGTGTTTCTTTGATAAAATTCATTATGCGAAAAGGATATATGAAATGCTGTGTTTGTTCAGATGACTGGCTGACTGCAGTGAGCTTGTGGTTGCGTGGTGTATGTTTATGTACTGCATGCATTTTTGCATCGACATCTCATATCATGACATCTTCCCCCTATAAGTTGAGTTCCTCGATTTTTGTTCCAGTGCTAGCCTCACATCGTCAGTATTTTCCCTCTATTCTTGCTGGTTCTCTTCATTCAGTGCATAATTGACTTTTGGGATTTCATGAGGGCCAAGTTCGTCAGGTTTTAAGAACCAGGAGTTTCGTTTGAATTCCACACTTTTTAGTTTTCTGATTATGACTGACTTTGGTGCGTCCGCTAATTCGATTACTTTTAGTGAGAATCCATTCATTTGCTTTACTCTATGGTTGGAAAACGGTAGGTCCCTTTTGCTTTTCTCAGCATATTGTTTCTCTTTGAATTTTATATTGGCCAGTTTACTTGATATATCTTCTTGTATTTCGAGTTAAACTAATTAGTTGTTGAATAACAGCAGTATTTTGATTCGCCGATTCAATCGACGTTGGGCTGGTGAGCCTAAATTTTCTCTGCGTGTTTTCCTGTGGTGAAGCAATGCCAGTTGGATGTATGGGTTGTCCTGAAGGTATTTGATGATTAGGTTCTTTGTTTCCTAAACGCATCTCTGTGTGAGCCCATTTGATCTTGAAAAGTGAGGACTGGAGTACTTGTGAATTCAGGAAGTTCAGATCCAACTGGCAATTGACAGTTGGATCTGAACTTCTTGAATTCTTCACTATGGTACTCCATCCCATTATCTGTTTTCAGTGTATATAGAATCCCAAATGATTAAAACCAAGATTTTAATGCAGTAATCACTACTACTGTGGTGATGTTTTTTAACTCCAGATGATTAAAGCAACCCGAGTATGCATCCGCTATTTCTATATAGTTGTGACCACTACTACGAAATAGATATGATGCTACTGTTTGCCAGGCTCGTTTTGAAATCTCTTAGATCCAGATGGATTCTTGGGGAATATCTTTTTGATTGATCATGTTTGGTCAGAACACGTTGTCTCTTGCCAGTTGCAATGTTCCTTGAATTCTTTTGTGACTTGAGTGACATCATTTCAATACTGATTCTTTTAACTCATCAGGTATTAATATCGCATTGCTTTTAAAGATGATATATCATATATTGCTAGCTCTCCTTTAAAATCTCAATATTTGTGACTTATTTGCGGGATACCCCTGATAGTTTCTGGCCAACCGTCCACTATCAGTGATTTTAGCTGTGAAATTTCCAGTAGGATTTTTATTGAATTTGGGACCTCTTTGTTGCCACAATCTTTGCTCAGAGTATCTGCAATGTAAAATTTGGTTGGTTTTTTGTATATTACCTTAGCCGAATAAGGTAATATTTGATAATTGATTCGTTGTTGTCTGCGTGGAGCCCCCATCAACGAGTTTTTAAATATGGTTTCTAATGGCTTGTGATCCGTTTCCACCATTAAACGCTTATTGCCCCAAACATACGAATAGAATTTTTATAGGCTATTAAGATTACGTTAAACTCTTTCTCCAGTAGACTTTAAGCTTTTTGGCTAAAGGTAATGCCTTTGTTGAAGATGCTATTGGCTTGTTGTTTTGAATCGGTAACCCACCAACTGCGGCACTACTGGAGTCTACCGATAAGAGTATTGGTGCTTTTGTGTTAAAGAATCCGAGAACCAGTGGTGATTTTAATGCTAGCTTAAGTTCTTGGAAGCTTTTTTCTCGATCAGTTTGCCAACGCCATCCTTCTCTAATAGTACTCTCAATGGAGCTGTAGTTTCGGACAAGTTTTTGATGAGTTTGCTTATATAGTTCACTCTTAAAATTAGTGCAGCTTTTTAACATTGGTTGTCGTTTTGGTTTGTTGATTGTTATCACCTTCTCTGGATCTGCGAGAAATCCATCTGCTGTGACTACGTGCCCCAAAAATTTCACATATTGTTTGGCAAATATACATTTGCCTCGTCAACTTTAAGCCAGAATTTTTTAATTCCTGCAGTACTTCCCCGTAATGTCATTCAGTTTTTCTTTGATATCGGCGTAAATAAAGATATCGTCCATTGAAACCTCTACGCCATCGATGTCTCTCAATGTTGAGCACATGATCTGCTGGAATACTTCTGGTACTGATGCTATTTTGAATGGCATTCTTAAGCATGAGACCTGACCAAACGGAAAAGTTAACATCAGGTACTTAGATGTTGGTGCGGTCACTTTCAATTACCAAAAAACAACGTGAACCATTTTTAACCCATTTAACCTGGTTGTGATTTTCTCCACAACGCTGAGTGAATACTGTCGCCTCCTGAGGCTTTTGTTTAGTTTTGAAGGATCAATAAAAATGCTTAATTTGTCATTTCTTCTGAACATGACTATAGGTGAGACCGCCAATGTTGGTTCGTTCACTGGTGTAATTATACCTCTCTTTCTTCTTCTAACTTGGTCTCTCTGTGCATTCGGTATTCGTCGTAGCTTTGGATTCATGATCAGATTGATATCGTACCAAAACCCTTTACGACAGCTAGATGCCCGGTTTGTTTTGATTTCTGTAAGATGTTTTCATTGACTCAACTTTTTCAACTTTGGGGTTGGATTCTTTTATTGTTGAACGTTGCTTTTTTGCATATTCACTTGCTCATCAGATGTCAGCTGCTTTTACTAGTGTTAGATTATCTTCGGATAGTAATCTTTTTCTCAGCTGGTCATTGTTTATTCCAGTCACTATTATATCACGAATCAAGCTTTCTTGTAAATTTCCAAAATATAAACCTTTCACCTTTTTCTAACTAGTCATCGAATGGTTCTTCTATTCCTTGCTTTTCTGTATTGAATATACTCGTATATCTCCCATAGGGGACATTTATTTGAGAAATGGAGTGATCCTCAAATTTTTGCTTGATGTTTGCCAGCGTATTTTGCTCTGGTGTGATATTGATTGTGTTATAAGTGGCTGTCGCCTCTTGGCCTATAACTGACATGAATATGGCTACTTGCATTTCTGGGCTTTTTGATGCCAGATTTATTGCTGTGCATACCATTAAAATTGCTGATGCCATTGTTTCCAACTTGCTCATATGTTAACATCACTATTGACCACCAAATCTTTCGGAGGTTTGATGTGTATGTTCGTCAAAAACGCCGCTTGCACCTCGTCCACAATTTTGATTACAAATTGAACTGTTAAGCACAATCACTAGCACGAATAAATTTACTTTCATTTCTTTTCGGCACAATGTTGTGTTTCTTTGATAAATGAAATACCACTTGATAATCATTTTACGATAGATATATTTCTTAGTGCGAAAACGATACATGAAGTTTGAACCTTGGTGTTGAGATTTATTTTTAGGGTATCTCATTCTATGACCATAATGGAATTCGAGATGATATGGTCAATATTGCGCTCAACCATTTGATTACTACCTAATTTGTCAATTAGTACCCATCACATCTGGCACAACAGAATCAAAAGCTCAAACTCGATGCCGCGACCAAGGTTTGAGCTCGGGAGCTACTGCGCAAGCGGAGGGTGCCCTAATCAACAGCTCCAACAGCCTTTAAGTACCGTAAAATATGAAATTTCTTCTTACTGCAGCCTCTACTTAGTAGGTATGCCAGAGCATATACACATAGCCTTCGTAATATAATGGCCAGCTTCGTAAAATCGATGGCATATGAAATATAGATAACCTGGCATCGATGTATTAGCTGTGCGGTTTTGCTTTTGTCAATAGGTGACATTTCTTCGACCCCAGAACGCTTCGAATTCAGTATAGTAATTTTGAAAATAGTTTTACAAGTGGAAACCATGCGCTTTGAATTGTTAAATTTTATTGAGCGTAGCTTAAAGATTTTTTTTTTGCTTTAGCACTATAGCCCCTAGTTAGAATATCTTATCATCTTGACCGAATACATCGGCGCTCGAGAAGGTGATATGGTCAGTAACATGCTGTTCTGATTTTAAATCAGTATATATCATAACTGAACGAGTTTATACAATCCGCCCGAGGAATCACTCAAAACAAATCTCTTCGTCATCAATGGGATTCGAACCAGGAGCTCAAGCATTTGCTGTAGTGAAAAAATTTCTGTTCAATAACTCACATGCATTAAAACATGCGAAATCATGGCGCCGCGAAATGTAAATTTGTAAAACCAATTGCTTTCACTAACAAAACACTTAGAGCTTTGCTCTTCGACGTTTTGGCACATGAAACACGTGACTTCCACTGTGAAACTATTTTTAATCGGCGAGGTGCAAATCGAAAAGTTCGCAATAAATGTCACTGCACTCAGCTGATCAACAGAAAGTAAAAAACGTGATGACGACGTTATGCAGGCGAGTCCGCTGAGATTTTTATCAACTGTGAATATGCCCATTATATTACGGAGGCGACGATACTAACTATCACTTGCAATCGAAGAGAGAAAAGAGACAAATAAATATGTAAAAGATGGATTAAAGTTTACTATATCTTAGTCGGATTGCTTGCAAATTTAAATTAGTTTACAATGCACATGCCCTGTTAATATATTTCTTGTAATCGTCCCATAAGAAATAACATTGGTTCTAATTGCAACTGCTGTTCAGAACTGGAACTTACTTTTTTATTTCAGAAATGTTATCGCTAGTATTTTCGGAGTCAGTCAATGGATTGCAGTTCCGTTCCAAACCATTTTTGTCCTACAGAGGTGGCCAAAAGTGATCGGACAATACAAGAAACAAGCAATAAAATACTTTTACGAGCATAAGCTTTGAAATGAACTAAAAATTTTTCCCTTATATAAAAGTTACTTGTATTCTCAATTAATTGCACAAAAAAGTAAAACAGAAATAAAAAGATTTTCACAAGAAAATTAACAACTAATTCAAATTCACATTGCATCTAGTGGACAAAAGTAATCGGACGTTCAATTGTAATACTTTTCTTTCTGATGATTCCATTAGAACATAGGCTTTTAATATCTAGTTGCGTATCCTTTTTGTTTTATAACTTCTGTTAACCTATTGGGCATAGACTGTACCAACTTACGGGTAACGTCCGGAGTAATGTTGTCCCATTCTTCTAATAACACCGTCTTCAGTTGACTTTTATTAGTAATGTGATGGTTCCTTACTTTTTTATCCAGATGATCCCAAAGATGTTCGATGGGATTTAGGTCTGGGGATTGCGGTGGTGTTTTTAATTGACCAGGAGTGTTGAAAAGGAGCCACATACGAACAACATGAGCTGTATGCTTTGGGTCACTATCTTGCTGGAACAAATAATGACCATCAAGACCCAATTTTTGTGCACTTTTTTTCAAATTTTCTTTCAAAATCGACAAGTAACCTAGTTTGTCCATAGGTTCGTCAATGAAAACAAGTTCTCCTACACCGTTAGCAGCCATGCAACCCCAGACCATTACACAGCCACCTCCGTGTTTTACTGTATGTTGAATGTTTTTGGGATGAAGCTCACTATTTTGAGTTCTCCACACCAACAACCTGCCGTCGGAGTGGTAGATATTAAACTTACTCTCATCAGAGAATATTATACGAGTCCAAAAGTCGAGCGTCTTGCTTTTAAATTCTTTTGCAAAGCATAATCTTTTCTTCTTATTAACTTTGCTAATTAGTGGTTTCTTTCGAGGTACTCTCGCTTGATAACCAGCACGGCTGAGAGCTCTACGAATAGTCCGGGCACTAACATCGGTACCATTTACATCTGCTAATTGATCACTAATACTTCTGGACGTTGTAGTCGGATTCTTTTTAACAATTCTTAAGATTTTTCGTGCGTCTGTCTCTGTTAGTTTACATGGTCGACCACTCCCAATTTCGTTTTCCACCTGCTTTTTTTTTCTGAACCGTTTCACGATATCGAAAACTGTCGAACGACTTCTTCCAATTATTTTTGATATTTCAGAAAAGGATTTATTCTCTTTATACAACTTTATTATAACTTTTCTTTCATGTATACAGGTTTCTTTGCGATTCTTAGCCATGTTTAACTTTCTTCACTTAAAACTGACAAGTAAATGACTGATATCAGAAAAACACATATCAACATATAATTAGGGGAATTCCCTTTTAAACTCGGAAATGAAAAGAAAAGAATTGCTCCAAACTTCAATGACTAATTTCACACTTTTCAAAATGTCCGATTACTTTTGTCCACTTGATGCAATGTGAATTTGAATTAGTTGTTAATTTTCTTGTGAAAATCTTTTTATTTCTGTTTTATTTTTTTGTGCAATTAATTGAGAATACAAGTAACTTTTATATACATAAGGGAAAAATTTTTATTTCATTTCAAAGCTTATGCTCGTAAAAGTATTTTATTGCTTGTTTCTTGTATTGTCCGATCACTTTTGGCCACCTCTGTATATGTAGTCTTCATATGCAATACTAATAATGAAAATCAAAACGTGCATTGATCATTCATGTCGCGAAATCTGCGCAAGTCTGATATTTTTTGTTTTGCCAGAAAATACCCTTTATCATTATTCGATTATCATGTATGTACTTCAAATGGGTTCTATTAGAAAGCAAAACCAATGCCCAACGCTTTAGTGTAAACAGAACTTATCTATCCATCTTCGTTCAAAAGTTACATATGTCCAGACCAGAGCATACATGCTAACTAAAAGTGCTAACTAAAAGCAATCACTACAAAAAATACGGCTACTTCCAAAACATTCGGGCACTTAAAGACGATTTAAGAATTCAGTTTGACTCTAAAAATGTAAAATAATTGATTAAAGTGACTAATTCATGGACATCAATTTTCAAGTGCTTGAATTTGTACTTAAACGCCAGCTTGTCTCGAGAATTGATTCCTTATCGCATTTAGTTTCAGATATGAATTCCATAGCTTCGTAAACTTGCTAACAATTGGTTGATAATAGCAACACAAGTAGAAATCTCCTCACTAGTCCTAATTTTGCTTGAATTTTTTTCCTTGGAATTTTTCCTTGAATTCGTGAAATCTATGCACTAAAGTCAATTTTTCATAGTTAACTGCATATTAGTTGGCAGCACTCCTCTTGCAGTCTCGTAAAAAATCGCAGACGTGACGCGTATAATCGTGCCGTGTCGGCGAATGATCTCGGTGGATTATTTGTCTAGTGGGTTTACACATGCTAAGCATAGCTTTGTTTTTATTGAATTGTGAAGAGTGTTTATTTATGAGTGAAATAAAAGTTGAACGACTTGCAGTGCGAAATACGCGATAATGATAGCCGTCCGCGTTCAATTCGTATTTTTCGGGTAATGGAAGTGACACTGGTGATTCTTCGGCAAATCAGATGGATAAAGTCGCGAAAATTAGAGACTGGGATCCGGAGTAAGAACATTTTAAGATTACAAGTTCCAGGTAAAGTGTTTACTGAACACCGCAAAGTGTAGCGTTCTTTGTTGTGTACAGCATCTGTTTTAACCATAGGTTGATTTGAAAAACTTTGACAATTAACATAATTCATACAAGTAGTCAATGCGAACGGATCTGTAAATTACGGAGCAACGCTGCCCGCTAGAATTTGCACTATCACTGAAAGGGGGTACCCTGCGCAACTCAAAAAAAAAGCGATGTCGAATTTTCAAGCAGCAAGGAGACAATGTTACAGCAAACTATAAAAGTAATAACGGGAAAATAATTTACTAGTAAAAAAATCGTCCAAGCTAAATTTCAGTCAGTAATAGTAATTTCGATCGATTCCTATCAGGCTCACGCAAGTAAACTGTAAATATTGTTAGGTTTCGTATCAGGGAAGATTACGATTACCTGGGCAAAGCGGTTTTCTGATGGCATTGAATCAAGTTTATTGAGAAGAATTGTCCTTGTACTCCATTTTCGAGAGTTAAGGATAAAGATAATTTTTTCTCATAGGAACTGCCGATCAGTGTGACACATGTCAAAATGCCTTCGCCGCTACCGCCTACAAATCATGTGGTAACTTCGGGAACTACATTTTGAAATCATAATTTGCGTAGTCAAATTTATTACTTTTCCCTTCATTTACCTAGGAAATGAGGTTAATTCGTTCCAATGTTCTCAACAAAAATTCTTTCACCAAATTTAAAAAAATATTGTCAAAATCACGGTTCGCTGAAGTAATAGTAATCATCCCTCATTTTACGTTGCAAACTCATGAAATCTTGTGGACATAGTAAACGTTGGCTCAGTTCTTTGTTCAATATTTGTCAATAATTACACCTCGGAACTTGCGGAAGTAATATGCTTCGATAGAAAGAGAAATTACGAATTAACTGAAACCATTAAGATAAAAATTGAAAATTGATCATGCTAATTTACCCGCAAAAATTTCATTTCCCTGGTTTCACAAGATTTTGATGCCATTCGATCGATTTTAGTTTAATAAAACATGTTTGTTCCGGGCGTTTGTTCGAAAAGTGCTTAGTTTCCGCGATTCAACATGTTGGTCTGTAAACCACCACCACGTATCAGAATGTCATAGTAGTAAATCTATCTGGGAAAATGCTGTATTTTATTTTTAATTTTCTTGAAAACATATCGCTTTTCGCACAAACATCCGTTAAACCATATCGAATGACATCAAAATCGCGCGAAACCAAGGAATGAAATTTGTGTGATTTACCCATCTGTTCGACAGGACATATATTAATAAAGTAACAGATTGAGGAATTTGCAATAAAAATGAAGTGTTTCATGCATTTCCAAGTTGATGAATCATCTCCATAAGGCAACCTCCCGTCGTTTAGATCTCAATCGAGGAAGCATATAATGATATTGAGCTAAGTTAGATGACGCTTCAAGTACGTAGAAACAAACCAGATTTCTGCTTTTCACACACCCGTTTCGGACCGACGCCATATACGATATATATCGTTGTTGCTACTGGAAAAAACATTCTTTTGTTCTTATTAGTAATTTATTTTTCATGTTTGACTATTTTAAGAAAGAATATAATCGGTATTCTATTCACTTTGTTATTTTCCTTCCCCCCTGTTTTACTACAGGTTCATCAGTAGCATACTGTGGAATTCAATTGGTATTTCCTAGTAGGCACTTAACCAGCGTTTATCGATCTCATCCTCTTTTGGGACCAGTGGTGTATTCACTTTGTTGACATATAACATATGTACTACAGTTTATCAGGAGATCGACTACGTTGCTGGAAACTTGCATTTTCTGAAATCTCTATTTTACCTGCTTCCTTTTCTTTGTGACTTGCATTCTTTTTCTCTCGATGTATCAAGAACTCACCTTCGTTTGAATTTCAATTTTTGAGCAAGACAAATTCATTGCACTGTTCTTTTTGTGTGAAAATGTCCAAGTTCGCTTTGCTGAAAATGTTAATGAATTTTCGCCACGAAGCAGACTTTTGTTCTGTTTCTAACAGTACTCCAAGATTTCTTTGTGAAGGTGCCTGCAACGTTCCCTCTCAAGGTGTAGATGAGACAATAATAGCTGGCAATTTATCCTAAAATTCCTGACACTTGTGGATCATTCTTAGACTTTACAACTTCTGCACTGTGACCAATAGAAAGCACTGGATGACAGTTCTCTATTTCAGGAACCAAATGAGCTAGTGAGCAGAAATTTAATACCCATGAACGTACTATCTGCTCGCCGATGTCAAGGATGGTGAAGAACAACCGGTTCCTCCACAATATTGTTCGATCCTCAGAGATGTTAAGGAAATATCGAAACAGTTCAGCTTCAGCGATACTTCACCTTTGCTTTGGTATATTTGGAAATACTAGAGAAGTCATGAATACTTTTTTGATTTCAACTGCTTCAAGGTTCAGAATGAAGTGAAAATAGTTTGCCGTTGCTGTTCAGCTATTATAGCACACTCTTTGGACGCCCCTCGGCAGCTCTAGGGTGGCCAGTATATCTAGGTTTAACTTTTCCAAATCGATTTTTTTTTCAAACCTAACATCTCCTAGTAGTCTTAAGTTTGCATTCTTTACTCTCTTCCATTCGCTGTAATCAGCGTGTCTTTTGCTTTTCCTTTTATTGGTAATGCCATTGGTTAACCGATTTGTTCCGCAGAAGGTCTTTCCTTATTGAGTTGCCCTTCTCGTTTAACTTCATTTCTTTCAGAGCTGTCTACATTTTGTGATGGTTGGTATTCAAGATTAGAGCTCTGAGGCATCTCAAAAATATCATCTCGTGGATCATTTATAGAAGATAGAATTTAATCTGTGTTTTCAACCATGATATTAGTAAGTGAAGTGTTGTCTTGTTTTTTGTTTATGATAGATGAAATAATATATTTTTCGCCAGGGTTTGAGTTATAATTGTAATAATTGAATGATAACTGCAGTTTTCAATTTGATTTCCAGTCGCCACTAATGAAGTGAAATCGGCGCGGCTGAAGTTCGATTGAAGTGGCTCTGAGGAAATTATAAACAATGCCTCAAGGGCAAGTTGCAGAATTCGGCTGGTTTTGGATCGTCCATAAAAAAGAGTCATTATCATAAAAAAAAAGAAATAAGATTTTTTGGAGTTTCAAGAGGATAGAATTTGATGCAAATTTTGGAAAAAAACAATCAGTTTTTGCTCCATCAGATGTTTTCATTTATTTTTGTCGGTATTTCCCTTATTTACAATATTGTCTAGCATCATTATTGCAACGACAAATCGTCAGTGCATTTAAATTACATTGTTCTCTTCGTAAAACTACAGCCCCTCTCGGGCCTTCGCTTCCTGCAAATAGCGCCTCCAGCTGTCTCAGTCCATTGACCGCGTCCTCCAATTTTAAAATCCACTTATCTCCGGCCTTCAGTTCTCTCAACGAATACCTTTTTGAGTATCCGTTGTTCGTCCATAGGATTCATGTGGCCAGCCCATATTTCCTTAATCTTGGTTTCATCAGCAACAATATTGCCGATGTTATCACGACAGAGCGTGGTTTTGGGCCGATAACCACGTTTCAGGGTTTTCACTACTTTTATGCTTGTCTTGTGTTGTTGCTCGCTAGACTTACATCTATACTTCTCAATTCAATTCGCTACTCTTCTGAGATTTTCATAGTGCTCTCTCTCATTTTTACCTATACGCTTTTCTCCGTGCAATTATTATAAAGCGCTACTTTTTCCAAATGACGTAAAAATTATTTAAAATAAACTAGCGTACAATGGTAAACATATGGAGCGGTTTATTGAACTGTGTCCAAAAACGCTTGCAAGCAATTAGCATTGCGTGTTGGTTTTTTTTCGAATCTTTGCTGTAAATCGCTTGGAAAAAGAGAGTTGAAAAACAGAAGAAAGATAGCATGAAGGTAAAAGTAAAACTTGCAAAAGTTGAAAATTTTTTCGAAGAAATAAGGGGGTATACAGTGCTGCAATAAGTGAAATGTCTCAAAAAATAAAAAAAAATTGATGGAGGAAAACTTGGTTGCTATTTTCAGAAGTAATAGTAAAGAAGTCAAATAAATAAAGCAATAAGTGAGTATAACAAGAAAGAGAAGTACCACAATAATGAAAAAGTAACATGCAAGATAACGACGATCATAGCAATGCCTTATAATGTTAACACAGAATAAAGATGTGATTATTTAACAATTATTAACAAGCAAATCGGTAATAATTTATCTAAACAACATGCAATAATAAAAATTTACTACTGTGAAATAATATATTCTTGCTTTAAAATAAGGTAAAAAGCCAGAACATCTGACTGAATCATGACAGGATTTATCGATATAGCAAACGCAAAGGCTAGTGGACGTGATTTTCTTTTTCTACTAGTTGATGACATAATGTAGTTTTTCAGAATCTTAAATCTGCTCATTTTGAATACAAATAAGAAAAAATCCAAGCACGGGAATTTTTTGACATACGACCTTTTGCAGTGCCAATGACGATATGGTCTTCACTTCTTTTGTCGAAAAACTGGTTTATGTATTAAGTATATGCGTCACCAGCGTGAAACTTAGATGAATTACTGGAGGATCTTTTCTGTGAAAGTATCGCTGTTAACAGATAATGTATTGAACTGTACAATGATGTGTGGGTTTGATAGATTCCGCAAATTTAATGAGGGATTCCAATAAGAACTAAATTATTACTGTGTTGGACTGGAACTAATAAATTTAATTAATTATCTCCTAATGTTTACATAACAAAGTAAGCCGAAATAATTCATTATTGTTTACCACTCGTGAAATGAATTGGATGTAATTTCCAATTAAACTCTACCTTGCAATAATGAGGTGAATTGGCACCCCCAATTTGACGAAATTTTACGATTCGACGCCATCTCCCTTTTCGGTCTGCCAGCGTAGCGTATCGGCTGTGTGAATGCGGCATAATCGGTGATTTTTTATTCTCATTTTTAACTTGATAATGGGTATACTTTAAATTGTTGGCCTTCTAAGTAGTTTCGAATTGAATTCCACTGACCCAACTAGAACGTGTCGAAATCACCCAGAATCAGGCTTAAGTCCAAAAGTACGGGTGCTTGGTCATTTTTACTAGGACCATAGATTACAGAGAAAATGGATGCGAAATACATCGCGAGAATTGAAGCACTTTATGATGTGGCGTGAAGTTGGCGTGTTATCAGTTGTTGATTCGAATTTCAAATAAATTTGGCGTTACGTCTCCCACCAATTTTCGCATCTTGAACTAAATCAATTTTTCGTGCGGGTATTCTAACTTAAACGATATATTCAACATGACACCCTACGAAGCATACGTCTCTGACATGCTTCCTATAGCTGTTTTTACAATCCCACACACATCACTACACTTTTCGTTTCTCGACACAAAAACACTCGCGATCCCTGGCAAACTTTTCAGTTTAATTATCACTTTTGCAACGCTTTTGCACTACATTCAACACGGTTTATCTTAAACAAATTGTTTCGAATACAATTTCAAATTCAACTTGATTAGATGTTTCCCGTCATGTGTTAAATTTTCACAAATCATATGGTTTCAATCATATGGCTCATATTTTGTTGACAATTCGAGGGTTGAAGTATAAGGTAAGTGGCATTTTCGTGAGGGCAACTATAGAGCCACTTGAGTGTGTGGATGCTCTAGCGGCATGAAAGGCGGGGGGATTTCAATTCGTATGGGAGAGGAAGGCATGTATGTAGTAATAAAGCTTCACACACGTATGGATGGAAATAAGCTCCTTTCGCGTCCATTACTTTCTATGTCTTTGGCTAGGACTCAAAACGGTGTTTCGCCAAAGTCTGAAAATACGACGTTTCAAGTTTGATTGAAGCATTTGTCCTATTTTCCTGACAACTGGATTTCCCGCACACAAGTTATGCGGCTCTTGGAGACAAATTCTATACAACGATCAATTTCCTGGTAATGCAAAATTCTCTTCTCTTCTCTTGTAATTTGAAATATTTCGAAATTCTCCATTCTGGATAAAACTCTTCACAAATTCAATTCTCTCAATTTGCTTAAGGGTTGTAGCAAAATGGAGTATTTAAGTTCGTGCAGGGGACGATACTCTGATACAAGAGCCAGCGAGCTATAAAGAAGATCGAGCTCTGCTAACTGTCGACAAGCTATTTGCAGGATCATATAGGGCGAATTTTTGTCGCGCCAGGAAGTTGCATTACAAGGGAAATGTCAAGCCAAATGATGTTAAAATGGCTGGAGTGAACCATTCATCCCTGCCTAAGTGATAGAAACAACAAAACAACAAATTAAGCAGTTTCGACGGGGTGACCAGCTTTTCCAGTCAGGAGTAGGCCCTTCTGATCAGCACGGGGCTGCTTATGTTTGCTAGTTGTAATGAATCATGCGACGCCGCTGGTGACCACTACCAACACACTTTACTGCTAGGTGGCTTGTCATTTTACGTTGGTTGCGACCAGTGCACATCCC
Organism: Odontomyia ornata; assembly: GCA_963969285.1. NCBI lineage: Eukaryota > Metazoa > Arthropoda > Insecta > Diptera > Stratiomyidae > Odontomyia > Odontomyia ornata. Next base: position 2,783,024 of record OZ017743.1, read on the forward strand.
ACTTCTATTTTATCGTGGGATGCCAACAGAATTTTGACAGCCACATGGTAGCAGGGTGTGTGGGTAGCGAGTGCCATCGAGAGGAATTGCTTTTATCGCAGCGGGATTTTTGTGTGCAAATTCTATTGTGAGTTTTGTGGATAAAGTGAAGATTCTGTGTTACAACCTAAACCTAAACGTAAACATTTCAGACCGACAAAATCAGTGCGCCGCTAATGCTCAGCCATTTTGCAAGTGGTCGTGTATAAAAAGGCGATAAATATGTGATGCTTTCGCCAATCCGTCATTTGAAATTCATACGCTCGACACATGTCTGCCACGATTGCAATGAGGATTCACCCCTAGAATGTCTCAAGTCAGCATTGACGATTCGTTATGCAAGCACTGTCTTATCTATCCCAAGAATCGTGTTAAGGTTATGTGATTGAGAACAATCACGATGGAGCTTGAATGCTTACTAGCTTCTGCATGATTGATCTTTGCCATGCTACCGGGGTAAGAGGACGCAATTTCGTAAAATGCTGGATTGCGCCTTGGGTTAGTATTGTAATGGTCGTAAAAGCATTCTGAGGGGTAAACGAATATTTTTAAGACTGATGCTAAGTTGATTTGATCAAAGTTTAAACATTGATGTGTACAATTATGAACGTACATTTTTTTTTCTTCTTGAGAATAAAACAGAACAATTGAAGATACAAACATTGAAAAACAAATAAAAGAAAAAGATAGATTTTACTTAATTGTTATTGAAGTAAAAAAAAAGACTGGAACGTAAAGCAGTAACGAACATAATTTTCAATGACATAAAAGCTAATAATGAAACAAATTTCAAATTTTGAAACTAATGAAATGTATGGTTTTAAAAGCAAAGCATGTTTCTCGACATACATTGAGTCAAACAATGGTTCTGAAATCAAATAAATCATGGACATGAGGAAGTTGTTAATCGAATAAGAAAAACAATTAAGAAAAATACCTTTTCTTCGCTTTCCACATTAAAAATTTAATCCATTTACTAGTATTTGTAAAATGTTATTGAAGTAATATATATGCTATGTGGCGTAACAAGGAAACAAAAGCTATAAAAATGCTAAATCTTTCGCAATCAGTGGATTTTCAACTAAGAAAAGGATATTGAATTAACTTTTATTAGTCTTTGTAACAAATGTCTCGATGTATGTAATGAATGATTCGAGAACATAGTTCTTTGTTATTTAATGATGTTTTACATTCGGTGTTCAGTCAATTCAATGAAAATAAAATCTTCGACTAATTCAAAAGCTCGAATCGAAGTGCACACAGATAATCCAAATTTTTGCAAAGTTAATTACTTTCATGGTTAATAATTAAAATTAGGAAGCTATTTAGAAACCAAGAAAAAAATACAGAGCATTCATTAAAATAGTTTAGCACGAAATTTGCATTCGCTAGAAAACTTACGCTACTGAAGCAAAAGAGTACATTTACAAGCAAGAAAAAATTATATCAAAAGAAAATAAATAAAATAAATAGCTCCGAGGTTTAATGTTAATCGATCTATTGAATATTATTTACACGTTTATTTATATATATATATATATATATATATATATATATATATATATATATATATATATATATATATATATATATATATATATATGAACTAATAAATAAAAATTAGACTTTAATTTTGACGATAAAGAAGAAGAAAAGATGCTTAACCTATAGTCGAAAATTTATTGTTAGATGAAAATATTAAACGAAACAATTTTACAATACATACAACCTGGAGCAAGAATGATTGATGAACAAGCAATGAATTTAACGTGAAAAGCTCTTCAAAGAATGTTTTGTTTTAGAAGTTCCAATGTCTTGCTTATCCTCTCCCGGCTAGAATTTTCATACAAGATTTGGAGTGGAAAGAAGTAGTGAAGAATAAGAAGCTTGATTAAAAAAAAAAAGTATTGAAAATATCAAAAATAATATTAAGTACCCACATATTTTAATTCCGTTCAAAACATACAATATTGTATTGACAATTTAACCACCATTGAATTTTAAAGAAAACGAAGATTTTAATCGTGTAATCTTTTTATTTATACGTATGTGTTCGATTGAACGTTACATGTAATCATAGTAAAAAAATATATATTGTATTGTACTTACCCTGAAAGCAAATATATAAAAGCCACACTTAAATAACAAAATGAATTGCTAACGAAAAACACGACTTTCCTTTCCAGTGGTTCGTCTTTTCAGCGGGAAATGAGGTGTAGGGTAAGTATGCCGTCGCGAGGGTAGGGTTTGAGAAAATCCGCTGAAGTCGGTTTCGCGTCGCGCGCGGTACGCGGTACCTTAGTTGATTTTGATTTTCCTTTAACGTAGCTTTCGTCGGGTTGAGTTAACGTAGTATACTTTTCGGTACCGCGTCGGAAATTCGGGAACGCGAAGTAAAAATTAGATCTTTGTCTTTTGACTGGTTATAGGAAGAAATACGGAGTAATGTAAAGTAGGTTTCCTCTCCGTATGATTTTGTTTTGTAACGCGTTTGAAAACGGGCAACCCATTCGGAGACCCGTGACCGAAATCCTCTCCGATCTAGCTGGCCGACAAGCAGCCACCGCGTGAATGGGTTACGGTGCACGGATTGGTTGACCGGGTGGTACCGTCCGTTGGCACTACTCAGACTTAACGTCTAGAACCGATGAGAGGCCGGTTCCGCGTTCCGACGTAGACATTAAATCATTACATAGTGTTCCTTTGATTAAAATACTTGGATTCTCATAGCCACGGTGGGTACATACAGACAAGTGGGTTATTTGAATTGCTCAGATTTCTACTTTTCTAAAGACCAGTTTTTCGATAAAGGTCTGAAACAAATGGATGCCTATAGCAAAGCTCCAAGGCCGTCGATTTTTTTCCAGGTTATCTAAAGGTGGCCAGACTCAGCTAGTTTGTCTATAGGACCGTTTCTGACATTTTTACGTCGAAGTAAACAAGTAAAATCTTTGATTTTCAAATCCCACAACTTTAAAGTCCCTATTGTCAATTTGAAAATCGCAGAAATACTTTATTTTTGTACTTGTAAATGGAATTTTTTTACGTGAACGGTAGCAATTCTTTTGAAATTTTAATGAGATCTTTGATTCTTTCCCGTAGCACTAGAGCCCCTCTCGCGCCTTCGCTTACTGCAAATAGCGTCTCCAACTGTCTCGGTCCATTGACCGCGTCCTCCAATTTCGAAATCCGAGCACCGATGAACTGTCTTCGTCGACCGGGTCAGACCAGCATTTCTTCGGTTTCCTCACTGGTCTCCACATTTCAGTTCTCCTAACGAATACCGTATCCGTTGTTCGCCCGTACGCTTCATATGGCCAGCCCATTGCAGCTTCCGCAGTCTTACAATCGTTGAGACCACCGACTCGTCAAAAATTTCATACACTCATGGTTGTATCCAATTCGCCATTGGTCCCGGTCTAGCTTCGCTCCAAGTATCCGCCTCAGGGCCCGTCGCTCAAAGGCGTTCAGTATATTTTTGGATGCTTGGGTTAGGGTCCATGTTTCACACCCATAGCATAGCACAGGTTTTATCACAGATTTGTATATTTGGAGCTTTGTTTTCCTGTGTATGCAGCTGGTCTTCAAGATTGTCTAAACTGAATAAAATATTTTATTTGCGAGCTGTATTCTTCGGCGTATTTCGTCTCTTTCATTAGCGTTTCTCGATGGTTTGGTGCCTCAATACATAAATTCGCCCACATTTTCGACACTGCATTCGGCAAGTGTGATATTTTGTGTATTTGAGATATTTTTCCTCTCATTCTCATTGTCTTTGGCGGTTGTTAGCGACGGTGGCAAAATGTTGTTGTCATTCGCATAGACTACCATTTGGCTTGACTTGTATAATAACGTACCTCTAGTATGAATAGGCCAGCCCATCTGCCTGCTTTCGTCCAATATTTGTGTACTCCCCATCCACAATAAAGGCCACTCCGAATTCTCGTTTTCCAGCAGGCTTCCCACTTTTGAATATTGTGTGCGGCCTTATATCTTGAATATCACTTCCAGTCCAGTACGTTTCCTGGATTGCCAGTATGTTTAATTTATGTTGAATAGCCTACTGTAAAAGGTCTTTAACAGCGCCAGAGTAGCTCAGTGATCTGACATCCCTGGACCCAATCACATAGTCCTTTTTTCTGTTACGATGTCGTTGTCGTAGATCCAATCCATTCCGAGGCTCTGTTGCAGGTTTCGTAACCATGTAAGGTTTTCCAGGGACGGGGAGTTAGCGCATCGCCCAACCTCCATTCCGGCGGCAGGTTTCTTACTTTCAACTCCGTTATCAGGCGCGGAGGACTCGCCTTCACTCTTCTTATTCCACTACAAAGGAGGTGGGTTGTAGGATTTAGTAGCAGAGCTGCAGGTGTATTTGCAGTATTGGCTTTTCTCGGCATTTAATGGCCCATTAGTAGGGAACCAGTAACCCCAATGTGCGACCCCGAGACCTTTTGCTACCATTTGCCGTGGATTTCAGGATGAGGAATCGTGGAAGCTGTGGGTTGGGGAAACAACGGGATCCCTCCTCCTTTCTCAAACGGACTTGGGACCGTCTACGGCGGAGTTGAGATCTTTGATTAAGCTTTCGAATTCGCAAAGGGTGTTGTTTTTAGAGGTTAGAACTTTAAGTTGGCAACATTTTTTAATGCTATGTATGGTGTGAAAGCCTTTCATAAGTTTTATGGTTAGTTTAGTTTGCCATTTTATCACGAATAGGTCGAGACCTGAGCAACGTCTGCAAACTGTGCAGATTTATTTCGAAAAAAAAACGGTTCTGTTCGAGAAACTCATCGCAAACTACGGTCAATTTTATCGCTGACATAATCGTTCATCGGTACAATGAATTGGATTAACCATGGATCGTTTCCGCAACACGTTTGCTTTCACTGATAAGACGCATCCATCCAGACGTCGTAAAGTGCGTAATGAAGAAACCATAGCAGCTGTAGAGCGTATTATCGATGAAGACCCTAGTGAGTCCATTCGACATCGTGCTCAACAATTAAATCTGTGCCCATCCACATTCTGGAAGATTTTACCGAAGGATCTTGGTTGGCGGGCTTACAAAATCCAATTCGTGCAGGAATTGAATCTGAACGGCGTACGTTCGGTGCATGGGCCCAAGAACAAATTGCTGCAGATCCCGAATTGCATAAGAAAATTTTGTTTAGCGATGAGGCTCATTTCTGGTTGAATGGCTACCTCAATAAACAAAACTGCCGAATTTGGAGTGATGAGCAACCACAGATGGAATTGACTCGTAATGCAGGGGACCCTCTTGTATCAACAGGGTAGCTCGACATACCATACAGCTCGTGCAACCATCGACTTATTGAAAGAAGTATTTGATGAGTGCTTAATTTCTCGTTTTGAACCTGTGAACTTGTGGGGAGAGGCTTGACAATTTGACAGACAATATTCGCCGCGTTGTTGGCGAGAAACGACCCCAATTATTGGTGAGAGAAGTTGAAAATTCGACCTCTCGTTTGGACAATTTATCCGTATTTTATTTTATTTCAAAATTCTATATCTCTACAAAAACCTCTACACTACGTATTCATTTTTTTTCTTTCGCAAATAAATCTAACCGCACATACGAGTATTCAGGTAGACGGATTAAAATTATATTAATGAACTTTAGCATATGCATTCAAACGACGAAGTAATTACGAATGGTACTTTCTAGCGTTTTCAGGGTGCATATCACCTGCTTGCGGCAATTTCCCGTCTTGTACAGTCCCTGGCCATTGACTTAGGATCACTTCAATTTTTCGGTCTTTTTTTAATTTTTACAACGAACGACAAGAGACGACCAATTTCAATAAAAAAATTTTTATGTAGCGTGTTCTATTTTATTATTAACTTATAGGTGGTGCAATGACAGTGAGATCTCTTTCAGGCATACCCCAAATACATGATTGTATCATAGCTTTGATGCTCTCACCGTTTTGCGAAACCTCCAGTATCTTTGATTTCAGATCAGCCACGGTATTATTTACGGATGAATATACAACCGATTTGAGCATGCTCCACACATTTTCGATCGGGTTAAGCTCCGAGGGAGTGCCTAGGCCGTAGTAGTATTTCGACCTTTGCTGAAGTTAACAAACTCATGACGTTTTTGGCCTTGTTGTCCGATGCTCCATTCTACATGTAAGTAAATTTACATTTCGAGGAATTCAACGATTTACGAAATGGAAACAAAACAGTTTTCAGGGCATCCTTATACTGTTTTGCATCCATAGTCCCATTTACAAAATATGGCGCATCCGGCCCTTTGCTCGAAATACACGACCAAACCATTACTGCCGATGGATGTTTCACAGTTTTTTGGACGAAATTTTCGCTAAATCATACGTGTGGGCTTCTCCTCACAAACAGGGACCTTTCTATTACAGTCTCTAACTGAGAGCCATCGCTAAAGAGTACCTAAAAGAAAGTATATTATGACTTAAAAAACAGTTCAAGATTGGATGTGAAAAACTAGTGTAAAAATTTTTTTTTACTTTAGCACTGCAGTCGATTTCGGGTCTTCGCTTAGAAATAGTTAGAGTATCTCATTATGACATGATCAGTACCACGCTTTGGTCGTGTCCCTGTCCATCCAGCTGCGGCACGTTCTGATTTTAAACCAGCACGTATCACAACTGAACGAGCTTATAGTCCGTCTGAAAAATCACTCTAAACAAATCTCTTTGTCACTAACGAGATTCCAACCAGGTACCTTCGGCTTACGCAGCGAGCACTCCAACCACTACATTACGTTTATGATCGAATAATAATAAATGATAATCCGGGCGATGCTATCGAAGTTCAATTTCAGCCCAGCAATGAGGTTGGCCATGACTTGCTGACTGCGTGTCTGCGACTACTGTTGACTGGCTTCAGTTGATCTGCATTCTGTTGATACGCTTTTTGCTGCCCGAAGCTCTGCCATTAATCTGATATCTTGGTCTACCGACCTATATTCTGTTATAATCAATGAAGTAATCTAAGTGACTCTACTTGCAAAAGTGAATCTATTGATTTTCATTAAAAAATGTTTTCTATAAAATATTAAAAATATTGCTTCCAGAATTTAGAGTTATTTATTTTTCCCGAACATTTATGTAGTAAACATATTTCTAACTTAAATTCTTCAGATGTTAACTCAACAAATAAAGTTGTATTCCAAATTTCCACTAAATATGTATTGTAGTGGGAATTTGGAATAAAAACTTTGTTCTCTTTTAACGATAAATTTCTACCCTGTAAAGGCCTTCCAACATTGATTATTAAATAATTTATTGGTGATTGTAGTTCTGACAATCTCCGAATATTTATGTATACTGTTTTTGTGTGTGTTTGTGTCTGAACACTGCTGTTCTTCATCGGGCGCTGTTCACATTTCATTGGGCTGAAAATTGTCTTTGTGTCAGCTGGAATTTTCCTGGTGACTTGTTCTAGGGAAATATTGTCTGAAACCAAAGCCAAGCATGAATTTGCACAGGATGTTCCTGTCGACATTTAAGTCTATTCAAACTTGGTACTTACACTTTTCTGCAAAATTTTAATTAATCCTAGAAAGTTTCCTCCTAAAAAAAGGGGTACCCTTCATGGAAAGGTTTAAGCTTTCCAAATAATTTTGGCGTTCAATTTAAGGGCGTACACGATATAGCAATGCCACTGTAATTTTAACGTAACTTGTCCCCATTTTTACATACGGGATATATACTTGGCAACGCTATAACTGCGCAATCTATTTGTGATCTTATTAAAGATTTAGGTGACCGTCGAGTCGATGGAAACAGTTTTATTTTCTAACGAGAATCATTGCAACAATCTTTATTGACTTCGTTACTTTCTCTGTACCGGATGCAATGAAAAACAAATTCTTTTAATTATATCATTTGGGAGAGAGAGAGAATAATCATACTACCGCGGCAAAATACTTCAATTCAAACTAGCTACGTATGTAGAAACAACCAGCACTTAAAGAAGTATCCTTTCGAAAAAACAGAAACGGAAAGCAGACCAGTTTTTTGCCGCTTGAATCGTGAAAATGGAAGACGTGTGACCAGTGGACCGAGACAAATAAAGCATTGTGTGCGGGGAACCAAACTCCGAAACTAATAAGTTGGTTGGGTACTTGTTTCTTGCTAGAATTGAGTGTCATGCATTCGAAATATGCATGGTTTATTTTTCCCACATCCTGCTCAGATTGCTTAAAGTTCTTGCGTCAGACTGCTGCAGGTACGAACGTTTCTCCTTAGGTGGGCAGTAGACTCTGCTGCTTCAAAACGCCAATCGGTCGAAACTGCACACGTGTTTCTTCTTAAGAGTATTGTATGACCTAAGTTGATTCTTCGTTATTTTATACACGTTATAAAGTCTAAAGTGATGGATATAGTGCAAATTTTGTAAGATGAACAATTCAAAAAATTGTGAAGAGGCATCTCGCTATGTAAGCATATAGTCTCTTTAACTTAGGCCTTTGAATATAATTTAATAATATATATAATTTAATTTATTTTCGAAAAGGTGCCCACGAATCCAGGTGCGTATTCAAGTAGCACAATAAAAAATCTTCATAGCCTGAAAATTTTAATAGAACTACGCAGCAAAGTTATGCTTCAAATTTCCCAGGACTACAATAACAAGTAGATTTACTATCAATGCTGACGGTACAATAACAACAAAATTTCCTTAATAAAGTCAAAAAGGCGTACGAAACATGTCGAAAAAAGATTCGACAAGCGTTTATACCTCTGCGCTGGTTATAATTTTCGTCATTCGGCTCAATCCAATCGGAGTTTTCACATTCTGACGCATTCCTGGAACTTCGATTTCGGAATGGTCTTTATTGCGCTTGGGGTATTAAAGGGTGGTCCCACCAAAACGCACGATGTTAATTGTAAATCAAACAAAAAGTTTTCCGAGAATTATGTTGATATTTTTCATTATAATAGAAGGATTTATGACAATTATGTGTAAAACAAAATATCGCCCGAATGCTCGCCACGGCTACGGTGGCATACTTCTATCCGATGGTCCATATTTTCAATGACTCTAAGCGTTGCCTTCTTACTCAGGCCCGAAAACGGAAACACCGCATCACGTCGCGAACTAACCTCTTCTTTTGAAAAAAATGGCGATTTTCTTCTAACACCTTTACGCAAATTATCAAAATTTCAACATTATATTCTTTGTTGTTAGATAAGGCGGACGCTAAGCTCAGAAACGGCATGGCTACCGGTGGAACTTCTAGCGAAGCAGATTCACCAAGGGTGATTCAAAGAAATGAAAAGTAAACGTAAAACATAACAAAGTAACGAGCAAATTAGGTAGGCATAATAGCTGAGATAGCTAAACGTGATGAGTAGCAGTATGCTCATTCAGCCCCGTGACGCAATGTGCCGACTGTAGTCCTGTGGGGAGAGTGTAGGTGGAAGAATTTTGTCAATTCGAGCCTGACACTACAAAAATTACTTGTTGTTTCCTGCTCCTGTATATGTTTATATGACGCAGAGCATAATTTGTAGTGGCTTTCTTTTCTCGTTTCTAGTACTGTATTGAGTCTTATACTTGAATAAATGGTTTTGTGATGGCCAATAGGATTTTAAACATTATAATAGTTTGGCTAAAGGTAAATACGCTAAAAGTTTGATTTGTGCGGGCACTGGGAGATTTAGTATAATTCAATATGCCTCGTTCAGCATCCTGGATATGACATTAAGGTGTTGCTTTGATGTTATTTGGAAATTTTTCATATCTTTTCAGCAAGCTAGTTATAGAAGCTAGTTAAATTGGAATCAGTATGATCAATGATAAGGCCAAGATATTTAAATTCTTGGACTTTTTGGGGCTTTGATTCATTAATTGTTATATCAACATCTATGCGCTCCTTTCTTTTGTCTGAAAACAAAATAAATTGTCTTTGAAGTATTAATTGCTAGTTTATTTTCTATCAACCACGAGTAATGAGGTTTTAGACCCTAGATGGTATTTTGAATGGCATCTTTTAGGACCCGAGTAAAGAAGTACTTTATCATCAGCGTATAATGTATAACCCCCATTATGTCTACATGTATTCAAATCATTCTTGTATAGCAGCAACAAGGTTGGGCAAAGTATGGAGCCTTAAGGCATGTCTGATTTCGTAGGTAGCGGGTCGCTCAAATCATTATCGACTGATGTTCTCTTCCTTTTAAATAATTTCTAATCGGTTTATTCGTCTGTCTTGACTGCCATTTACTTCTAGTTTACGAAGTAATAGATCATGATCAACTGTATAGAAGTCTTTCTAAGATCCATAAGAGTTTCGTAGACATAATCTCACCTGATCCATATTGATGGATCGCGTAACTGACAGAAGACCATCAAATGTTCCTCTGCTTATCTGGAAATCAAATTTATGTTAATTTAAGATGCAGTTTTCAAATATGTAGGATGTCAACTGGATGTTTATCAATTTTTCAAAAACATCTTGTACACAGGTTTTTGTTGATTAAATTCGAACCTTGCGTTCAGATTTATTGTTAGGGTATCTCATTTCATGACCGTAAAGGAATTCAAGGTGATATGGTCAATATCAATCTCAACCCTGTGGTTATCACCTAATTTTTCTATTAGCACCCATTATGGCTGTATGGGCTGATAGTCCGACGGCAGCATCAGAAGCTCAAACCCAATGCCGCGACCTAGGTTTGAACTTGGGAGCTGCTGCGCAAGTGCCTTTTTTCAATATATGTTGACAAACTCTGGTCAATCCTTAACCATAAATTTCATTCTTCCCGCAGTTTTCTTATCATTTGTTACTATATGAGCGAGGCACGTTTCGAAGCAGGGCGAGTAATTGTATGATTGTTGACGATTACAATACCATTTGTTTCCAGAGTATTCTTGGGATGCCGTGATTCTGAGGTTAACTAGTACCGAGCAAAGGCCGTGCGCAGTCGTACGGGTGGAATAACACAATATACCGATTTTTACCTGTGTTGATAATGAAGTATAAAACCCATCTGTTGACATTTTCTCAAATGTTCCAAGGCCCAATATTTTGTGAAACAGGCTTTCAACTGAATAAATATTTTGTGCCTGAGTCGAGATCACGCAAAGGAATAATATACTAAATAATAAATGAAATCGGAAAGTTGAACCTCACTATCCTTCTCCGCTTCACGTGAAATGCCCCAGATGTTACTCTGTTAATATGTTATATATATGTTAATGTCGTTAATGTGCTGAATTATCTCATCCTTTAGATCTTGAATTGTTCTTGGTTTATTGACGTACATTTTTTCTTTTAAATATCCCCAGAGAAAGAAGTCCAACGGTGTCAAATCACATGATCGTGGCGGCCAATTAACATCGCCACAACATGAGATAACACAGCCATTGAATTTCTCACGCAAAAGAGCCATTGTTTCGTTGGTTGTGTGGCAAGTGGCAGCATCCTGTTGGAACCACATTTCGTCCAGATCCATAACCTCAATTTCTGGCCACATCTTATCATCTTGCAATAACGAACACCATTCACGATAACTGCTTGGCCGTCCTCATGCCACACTACCGCGAACAACAGCAATATTTTCCGCAGAACGAACTGGGCGAGCATGCACAGGTCATTTCGCATTTCTTACAGACCCAGTTTGCTGAAATTTGCGCACAATTCTCCGATTCCATGAACTTCAACGATGATTTCGGCTCATTTTTGATAAATTCACGCACAATTTCGATGGAGTTTTCGGTGATCACTGATTTTGGGCGGCCTGTATGTTCATCGTCATTTATGTCCTCACGACCATCTCTGAAACGTGTAAACCAGTCATGAACTCTGGCACGAGATAGACAATCATCGCTATAAACGTTTTTTATCAATTCAAATGTTGCGGTAAATGTTTTACCGATTTCAAAACAAAATTTGATATCAGCTCTTTGTTCGAAACTCATTTTTGTACCGATGACACAAACATGCTGTCACTTTAACTTCGCTTCCACTAAACCGAATGCCAACAAACTTTCACTGGAAGTCAGGGAGGGATATAACTAATCTCATTCACAGATGGCGCCAAAAAAAAAAATTTTTTTTGACAAAAGTCGGTTTATTTTCGAACACACCTTGTTTATGTATTGTACCAGTTTTGTACACGCGATAAGTCTGTTTCCGAGAGAAAACACACAGTCAACAATTCACAACTTTATTTTCAAAATTAGACGGCTACAACAATAATAATTCAAACAAAAAGCTGGAGGTCCGCTAACGCAACTCGCGCCAGGCCGGATGGACACCGATGACGCGCCCAATACGACAGCGGGTAGGAGGTAGCAACTCGTTGTTGATGACCACGTCGTCGTTTGTCCGGAGGTTCGGTTTCGGACGTGCCCATTTACTCTTCGTCTGTAGAGTCATCAGGTCTTGCCATCTTTTACCAAAATTGTTGAAAGGTCTTTGGAGGAGTTGCCAGTGCTTGAATCACCTGGAGTCAGCGCCAAGTTGTTGCCTTCCGGATCATCGTGTAGTGCGATGAGTGGCCGCGAATTCAGGTAGTCATCAATAACATACGTACCAGCAGGGTATTGAGAGTGGGAAATTGCATAATCAGTTTACCCATTATGCGCAGGAGATGCTTCTTCATAGACCGGACCGCTGCTTCCCACAGTCCACCATGGTGGGGCGCAGACGGTGGGTTAAAATGCTAAAGGACGCCAGCATAGGAGATTTGCTGCCTCACACAATCGCTGTTCCATTGACGTAGATCTTCTCGCATAATTCGGCCAGCACCAATGAACTGGGTGTTCGCGCAGTAGCCTCGCCTACTGACGAATCGATCGAATACGTACAGGAAGGCCTGTGTGGAGAGGTCTTCCGCTAACTCGATGTGTACTGCCCGAGTTCACATGCATATAAAAATAGCAGGATACGTTTTGAAAGTCTTCTTTGCTTGTTTGCCACCTAAGCGAATGGTGAATGGGCCGGAGTAATCGACCCCCGAGTAAGTAAACGGAGGCGCAATCATTAACCGTAATCATGGTATCGTGGACATTTGCTGCTGTAGCGTGCTGCGACGGTGTAATCGATAGGTAACGCATCGATAGATGTGCGATTTGACAACCGCACGTGCATGTACAGTTCAGTACCGACCTCGGATGAACTGCAGCATAGCTTGGATCCTACCATGCAATATGGCCTTGTGTGCATCGTCAACTATCAACTTGGTCAATGCACATATTCAGGGTAGAATGATGGGATTCCGTTGCTCGTCTGGGATGGGTGCATGAGCTAGGCGTCCTCCAAGTCTTAACACACCGTCGTTCTCCAAAGACGGGTTCAGCGAAACCAAAATGCTTGTTGCTCCCATGAGAGCCGAGAGAATTAATATCCGTAGAGAAAGCATTACCTTGGGCTTCCCGTATGTGGATGAGTAGGGCTGCTTCAATCTCGTCTGTATCGATGAAGGTCTTCTTCCAATGTCGCCGACTGTTCGATTGAAACCTCATGACGAGAGTTTTGTTGTGCAACAGTCCTTGAAGCGTACTGAATCTTTCCACAAGAGGGATGATACCAACACCAAGGACCGTCGTCGTCAGTTTGGATGCTGATCTCACTCCCACAAACACTGTCAATGGTCGAACCTCGGTGCGAAGGGCGTCCTCCTCCGCTGTTGTCAATGCCGGTGACATCCAAACAGAGTCGTTCAAGTTGCAAATGCTCGGGGGTTCGTCCTACCAAAGCGGATGAGACTGCAGTCCAGCCGGTGTAAGTTCGCGACTGGCACAATCGGCTGGGTTGACCTTGGAAGGGATATAGTGCCAGCGAGTAATATCCATATGCTGTTGGATGTAAGCAACTCGGTTAGAAACAAACTGTTTCATGGTTTCCGGTTGCTTCCTAAGCCAGCACAGGACGATGCTAGAATCGCTATGTAACGTGAAGTCAACGTCGGACAGTTGTAGCGCTTCACGGACGTTGATCAAAGTGGTCACTTGGAGATGCACGGCTAACAACTCCAGTTTAGGGATAGTGACCGTCTCGTCCTTTTCCTCCTCGTCGTCCTTCCGGATGGGAGCGACCTCTGTACGTGCTGTGACAAGGGCCGTCTGAGTGTGGCCCTCTTACTAGCACCGCCGAAGCCGGGCGGACTGGTCGTAGTGGATTTCCGTATACCGAACCACCGTGGTATACAAATGTCACCAAGTTGCTTTATTTCATTGCAAAACGTCTGCCATTCATTCCGCAAGTCAGGAGGTAATGGCGTGTCCCAATCGTATCCCGCTTTCCAAAGGGATTGAATGAAAAGTTTTGCTCGCACGATTACCGGCGCTAAGCGACCTTTCGGATCGTAGAGTTTCGCTACGTAGCTCAGTATGATTCGTTTAGTCGGTAATGTGTCCGTATCCATAATATCGATCTTGTAATACAACTCTCCCTGTATTGGATTCCAATGAAGGCCGAGCACCATTGTGGTATTGGAATCGCTAAGATCGATGTCATCTGTAGACGTCGTTGTCCCAGTAATTGTCTCAAGAGACTCCAAGTCTTTACAATTCCATTTGCGCAATCTGAAATCGCCATTTCTGAGTATCCTGTCAATATCGTGTGCTAACGTTCTTGCATCATTTGGCGTGTCAGCACTGTCCAAAAAATCGTCTACATAGAAGTTGCTCAATATACTGACCTGAGCAGCGGCTGCCCGGCATGCGTCAGGGACAACCTCCGAATTGTCCATAGCACATTGTCGTAGTGCCCGTATAGCATTGTATGGACTGCTAGCCATACCATAAGTCATCGCCGTTAGCTTATATGTCAACAACGGATCCGACGGTGGCGTGGATCGATCTCGACCTGTCGAAACGTCTTCTCGACATCTGCCGTGAGAGTGATGCTGTATCGTCTGAAATGGAGTAGTATCTGCTGGAGCGTATCTTGCAATCTCGGTCCAACCAGCTGCGTCTCATTCAGTGATACTCCATTGTCCGTTTTGGCGGAGGCATTGAAAACCACACGGCATTTAGTCGTAACGGCATGATGCGGAAAGTAGTAACATGGAATGTGATCACCCTCATCAGGGGCAAGCTCCATATGTCTCAACGAAATATACTCCCGCATGAATGCACAGTATTTGTCCCGCAATTCAGAGTTGTTTGACAGTTTGCGCTCAAGCTGATGAAACTGTCGTAGTCTATTCGATGAGAGTTTCCCAGTTCTGGCACGTCGGGGCACCCTGTATCGACCTTCGCTGTCTCTAGTGAAGGTGTCTCAAAATGTCTGTTGGCAAATGGTATGATGACGGTCAGTTTTCGAGGGTAGTTCCTCGACTTCCCAAAATTTGCGAAGTAAACTGTCTAACTCCTCGTTGTTGACACATTTGCAAGCATGAAATGTGTGCTGCTTCATTGGGCTTGTTGTCTTGGCTGACGTTGGACCGAACACAACCCAATCAAGGTGAGTCCGTATTGCGCAAGGTTTGTCTTACCAGCTCTGATGATCCCTTGATCAAAAATCATACCCTAAATGTCTGCACCAATGAGTAAATCAATACCACGAGGGACGTCAAATGCCGGATCAGCTCTAAACTGTGTAAATGGCTCCAGTTGGTGGCATCTACCGTTTTCACCGGGGTGATCGACGCGATAGTACGCAAAATAAATACTTCAAATTGCAATTCAAATGTATTGGCAACTGACGATCGCATGATGACATCTGTTTGACCACAAGTACTAACGGCTGTGGTGAGCCAATGCCTTCGATGGTGATTTTACGGCGCGATTTGCGGACATTCAAATATGTAGCAAACTGTTCTGTCAAAAGGCTTACGTGAGGCCCGGGTTCACAAAATGCGCGCCGAAGTCGAGGCGTTCCGTAAATGTTCAATAATAACGCGTACGCAGTCGCGAGCAGGACAATGGCGCCGTTTCGCACCATGAACGACTGCAGTGGGTCGTTCAGCCATTGCCGACCGAAGTTTTGTGGGGCTCGACGTCGTAGCTGAGATTGTCGATCCGGCCACTTTTTCTGCAGAACCAGATGATACCGCATTGTCATTACGTACCACTAGATTTTGTTGCCAGCGCTACACAGCAACGAATTATGTTTTTGTCCACAGACCATACACCCGCGCAAATAACAATTCTGTACACTATGTCCGGCAACAAGACAATTATAGCAAAACGCGAGCGATTTCACGACATTCCACCGATCTGTCACTGCCACATTTTTAAATCGCAGGCACCGTGTCATTCGATATCGCTCCTGGCAGTACCTTTGTCCATGGTTGCGCGAAAGTATAGACCAAAGGTTTGTAGTCAGTCTTATGACAAAGTATTGACTTTTCAGTGTATGCCTGAAGCATTTGATGCCTATGTAAAGAGCGAGTGATTGTCGGTTATACGCACTGTATTTAGCTTCTGCTAGGCTGAGTTTGCGTAAGAAAAAACTATTCAACTGCTCCAGTCACTAGTGCAAGAGGCGCCTGACGGTCTAGGTATACTACTAAAGCTGAATTTTCAAAGCTCTGTTTAAAGTTTTCGAAGTCAGCTTCAGATGTCCATGGGACCTTCCGTGTGTCGTTCTTTTTACTGTTTTGAAGAAATTGATTCAACGAGGCCTGATAATGTCTGTAGTAGTTGACAGCGCCCAAGAATCGATCTAATTCGGCAATTGTTTCCGGTTCTTTGTAGTTTAATAAAGCCTCAACTCGTTCTTGTGGTGGTTTATAGTATATACAAAATAGTAACCTCTAACAGAAAGAAAGAAGACTTTTCAGGGTTTATTTGCAACCCGTGTTGTTGCAGCCGCTGAGTTACTACGCTTAAATGATGTTGTTCCATTGTTTCGAACATTAAGGGAATGTCATCAATGTAGAAAAATCAAAGTTTAATCCTTGGAGGATATTGCCCATATGCCGTTGAAAGGTCTGCGTGGCGTTCCTCAGACCGAAGGGTACGACCAAAAACTTGAATTTTTTTTATATCCATTTCAGCCATGGGTATTTGATGATAGGCTCTCTCAAAGTTCACTACTAAGAACCCTGTTTTCCGTAGTAATCTATCAGTGGCATCGTAGATGTGTGTGGGTATCGGCCCGGAACAGTCCGTGGGTTTAGCTCGCGATAGTCACCGCATACTCTTCAGCCTCCTGATTTTTTGATTACTAGGGCTGTTCGATTTTTGGCAAATACCTCGTTTCAGCATGGTATCGAACTCAGCACGAGCTGCCTCGAGTGTATCACTGATGAGACGCAGAGGGCGTTGGACAACTGGTGGTCATGTGGTCCCAATGAAAAGTGCTAGTGAACTGGTTGAACCTACGGCCGTTGATCCTGTTGGTCTGCACCATTGCGTGGGTAAGAGGTTGTATGGTTGTTTTGTTTGCTGATGTTGATGGCGTGTAACATGCAGCCATTGATGTAGCTAGCATCAGAGGTTATCGATGAGTAGGTAGTTATCCCCTATATGCCCGTTGCAGTTCCGCTAGGCTAAGATATCTTCAAGACATTCACTGTTTCTAGCTTCCCCGAGTTGGATTGCAAAGGGTGGAAGCTGATTAATTTCTTGTACCTTAGGTCAACCAAAAGCCCGAAGGGCGTCAAGAAGTCTGCTCCGATTATAGGTGTCTGGATATTTGCGATGATGGACTCCCATTCAAACTTTTGTACAAACCCAAGTTTACTCAAAGTGTGCATCTGGGAATGGTTGACAACATATACTGTTAGCATTTATGATTGTTTTTGCTTCCCAAAGGGGCGAGGCAGTATTGAAACGGACGAAACGGTGTCAACCAGAAAGCTGAGGTCTGACTGCTAATCGGTTATGTGTAATCGGTATTCTGGAACCGCGTAAACGCTGTCTCAAACTCCGACTATGAAAATTCCTGCCTTTTGCGGCATTACTTCCATGCGATGCTTTTGGTTAGCTGAGAGTGATGTGCCATGTAAGGTATATAATGTCGAAAGTAGAAAAGCTGAAGAACTGTTTCCCGGGCACTTCACGAAAAAGTGTAGAGGGCTATTAGCCTTCCATATCTAGCTCAGTGAGAAGCCGATTAACCCGTCGCTCCTTTAATTCCGTAAAACGTGCTAATAATTGCTATTTCAGAATGATGTATTTATCTGCGGTAGGCGATGCTCGAATAATATCTAAAACTTGCTGTAAGAAGTCCATATCCAATGCGACGATAACAGTGTAGTATCGTGCATTGTCCGAGACGATTTTATTTGTATAAAATTGCGCTACGGCCTGAACAAACCACAATGTGGAATTGTTTCTCTAAAATGCAGGTGACTTGATGATTCGGTTTAGTGAAACATCAGTCTCAGCTGCTACATCAGGTGACAGTACAGCCTGTTAGTACGAGTACTCTTGGCGAGATTGAGACGTCCGCCATCGAATGCTATATCGAATCTAACAATGTATTGGATGGTCTGGCGCTTTGAGGCGTATGCATTGGACATATTGCATGAGTGTCTTCAAATGAATGTCTGCTGCGCAGGTCATTTGTAGGTTAAGTTGTATGAGTTCAGAGATTCCGAGTATTTGCCTCCAGGATGAATCTTGCCCGCCAGTTGTTTACTCCCAACAAGGATCTACTGTCTGCTTCTATCGTGTCTTCCCATCGAGTCCTCGGGCTTCCCGCTGGACGTATACCTTGTGCACTACCCTTTAATGTCCTTTTGGGTAGCCGGTTTTCTTCCATTCTTTCTACATAGCCCGCCCATTGCAATTTACGTGACTTTACACTAGAGGAAACAGGTAGATCGTCAAATAGTTCATACAACTCATCGGGCCGTAGATTTTCTGGAGCACCTTGTGATCAAATACGTCCACTGCCTTTTCAGATTCGCTCGTCAAGGTCCATGTTTCACGTCCATATAACAGCACAGGCTTGACTAGTGTTTTGTAAATGCGGAGCTGATTTTGTCCGTGCACCACTCTGCACATTAAAATGGAAAGTACGGAGTTATAGGCTTTTTTTGCGGCATTCATGCGGCATCCAATCTCGTTCTTTTCGGCGCCTCTTTTATTCAGGTAGGCTCCAAGGTATACAAAGTTATCCACGCTTTCAAGGTCGAAGTCGCCTGCGGTCCCATTTTGACAATTTGGAACTTTCTTCCTCGTTTGAGCTGTGAATTTGGTTTTGGTTTAATTAACTCGTACACCAGTTCGGTTTGCTTCAGATTCTAGGCTCTGAAATGCTCCTTTAGCATCTGAAATTGAACGTGCCATAATATTGACGTCATCAGCATATGCTACCGATTGTGTGGCCTTGAACATGAGTGTACCAGAGGTTTCAGCTGATGCCTTTCTAATGACGTGTTCCAGCGCAATATTAATGAGCATTGGGTTAAGTCCATCTCCTTGTTTTAAGTCTGGTTTCATTATAAAGCTGTCCGTTAGTTCAGCGTTTACATTGGCCTGGGACTCTGTGCTTAGCATCATGACCTTGACCATACGGACTAGTTACTGTGCTATCATTTTGCTTGTGTATCTGGTACCTTTAGGGTAACTGATCCTCCTTGTTTACAGCTCTTGGAGGTGCGGCATCGGAACTTGACCCTTATAAGGCAGTTCTTTGAATCGCAAACAGCGCCGCGGATCCAGTTCATGTCGAGAATGCAGCACGTTTTTTTATGAAAACATGGTTGATTTGGTTGAATTAGCAAACGTCTGGAGATGTCCACATTCTCTTATGGATGTCTCGATGCGGGAAATGTGGGAACCATACTGTGAAGGCCTTGCTAGTAGCAAAGTCTATCAGTTGTTCTCAGTTTTTGCTGGTCTCTGCATGAAGGCTGTGCCCTCCAACTGCTCGATCACAATTGTGAAATTTGAGGATGTTAGCCCCGGAATGTGCTTGGACATATTTGTATTCCTCAGGAAGGCTTTCTAATGAAGTGTCTTTTTCTCGCTTTGCTCGTTTTTGCCTATTCTGAAAAGCCCCACGTGGTTTGGGCTTTCATTGGGTTTTCTCTAGGACAGCAATAAATAAAAGGGAAGCACACAAAGCTCATTATTTTGCAGCTTCCAAGTAAATAGGGAGGCATTTTTTTAAGTCTGAAAAGCAGATTTTTTTCAAGGCAAGGCTAGTAGCAAATTCAAAAACACCACAATTAAAACCATGTGGTTGTTTTTGCTTATCAACAAATTGAATTATAAATGCGAATGAAAATAAGCTAGTTACAAAATGTTGCTGAATTTCTGGCAGGTCCTTGAAAAGGAGGCTTGCATATAAACGCAAAATATATATTTGCTATAAGAAATGCATGTCCAATGAACAATCCTGCCCAATGATCCTCGATATAATATTTGCAAGTGAGTTTCATTTTCGGAGACAGGCTCAATCAAATCCAAATCCCAAATAAAATTCAGAGATCTTAAAGGAAGTATTGTTTGCAAAAAGAGAGTCGATAGAACGAATCGCATCACCTTCGAGACCATGGTTCCCCAAGATCTTGGTGGGATCAATTGCATTGTAAGATATTTCAGTCATTTTACGACATAATTATAGGATTCGAAATGAATATAAATATAAATATATATATATATATATATATATATATATATATATATATATATATATATAAATATATATATATATATATATATATATATATATATATATATATATGTATATATATATATATATATATATATATATATATATATATATGTGTATATATATATGTATATATATATATATACATATATGTGTGTGTATATATATATATATATATATATATATACATATATATATATATATATATATATATATATATATATATATATATATATATATATATCAAATAAACGAAATAATTGATTAAAAAACTTTTGGAAAAATGCTCTAGAAAGGATGAAATAAATTTTATGGAAGCGACGCCATATCAGTTTCCAATGATAGGTGTTATTTTGATATTAAAAGAAAAATGCAATATTTTAATATAAATGATCGGATGTTTATTTCATTATAAAGAAGGTATGCCGGTAATAGTGGCAAATGACCACCACGACCACGCTTAAAGGACCATATCCTTTTCATGAAATTTTCCATAACCAAATCGCAAAGTGGCTGCCCTATGTCGTCGATAGCCTCACGAATTCCATCGTTGAGGTCTTGAATCGAAGCTTGGCTGTTGGCGTAGACCTTCTCTTGCACGTGGCCCGAAAGGAAGAAGTCGCAAGGTGTTAATTCACAAGATCTCGGTGGCCAATTGTGATCACCTCTTCGAGAGATAACACGGTCCGGAAGCTTTTCCCGTAAAAGATCAATGGTTTCGTTGCAGTCGCACGTTGAGATAGAGAGGCTTTTCAACAATAACTCTTGGGTTTTCCGAGCCCCAGATGCGTCAATTTTGCTTGTTGACGAAGCCACCGAGGTGGAAATGGGCCTCATCACTCAAGATGATTTTTCGATGGAATTCCGGATCATTTTCATGCATTTCAAGGACCCAATCAGCAAAGACACGACGTTGTTGATGATCGACCAGCTTGAGTTCTTGTGTTAACTCAACTTTATAAGCCTTAGGACCCAAATCTTTATGCAAAATACGGTGAAATGACATTTGTGGAATGCCTAATTCCAAAGAACGACGAGGAATGGACAAACCGGGGTTTTCTTCAACACTTTCGGCTACAGCAGCAATATTCTCGGCTGTTCTTGAGTGATGTTCACGGATTTTATTCTTAACATCACTAAGTTGTCCCAACAGCTCGAACTTTTCCACCAATTTCTGTATTGCGGTCCAACAAGGTGCTTCACGACGACGCAAAAATATTCGAGTTTTACGAACCGTCTCTGCCAAATTTTCACCATTATTATAGTGAATTTTAATAATTTCAATGCATTGCTGAAGCGTGTATCGTTCGATTTTTATTAATGGCGTAGTTTTTAACTTGTCAAATGTCAAAAAATGACTCGAGTTCTGTTCTGATACATTTTAGTACAAGATCTTATCAACGTCTGTCTTGATTTTAAGTTTCGCAAAAATTGTAGCTTTAAGAAGCTTTCGAAATTTTGAACTTTACCTAGCCGCCATTTTGATATTTTGACCTGTACTTGAAGTTCACCAGACGTTTACAGTCTCTATCTCATTGCAAAGTTGCATCACCATTGGTTGAAAGGATGGTTCACATCTATAGTAACGTAATTTTGCATGTTTTTCGACGTTTGCATGGTCGCAATTTCGTTCCAGACAATTTACACTCTGACTTTTTATTGTGAGCTTCATTACACACTCGAATTTATCTTTGTAACGATTTTCATCCAAATCGGAGCTATAGTTTAGTCAGAACAGAAGTCACGGTCTTTCATCTCAAACAGCCGCCGGCTGGTTTTCGCTTAGCATATTGGGCTGATTAACAAAAATATCTGAGATATTTCTCCACACATCATTCCTAAAAAATTTGGCGAAATTGTGATTTCTATCGTGGTTACAAATTTCGTTACATCCTACTCGTATATATTTTGTATATGTTATATTGGATAGTTTAAAAAGTATTGAGCCCTTTTTGTCACTAAATGGTGTTTGTTGTCATATATCGGACAATACTAATCAGATTGAGTCAAACTGACATGTGTTTGAAAGGTGACATTCCAGTGTACAATCTTCATATGGACAGTTTTGTATTCCATCATTCGTGTCAAAAGTTGTATTCATTTAAAAATGAGTGAAATTTCTGAAAAAAAATCGTTTTACAATATCACTAAGATCAAGGTGAGAATGCATCGTAGGCTCGGGCAAAAATATGTGGTGTCTACGGTCAAGATACTTTATCAAAAGCCACAGCCAAGAGATGGTTCGCTCGCTTTCGTTCTGGAAATTTTGATGTCAAAGATGCACCTCGCTCAGGTCGACCAATCACTGAACAAGTCGATGAAATCTTACAAAACAAGTTGGGTAAACAGACCTACGCTCATGTCAGAAGGGTTTTGTATTCAATTTACAAAATGCAGTCACCAGATCGAATAAAAACAAGAAACATGTCAATGACGATTTTATTGGAGAAAATATGAAATTCGAAGAGACTATTGACAATGTTGAACCAATTTCGACTCCGAGGTTTTTGTTATTGTTATACTCATAAATATCTCCCTTGATAATTATTTCAGATGTCCATTTGCGAGGGAGGAAACACATTTTTCATGTATTTCCCCCCTGTCCCCCACTGAAGCAAAACTTGACAGTTTAAGAACTGTTTTGATAAGCTCCTATGAAAACTTTCATTTCATTCTCATATCGGCTACGTTTGATGAATTTTTTTCAGGGGCCACTCTCCTGTATTGTTATCATCGATTAATGACATTTTTCGAATCCTAGAGTTGTTACAAAGCCCTTTTGCTAGGAGCTCTCTCCCGCCTCCTTGACTAGTTTCACTTATGAGTATTAATTGTAGGTACTCATCTTCAGTCATTCATTAAATTGAATCAAGTGTTCAAAGCATGCACCTTAAACGTTGAAGTTGGGAAAAAATAACTCATAATTATTCAAACTTCGCATTTAAACAGCCACTATTTTGTTTTACGATTACTGATAACACTCAAAGATATGCATGACACCTATCATCCCTGAAATTTTCATGCAAATCCTAGCAAAACTGTAGTGTCTGAGTCGGTAAAAAGCGCATGTTGTTCCATAGCCAAATGTTGCCATAGTAATAAATGCAGAGCATATTGTTCCATAGTAATACAGGAAAATTCAAACCGCTATAACTTCGCTAAATATGACTCAATCTGCAGGGTAGAGTAACCTTATGAATAGTCATTTGTGTACTGAATTTAATTGAATTTAAGGGTACCGTGAAGATTTTATTCAAGAAAACATAAAATCGATAAATCATACTATTACTAACAAAGTTGAGTGAATTGCGACTTCTCACGTATTTGTTGTTCTTGTACTCATCAAGGCTTACATTTTTGATTTTTTTCAGATTTTTCGGATCACAGGTGTCCAATCGCGAGGGGGGGGGAACACAAATTTTTCGTGTATCTCCCCTCCCTGTGCGCCCCTCGAAGCAAACTTTGCCAAACTAAGACCTGTTTTGAAAAGTTCTCAACAAGACCTTTCATTTGATACCCATATCGGCTACCTTCAATGAAATTTTTTTCGGGGGGTCACTCCCCTATATGGGGAGACCCCCCTTAAATACCTTTTAAAATTTGTTTGTAGTTAAATTTTGAAGAGAGCGCCACTTTACACCTACACACAAAATTTGATGTTTCTAGCCTAAGTAGTTACCGAGAAAAACTGCTGTGACACACGGACGGACAGACAGACGGACAGACAGGACGCGATTTTAGAAGGGTTTTGTAAAATTATTTTACAAAACCCTAAAAAATGAAGGAGACTGACACATAAGCAGCCATGACATTGCTAAGGAACTGAATATCCATCACCAAACAGTTTTGAACCATTTGCGTAAGGCTGGATACACAAAGAAGCTCGACGTTTGGGTGCCGCATGAATTAACACAAAAAATTTGATCGAAAGAATTTCCATTTGCGAAATGCTAATAAAACACGACGAAATTTTTGAAGCAAATCATTACAGGCGATGAAAAATGGGTAAGATACGAGAATGTCGTTCGAAAAAGAACATGGTCAAAAAAGGTGAATCATCACAAACGACTTCAAAGACAGGATTGACACCGAATAAGGTTATGCTGTGTGCATGGTGGTATTGGAAGGGAATTGTTTATCATGAGGTGCTACAACCTGGCCAAACACTCAATTCGGCTCTGTACTGTCAGCAATTAACCAGATTGCAACAAGCAATTCAAAAAAACCGGCCAGAATTGATCAATAGAAAGGGCGTTGTCTTTCATCATGACAACGCCAGACCACACACATCTTTGATGACCCAGCAAAAAATTGACAGGGCTTGGCTGGGAAGTGTTGATGCATCCACCATATAGTCCAGACCTTGCGGCATCAGACTACCTTTTTTTCGGTCTCTGCAAAACTTCCTTAATGAAAAGAAATTCACTTCAAAAAGGGACTGTGAAAATCACTTGATCAAGTTTTTCGCCGATAAACCACAGAAGTTCTACACAGATGGAATAATGGCTCAACCCAAAAAATGGATAGATTTACTTAAATAAAAAATTAAATAAAACCCATATTAAATAAAATTAAATAAAAGAAATATCCAATCGAAAAATGACAAAAAAGGCTCAATACTTTTTAGATTTCTTCTTAGCACTACAGCCCCTCTCGGGCTTTCGCATCCAGCAAATAGCGCTTCCAACTGCCTGGGTCCATTGACCCCGTCCTCCAATTTCGAAATCCGAGCAGCGATGAACTGTCTTCGTCGACCGAGTCAGATCAGCGTTTCCTCGGTTTCCCCACTGGTCTCCGGCCTTCAGTTCTCCCAACGAATACCTTTTTGGGTATCTGTTGTTCGTCCATACGATTCATGTCGCCAGCCCATTGCAGCCTCCGCAGTCTTACAATCGCTGAGGCCTCCGGCTCGTCAAAAATTTCATACAGCTCATGGTTGTATCGAATTCGCCATTGGTCCCCGGGTAGCTTCACTCCGGTTATTCGGCTTAGGACCTGTCGCTCAAAGGCGTTCAATATATTTGCGGATGCTTGGGCTACACGGAACGAAAAAATGTCTAAAACCCAATCAAATAGACAACCATTTCAAGAACATAGAGAACGATTTTGAGCTACGTAATTAAAGGATCATTTCAAAAGGTTCGAGTATGACTCCATAAAATCAAATGTAAAAATTATAGTTTCATCTTGACTCCTATTTTTGTTAGTAGCTAGAACGCAAAGATCATTTTAATGACACCTAGTAAATCATAACTAGAAAATATATAATATCAACTATTTTGAAAAATTGCTCTAACATGTCGAAAAAGTAATTATTATTATACTCCGTGCCTCTAATTTTGATTTTCGAATAAGAATAAATTACATAATTTTTGTTATTTAATAACGATGCGATTGAGTTAAAGTAGTCTTTCTTCTCGATTTTATTGCAGATTGCTTCATTAAAGATCTATATCAATAGTTTTGTCAAATTTACATTGTAGAAAAAAGTGACTATACTTCGCAGCACTTTTTTTGCAACAGAAAGTGCTAAATTTTTACGAGAATCGCAAACATTGGTATATGGTTTGAGCTCTCGAAGTTTGATTTAAATCTCATTGGGCTTTTTCAGACGCAGCGTTAAACAGGTTATATGGGCAAGAAGAGTGAGAGGCATTGAGGGAACCTGATGGTAAAAACAAGCCAACATTTTTTAGGGTGAACGAGCGTAACGCACATACACAAACGCATTTTGTTGATAATTTGGTGGGGGAAATTTTATACAAACGCCGGTAATCATTCCGAATTGAACATTCGATGAAGAAGGAAGTCGTCATGAAACGATTGCCTTTCTTTAATTTGCGTGCTAAAATGGATGCGTGGATGTGAGAAGCTACGCGTTATTTAATAAATTTATAAAAGCGGAGGCCATGTTCAATTTCAGGAAACAACACGACGAATATCACGCTTTCAATAAAGTTAAATTGCCTATTGTTAATCCATAGAAAATTAACAGTACGCATAATCTTCATAGAATCACATTATAATAAGCCAGTTGACAATACAACAAGAAAAATATGCGACTAAAAAGGATATTCAAATTTCGAATTTATTTTTCAGAAAGCGGAAAAACACGGAGGTTCTAATAAATCCAATGAAGTTTGTATCGACAAACTTTAACAATCATAAAATACATTTTTCATTCCAGTTTTTGTTACCTCGTGCACAATTCAAGGCTAAAACATCAATTCTCAATCGCTTATCTCTCTGTCTTCGCTTTCATGTTGTCCGCACGACGTTTAACGATCAAATAATCCTTTTGACACATACACTCGCAAGACGTGTATCGTATACAAAAATAGGTTGGCTGAACTATGCAAGGTGTAAACATCAGGGCGTAAGCGCGAAACCTGTTTGGATATGGGTTTTTACCATTCCCGTGTGAAAGAGCCCATTGCCCACAAATACTTTGGTGGTCCGGATTGAATAATCACGGAAGAATAATGTGCCAGAATATGGCGTTTGGGTTTCAAGCTATCATTAAAGAGTAATGTATATAACGAATGGTGTTCTGAAATTTTAGCCTTCAAATTTTCAACGTCCTCATAAATAAACGATGGTGATAATGACATTTGAACCAGGTCATACAATATATTTGTATATTTCCACACAACGTCGCCATGAGGAATGTAGTCTTAGCGAAAAATAAGTTAAAAATGTTAGAGCTTCATGCGCTGAAAAATGTAGTTTTTTCGATTACAAATGTTGTTTCTTAATCGGTTGACATTTATTGCGTGCGAATATCTGATTCACTATAATCAAAATTTCTGGTGCGATACTGCAAATCATTTAAATCAGTGTAGCCCTTTTTAATGAAATACTGTAAGGAGTCCATACGAAACGATTCCTTCGAAAACGTCATGCATAGTTTCTACTGCAAAATTTTGTGTTGCATGAAATGAAGGCAATGAGTTAAATATGCAATTCTCATATACTCCTGAAACATCATAGTCTAATGTTTCAATGTGTCCTTTTATAGTTTTCAATTGAACGCAACATTTCTTTACATTCAACGATCGATGATTTACTTTTCTCTTTCCTGAACAAACAAAATCGGCAAAAATATGTATGGGAAAATGTTCTTGAAAATCACAAAATTCGATTTAAGGCAAGATTATCACCGACGATAAGTGCTAAAATAAAGTTTACTCTTCTTTTTTCAGTAAGGGTGTCAATTTGTATTCCTTCTATTTCGAGAAGTTTAATGAGTTCAACAAGCACATATAAAACATTCTCATTTCCAACTTTTTTGACAATTTCAGATTTAATAAACATCGCGGGAAAAATATGATCCAAATGGGAGTTTCTATATTTATCAGGGATCGTAGGAAATTGAATGTAGAAAGCTGAAACTGCTTGGACCATTTACTTCAAAATCATCATTATATATAAAATACGATATATTTATTCTATCCTCGTACTTGGCTGTCATATTTTTCCATAAGGTTCCTTGAATGAAATTACTTATATGAGTAGTTTCTTTGGAAAGTTTATCCATGTAGATTAAAGTCCGGTCAAGTAGTTCTGGCAGTTCAAAAAAAGATTTTATTTGAAACTCAATTCGAGCATGGTTCCTTTGAGTTCAACTTTTTCTAAACTTGGAATCCCATTTTTCATTTTTTCACACACTGAACTTGATAAACTACAAATTCTTGAGGATATCGGAATATTTTTTGTGACTAGGAATTTTTTAATTTTGTGGTCGGTATTTACATTTTGAAAAATATTAGAGCAAAATTCTAAAAAAATTGTGATTTCTGATTGTATTGTCAGAAGACTCTAGAAAATCTAGAATTCTACCAGTCATTTTTTCAAATAAGTGAGATATTTCGTTTACAATTTCCAAAGTTTTTTTGTTGATAAATGGCTTTGATTATTGAGTTTTATTATGAAATGTACACAAGAACTTAAAAAGGAATCTTGCTAATTTTCTTTTTCAAAATTACAATGGGGTACATCGTGGCTTATTTCATCTTCAATTTCGTTTGTACTAAGATTGTACGATACCTGATTAGCGCAAGTATAGTTTTTGCCTGTTTCAATATTCTGGTCGTTTAAATAAGAATTTTTACAATGCCTTTTAAATGCAGAAAAAGTTGAAAAGAATGTGATATGAACAAGTAAATTTCTGTATGCTTTTAAGATTATGAGTGAATTTGTAATGAACAAACAGTTGATCGACATTTTCTTTCACATAAATTGCATTGCATTGTGTTGTACACTACAAATTCAAGTTACGAGTACAATGGTATGGTAAATTTTAAATCATTTGATACGCTCAATCCTAATTTCGTTTTACAAAGAGCTGATTTCACTAAGGAAGCCTGACACTGAAAGTGGTATGTTCATTTCATTTTTAAAGAAGAATGTTTGCAAAAACTTCCAAATAAATTTGCGTTCCTCTTGGTATTTTGAATTAAATAAGTAAATTATTTTATAGGTACGGGAGATCGCTTCTATTACAGTGTTGAATTTATACAAATGGTCACCAAACACCGAAAATGCATTTAAAATATCATCTTCGTTAGATTCAACTACTACCATAAACGGTTGGCACTTTAAATTTAGATATTGCAAATACTTACCTTGCGCAATATAATTGACCTCTGCATGTCGGAGACAGTATCTCTGTACTCTGTACTATGTTCTTGAATTACGCAGAAAATTATTAAAATTGAATGAAAAATAAAAAAGTCGAAAATTTAAAACCCAATATTTTTAGCTGGCATTTTCACTAAAACTTGAATTATTTTGCCCTGTCTAGAGTGAAACTCTGATTTGAACGAGATTTGGCACATTGATTGATGAGGTCCTAGCCCACAAAGATTTAAAATAGTCCAAAATAAAATGCATGCGTCACCACATAAGCTAGAATGAGGAAACTTTCTACGTAGGTCAAAAGTGGTGCTTCTTGAAATTTGCAGGGTAAGAAAATATTTTAAAGTGTTTAAGGGGGTCTCCCCATACAGGGGGTGACATAAACAGATTCCGATAAAACTTGAAATTATAAGTTATTAACGCAAGCTAATTTAATTTAATTATGCAAATCGGATGACAAATAAAAACTTCGAAAATTTACAGCTTAATATTTTTAGCAGCCGTTTTCAATAAGAATTCAAAATGACGGCCCCTGATGGTTCAGAAAAGAATCGAAAATGTATATATTAATGGCAATTCAAGTGCTGATTAAACTTTTATGGAAATCTTTTGAAATTAACTATTTAAGCCAAAAAGTTACCACCTTTGTGTGGTAACCACTGTGAAATATATAAACAGCAAATGTGAGAAGGGCGGAACCCGCCGATTTTCAATATGTGATCCATACGTGTGCAACTCAAATTAATTAGCAAAATATTTGCGCCTCTATGAAGGGTCCCCCAATACGAACGGCGGCAAATTCTTTTTGTTAATAAATACCCATGTAGTGCTACAAAAATTGCAATAAGAAGTCCAGTAGTAGGCAAGCCAAATTCTTTTTCGAAACCTTACGCTACATACGAGAAATTTACCTTTCCAGCTGGTGCTGCCAACGGGATTTTTTTTACTTCCGAAAGGGCAAAAAAGCGGTGCAAGCTCGAAAGAAATTGTGGGAAGTTTATGGTGAAGACTGCTTTACTGAATGCCAGTGTCAGCGTTAGTTTGCTCGCTTTCATTCTGGAAATGTTAATGTGCAAGATTCACCACATACTGGTCGTCCAACCACTACTGATGACAACAAAATAAAGGCGTCCATTGAAACCAACCGGCATACTCGTATGACAACTCGAGAGATAGGAGATAAGCTCGATATATCGAACCCATCCGTTTACTTACACTTGCAACAGCTTGGTTACGTAAGCAAACTGGAGGTTTGGGTTTCTCACGAATTAAAGGAAATCTATCTGACCAAACGCATTATTATATGTGACTCTGCTGAATCGTCGCTAAAATGACCCATTTCTAAAACGTATCATAACAAGTGATGAAAAATGGATTGTTTACGATAACGTAGTCCGCAAACGACCATGGACCAAGCAAGATTAGCCCCCCACAATCGACAGCCAAAGCCAATATTCAACAAAAGAAGATTCTGGGTAGATTCTACTTTGAGCTGGTTCCTAGGATCCAAACTATAGATTCGAATGTCTACTGTCGTCAACTATCGAAATTGAACGAAGAAATCTAGAAAAAATGCCCTGAACTGGCCAATCGTAAAGTCGTGATGTTCCATCATGATAACGCCAGACCCCACACCACCCTGATAACACATCAAAAATTAATGGAGCTCAATGGAGAAATGGTGCCACATGCACCCTCTAGCCATGACTTATCACGATGAGACTATCATTTGTTTCGCTCCATTCTAAATGAATGATAAAACTCTTGATTCTGATCAGACTGTTAAAAATGAGTTGGACCAGTTCTTCGCTTCTAAAAACCAAGGCTTCTTTGAATGTGAATTTTTCAATTTACAGAAAGATGGCAAAAGGTCATCCAAAAAAAATGATCAATATACCATTGATTAATGTTTGTAAATAAATTTACTTTGAAAAACATGAACAAAAAACGACATTCATTATGGTACACAATATATTGTTAACACGGTGTAGCAAGTTTATGTGAACATGTGACAATACGAATTTAAGATGAGGTCCCTGTTAGAGATGTTTGTTTATTATCATTGCAAAACTATTCCACAGATTAATGTTTTTAACGTCTGTGCTAAACATTTTAAATCAATTTAATGTAAATCTATACGTTTATGGGCTCTACACTGAGCTTTCCATTGCGACGTACGAGTCATAGATCTAGTTCAGAAAGCTCCGATAGCGTGAAATTACTTATGAACATGTTTTTGTATGTAGTTACTTTTGAATGAAGTTGCATTAATTAATAATTTTTCTGAAGAATTATTAAAGAAAAAAAATGTTGGGTGGTGGTTTCGAAGTGCGTACTGCATAAAGTCTCATCAGGCCATCACACTAGACACACACGGGTGACGGCGACCACCATACTTGAGGTAAGCGAATTATTCCAATTTATTCTACTTATGCAAACTGGACAAGTTTTTATAACTACGACTCATATTCAGGTTAATTTTCTCCTGTAAAAGAACTTGTTGAGTTTGCATAAGTAGAATAGATTGGAATAACTCTCTCATTTCAAGTATGGTGATCGCAATCAACTCTTGTGTGTCTAAAGTGTGATGGCCCGATGCGATTTTATGTAGTACAAACGTCGAAAGCACCTTCCAGCATTTTGCTTCGTTAATAAGTTTTTAGAAAAATTATTAATTAATGCAACTCAATCAAAAAGTATCTAAATACAAAAAAAAAATGCATAAATAGTTTTAAACGCATTACTTCGGATGTAGCAAAATATAAATAATTTATATTTATTTATACATACTTGTATAGGTATATTGATTTAAAATATTCATACTTCATTAGTTTATACAATCACAGCAATAACTTTAAATAACAATTGTTATTATTTAATAATCACATTACATCTGATCTCAATTTATATTTCTATTACTAAGCACATTACTTGATTATAATTTATGAATATTATTTGCTTAATTTATTAACAAGGAGTCATGCTTTCACTTCATTACTGATGGCTATTAGGGATGGGCAATAACTGATCATTTCGTTTTGCTTCTGGAAGCAATTTCGCTTTCCATTCCAGTTTCATAGAAAAGCTAACATAACATGAATATGTAACGCGAAAATTTTCATTACTAATTTCATTTCGATTATAAAGCAGCTATCAGAAAATTGAACAATAAAGTACATATCAAGAGTATTAGATGACATAAAAAATCAAAAATGTTACCTTAGATCATACAATTACAATTCAAAGAGCATTTTAGATTTTTCTTCTGAGAGCTTTGCTTTGGAGAAAAGACGCTCACATAGCACGGAAGTAGCGGCTTCACTCAATATTTCTTTCTGAAATATTGTAACCTATGTATTAAGTTCCTAAAGACAATGTCTTAATGTCTCACCGTGTGATGTCTTCTCATTTGCAGCTTTATGAAATGAACCCCAAACATCGAATTTCCTTTCCTTCTATATTTTTCCGTAGAAATTTTCAAAGCAACAGTTTGCTCATTTTCATCTGTACCTGAGTTTTCACCTGTTTTTCTGTCGGCTTTTTCAACCAGTTTATCAATTATTTATTTTTCTTAATTTATTCATTCAGAGCTTGATCCTTAAACGGTATAGATTTAAATCTAGAGTCTAAAAGAGGTCATATGGAAAGAATTGAGTTTTGCTCCATACAGCCAAATCGTTTCGATCGGTTAATTTCATAAACAAGCGATTTAATTATTGTATTGAAAAGTAGAACGGTTTATTATTAAGAACCATTTTCGGGTATCTACAAGGGGCGTTCCAGAATAAACGAGATTGAGCTAAAATAGAAACGACAGCAGCTTTTTTTCTGATAAATTCGAGTTTATTCATTCAAAATAGTCTCCTCCGGCCTCGATACACTGTTATGCGCGATCCAAAAGGTTTTCGAAAGAGTGTCTCAGGTTATTGATCGGAATGTCCTTCAGGATGTCGGTACAAGCCTTTTGAATGCCCTCTACGGACGCAAAGCGTTTTCCTTTCATTGCCAAATGCAATTTTCTGAATACGTAGAAGTCACAGGGACCCATATTAGGCGAATACGGTGAGTGGTTGATGGCTAAAATGCGATTTATAGTCAAAAAATCAAAAGTCTCGTTTATTTTGGAACGCACCTTGACTTGTGCGGAACAAAGTGCACAGACCTTTCGTAATCGGTTAAAATGCGATAAATCGATGTTTTGGAGATGTTCAACTCCGATTCCATGAATTTCAACGATGATTTCGGCTCATTTTTGATAAATCCATGCACAATTTTGATGGAGTTCTCGGTGATCACTGATTTTGGGCGGCCCGTATGTTCATCGTCATCTATGTCCTCACGACCATCTCTGAAACGTGTTAACCACTCATGAACTCTGGCACGAGATAGACAATCATCGCCATAAACTTTTTTTTATCAATTCAAATGTTTCCGTAAATGTTTTACCGATTTTAAAACAAAATTTGATATTAGCTCTTTGTACGAAACTCATTTTTGTACCGATGACACAAACATACTGTCACTTTAGACGCAATAAATTCGCTTCCACTGAACCGAATATCACCAAACTTTCACTGGAAGTCAGGGAGGGAGGTAGCTTTCTAACGCATTATCTAATTTACAGATGGCGCCACCAAAAAAGTTTATGAAAAAAGTCTCGGTTTATTTTCGAACGCACCTTGTATTTTGGGTTATCTGAAGCTTTGTTACTAGATACTTGGCACATTGGATCCAGGTAGGTGAGCCGTATAGGATGATCAGTTGGATTGCTATTTTGACGATGAGGATTTGTTTCTGTTGTTGAGACGCGAATTATGATTGAGAAGGGGGTAGAGCGAGAGCATGACCTTAAACGCTTTGGAGCTAATATGCTCAATATGACTTCTGAAGGTTAGTTATTTGTCGAATATAAGCCCAAGATAATTGAGATCCTCCAGAGAATAGTTTGCCCTAAAAAACTTATTGGTCGCTTGGGTAGGTGAGCAGGCTTACGCTTCCTGGTGAAAAATTTTGACTTCGTTTTTGCAACATTCATTTTAATTTTCCATCTATGGTAGTATTGATATGTAAGTTCTAACGCTGTTTCAAGGCTGGCAATAATGGAGTTTGGATCTGCGCCTATGCTATAGATGCAAATGTCGTCTGCGAAAGCTGCAACTTGGCAGTTGGGTAAGGAAGGAAAGTCAGACGTATAGATGTTATATAGTGATGGGCTTAGACAGAAGCCTTGCGGAACACCGGCGGTAGTACTTTTCACTGGGGAAGTGCTTTCCCCTACTTTGATCTGGAACTTCCTGTCAGTTAAAAAGCTTGCAAAAGGTTCAACATGCATGCGGGTGTGTTATATTTCTGAAGTTTATAGACAAGAGCATCATGCCAGACTGTATCGAAGGCTTTTTCGATGTCCAGCGTCACCAAACCTGCAGCCAATTTATTGTATCTCGCTGCTTTGACGTCCTTCGTACCACGGAAAAGCTAATGCTCTGTCGAATATCTGTTTCTGAAGCCGAATTGAAAATCAGGTAGGATATTATTGTTAGCCATTAAATCATTTAATCTTTCTAGGATTACTCTTTCAAAGAGCTTACCTAAACCTGTTAGTAAGCTAATGGGCCTTTAGTTGCCGGAAGAGTGCGGATCTCTTCCAGGCTTCAGGATAGGTTTAACTAAAGCTTGTTTCCAGATGAATGGAAAGAAGGAGAGCCTAAGGCCAGCGTTGAATAGGAGGCATATGAAGACTATTTCTTTTTTGGGTAAATTTTTAAGTACTATATTCGGTAGGCCATCGATACCTGGAGCTTTGCCGTTTTAACTTTTTTAAGTAAACCTATTAACTCTCTTGTTTTTATTAATACACCAAGAGGTAAAGATATTTGGTTAGGTTGTTGTTCCAAAGCTTTAGCCACCATAATTTCTGCTAAATTGTTGCAGAACCTATTGGAAATATTATGGAACAGATTAAATTTATCTGCAAGTATATCTGTTTTTCCTTGATTGGAGTAAATATGCTCTTCGTTGTTATTTATTATGGAATATGATAACGCGTTTAAAAATTCTACATAAAAACTAGACTTTCCGCGAGTTGTAGTCCAGATTTGTTAGTATGTTGTTCCATCGGAGATTCCGGAGCTCCCTGAATTCTTCTAAGGTGAGCTCGAGAAAAAGCTTCGCCAAGAATGGGTGAAGATTAATGTAGAATACTTGCGAAAAATCATCTACAGTATGTCGAAGCTTTTAAAATGTGTTACTGAACAAAAAGGACATGCAATAAAATACTAGTTTTATAAAATATTGGTTTATTTTTACAATTTAGCCTATGTGCGGATCTTTCTGAGAGGTGCTATTTTCCGTTTCTTTTACGAAACTTCCTATGTATTTTTAAGGTTTTGTAGAATCATTTTACAAAATCTTACTAAAATCGCGTCCTGTGTGTCCGTCTGTCCGTACAAAACCACTTTTTCTCGCAAACTACATAAGCTAGAAACATAAGATTTTGTAGGTAGATGCAAGATGCCACAATAAGAAATTTATAAGGTGTTTGAGGGGAGTCTCTCCATACAGGGGAGTGGCCATTGGAGAAAAAAATTTCATTGCATGTAGGCAATATGGGTATCAAATAAAAGGTCTTGATGATAACTTTTCAAAACAGGTCTTAAAATTACAAATTTTGCTTTGAGGGGTGCAGGGGAACGGTGAATGTACGAAAATTTTGTGTCCCCCCTCGTGATTGGACACCTTTGACCCGAAAAATCTGAAACAAATCACAGAGGTGAGACTTTAAGAGTACAAGGGCAATAAATATCTCGGAAGTCGAAATTCGATTAACTATAAATAAATTATAAATTTTATATTTTGGCCTATAAAATGAAAATGGAATCCTTAAATTTACCAAGAGCTATAATTTAAGTTTTTTGAAAGTAATTGTATGTGTTAAGACCTAGACCTGCTCGACCCTAATATTAAATTATAATCGTTACCTTTGTTTGATCCGAGCATAAAATTCTGTATACATTGTTGCATTTATTCATTGACACTTTGGCAGCAAATTTAAGTTCAATGTAACTTAAGATCCATTGTTGATAATAAACTTCCAACTCAAATTGTAATCCAATATGTACACTGTTTTCGATGTTGAGAAAATTTAATTGCTTTAACGAGTCAGCACATTTCAATTTGTAATTATTAGAATAAGCATTTTTTATCTTGTTTAAGCCAGAGAAATAAATTTTATATTCATTGTCAATTTAATCACGAAGCGGAACACAGCGTTTTCTTTCACTGCAGGCGTAATATAGGGAGAGTTGGTGAAGCACCAAATCTCCGCAGTAGCAATTATACTGGTCAGTTTGCACCGAACAATCCATCGGTGAAAATTTATAGGATAGTGAAAATTTAGTGTAAATTGTGAAGGACATTTTGAAGTGAGAGAAATGGACTAGTTAGATTAGTTGTGAAGGACGTCGACACATTGAAGATACATCAGTGTAGCACTGAGGTATCAACCAAAACCAGATCGGGTTTAGTACTCGGTCGACGACAGGAAAGCGGAAAGCATTGGGCTTGCCGCTATACAAACAGTATGTATTCTGAAAATTTCACAATAATTGAACAATAAACAGCTAAGTTACAGCCGATTGAATATTTAACAATTACAACAACATTAACACGAGATACTAGGGAGATACACGTTTGCAACGGACCTAGACACTACAAATATTTCGGAATTTTGATAAAAATTTTAGAAATGGTTCATAATATTGATGTGTTGTCATGACTAATTAAGCGACGGGGTCAAAACCCTTGAAAAAAAAAATGGCGGCGGATTTAAAAACATAATAACCATAATATTTTACGAACTCAATTTATGGAATCTGTATATTAGTTCAGTTTTGATATGCAGAATATATTGTCTGATTTACTAATTGTTTTACAAAACCTTTCTAACAGGAGCACTATCTTGCTACTTCAACTTGTTTATATCTATCAAGGAAAAAACTTTTGTATTTGTGTGATATATAAGGCTATTATGTTCTTCTCATACCATATACATACATATATTTTTTTAGGGTTTTGTAAAGTAATTTTACAAAAGCCTACTAGTTTCGCGACCTGTCTGTCCGTCTGTCCGTCCGTGTGTCACAGCACTTTTTCTCGCAAACTACTTAAGCTAGAAACATCAAATTTTGTATACAGGTGTAACGTGGTGCTCTTTTCAAAGTTCAACTACAAAAAAAATTTATAAGGTATTTAAGGGGGATCTCCTCATATAGGGGAGTGGCCCCTGAAAAAAAATTTCATCAAAGGTAGCCGATATGGGTATCAAATGAAAGGTCTTGATGAGAACTTTTCAAAACAGGTCTTAATTTGATACTTTTTGCTTCGAGGGACGCGCAGGGAGGGGAAATACACGAAAAATTTGTGTCCCCCCCTCCCCTCGCGATTGGACACCTGTGATCCGAAAAATCTGAAAAAAATTATGGTGGTAGGTGTTTATGAAATTCGCTCAACTTTGTTCATAATAGTATGATATTCGAATTTCACGTTTTCCCCAATAAAATCGCGTCGGTACCCTTAAATTGAACGAAATTGGATACTTACGTAGTCCTGCTAAGGGTTCTTAAACTTTCTAAGTTTGATGAAAATCGAATGATATACACGGAAGTTATAGCCGTTTGAAATTTCTCCAATTACAACAACAATAACACATGATTTTGGTATTTTATGGACTTTCCATCCAATCAGTCACTGCAGTTTTCACTTGATCTTCTTGAAATTTTCCAATAAGATCAATAACATTAATATTTTTGAGAATTCATGATTTGAGTGATTTTTGTTGGTTTGCAACAAAATGGCGACCATTGAAAATAGAAAAACCGCGGATTTACTTATAAACGTGCACATCTCTTTGACATATTTGTTGAGGTTATTCATAGCTGGTGACTGCATTTCTGAGAAGTTGGGTACAAAACCCTTCTGACATGAGCGTAGGTCTGTTTACCCAACTTGTTTTTTTAGTTTTTCCCGTTTTTTATTGACTTACTCGTATGAAATGAGAATGAAATAGAATTTCTTACTTATGCGGGTCTTTTTGGGAGTCACTGTATATATGTTCAAGTAAATCCACACAAATTGCATGAGCGTATGAATTGCCCTTAAATGAAAGCAGTGCGACAATTAACAGTTCCAGCTACAATACATAAAACATTAGAACTGAATTGCAAACAATTTCATATTGATCCAGTTCCCAATATGTATCGTCGTCCATTGTACATGCATAGCTTGAATGCTCGCTACGGCCTGATATTTGGCCTAAACTGTAACTATAGTTGGAACCGTTCCGACCAGTACCGAATAATTACTAGGTTTTCTTAACAGTTCCGGTCGGAGCGGTCCATCCCTAATGGCTGTGTCCAGTAACCACGCGCTAAATGCTCAACGTTTTCTGGTTAATAATTGTGATGAAAGATAATATTTAATAAACCATGTAATTTACGATGTTTATTTTTTGAATACTAATTTCAAAAATGAATGTTAATAATTTTAACTCTGCAATGGTATATCACCCACTTTAACATTTTGTATTCTTGTCGGCTAGAAATATAAGAAAGATGCATCGATTGAGTGATTCCTTTCCATAAAATTGGGAAAGTATTAGTAAAGAAACATTATTGATTCATTAACTGAATAAAGCCAAAGATATAATTTTCATTTTAAAGTTTGTATACGAGTACATCACGTTCTGAAAATGGTAAGACCGAAATGGAAATTTCTTAGGCAGCGAATTTCATGAAATAAAAAAAATCTAAGAAAATCAATTTAGTGCTGGAAGATTAAGGCAGTCTGCAAGTAAATAATTAGCTTAATCAAATTTCACACGACCAAATTCAAACCTCAATGTACAGAAATACTAGGAAATTCAAAGCAAGAATTTAATTGGGAAACTTTTCTATATTATGTAATGGAATGCTACACTTCTCAGAAGTAATTGAATTGGTGCGAGGCATCATGTATATAATGTCGGTATTGGTTGACTGAGTACAATGAACCTGCAAATGTTTTTTATTAATATACGATGTCCCTTTCGCTATGACGTCATCTTAATAAACTAGATAGAGTGAAAACTGTACAAACTTTTGATTTATCACAAGCATTGAATCTGCAGAGAAATATCCTGCCCCGTCCTAGAGAATGCGGCCTCCTCTGCATTCTTTTGTAAATGTTCCCCAATTGTAGTATACGTTTTTCTCAATATGGCCAATTTGAATACGAGTTTATATGATAAACAAATTAGTTGCAAAATTATCTGTTGATATGTATCTCATAAACAGGAGAAAAATGTTTCAACATGGAGTAGTAGAGTGTTGTAGCTCTACAGGAGGAAATTTAACCCCATTGAATACGCAAGGCAGTTTTAGTAACATTTGGGAAGCTACATGCAATGGACTTGATTTCGTCAAGTTGTTCGTAAAAGTGTATAGGATTCCGCCGTAATTTTCATTCAAGAGTTACGAACACATGTTAGGATGTTCATATTCCACGGTCTCAAGTAAAATTTCGAAAGAAAAATTTGTTTTAAAGTTCATTGCCGAGAAAGCTTTAGTCTTGCGCAATAGCAGGACCTAGCACATATCTAGAAAAGTTGAGAATATGAAGGAAAAGTGGATTTATAGATATTGTATGCTGCTGGCTGGATGCAGCACATGGAGTCTGTTTGCTTTGCGCTTTTCAGTACCATGCGTTAATTCAACGGCTGCTACAAAGCTTATATTTAGTTTTCGTGTCTATGAATCAGGCGCTGAAGGCAAGTGTAGTGCTTAGTAAGAGTATTGAAATTTAGGGGAAATATAAAAATGGAATCATCACTGTATGGCATCCAGCACATTTATGTTCGCATACTTTTATGAAATCATTACGTTGGTGGTATCGAAGGAGACCACTGTGCCGATTGTTTGTTATGAGACTCCCTCACCGGTTCAGGGAGTGGCACGGCTAAATCCTGATGTACGATTTTAATCCAATTGTCAAATTTCTGAAAGAATTTATTTGATTTTTAATGCGAAAAGACGTTGATAGTGATATTTCCAAGATAGAAATTACACAAAAATCTTATGAACCGGAACTTTCTACTCTTGAAAATCTAAATTATCATATTCCGAAAGCATTAAGCTTATTGTTCCCTTGTGTAAATTCTGCCGAACCATAACTGGGGCGACCCTTTCATGAATACCAAAAATAGGGTTATGGTCATAGATATAGTACAGACTGTAAGACTTTCCAAAGGCTTTTGGAAGCCTGGTTGGCAAAAAGAGCTTTTTGTGTGTTGTGCAGAATCATTGACCTGCAAATTTTGCTTGTGCGCGTGTCGAAAAGTATGTCAACTTGCGTGGAGTATTAGCATATACATTTTGTGGATACAGGACAGTTTTCCGCGAATTTTCAAAAGCTCTTTGTTAAGCTTTTACTTTAAGACTACTTTCCACTCTCATATTGTTTCATCTTGGGTACTGGGCACTCTTTTGGGTGGCTCATTATCGGTATCGTTGTCGGTTGCCTTGTTATTCCTGTCGACGTCCTTGTTGTTTTTGGCTTCGTGTCGCTTTTTTTACATCTTCGACATATCCTACGGCAGAAAGTAGTGGTCGTCGCCATCACGTCGCATGCTTATCCCTAGGAAAAACTACCGAATACTTTGAGCACAGTGCTGATGCTCGTGTCGTTACGGAAAATCGAGGAAATCTCGCACTGGTATCGACACGTCGAGGCGTCGTGTGTTAGTGCCGTTGCCACTGTGTTGTACTAGACGCTGAAAGTAAGAGGAATTATAAAGTAGGCTTTGAATCGGACTCAAAAATGAGTTAATCCTGCCTCTAACTAATAGATGTCCTTCATACTCGTTTCATCCGTCATTATATGTTAAGTTTTTCGTAATTTTTGCTGTTCGAGGATAATTGGAGCGCGCTGCATCTGTCTTCTTTCTGTAACTCGAAACGAAGTAGTAAATATTTACGGTCAGTTCATTTTTCGGGAAAAAACATGTTAAATATTCAAATGTGAACGCTTGTCGCTTCTTTAAATGCTTCGCTAAAGACCGAGGAAAGATTCTTAAATTTTAAAAAACCACTTCAATTTTTCGCGTTTGATGAAATCATTCTTGTGCTATTTGTACTAGTGCTTGTGTGCCGCAGTGGTGCTTTCCGTTGCAAGCACATTAATATATCTGTGGTCCTGGAGAGCTCCGGAAAAAGTTCGCTGTGAAAGAAAATGCCAAACTTTATGGATATTAAATGTGTTAAGCACAACTCTTTGCCTGATGAAAAGCAAAACTTAAAGTGAAAAAAATTGATCGAATGCTTTGATTAGATTTTCCCCATTTTATTGCGAAATTTGTCTTAAATGACTTTTTCCAAGATGACCCATTAAACATTGTCTCGATGATTCGCGTAAAATGAATAAAGTTTTAAAATATGACAAATATATATATATATATATATATATATATATATATATATATATATATATATATATATATATATATATAAACATAGTAAATAATGAATACATGCTAATCGGTCATTTCTTCCTTGCAATTGAAAACAATCCAAAGAATTTGAACACATTTCCGTGAAATGCTTACGTCAGGTGGATATAACATTTATTAATCAAGGGGGACCAGAGAGAATCGAAATCGAAAAATTCTTATTTTTTTCGAAATCGAAACCCAACAAGATTAACAATTGTTTCGATAGAGACTTCTCGAGGCATACATTTATCGAATTTCAAGTCTATATGAAAATAAAAGAATATTTGAAGACTATTTCTAGTCAATATTTTCAGAATACATCCTCTTATTCATATGCTTTTTTCCAATCATTTAGCTTGCTTATATCTGTAACATGTAAATTTCGATATTGCGGAAATGGTTATCTATATACTTAGTCTTTGTGATTAATGTGTTTCAAGTGTTCTAAGATATACTACTTTTCTTGGGTTTCAATCTCTATCACATTCCTCAGATGAATATCATATAACCTACCTACAGTCTTACCTATAAGAAGTTTGGATTATATGTTACAATCTGAATAAACGCCGTCAAATCTTGATTCACTGTTCAGGCAACTTCTGCATGCAATTCTTCATTTACTAACCTCAAATCAAATAAATGAAATGCTGTCATCTTTGTTAAACTATCTGAAGAATGGTGAGGATGTAAGCAATAGCTTTTGATTATTTACATTCTCTATTCAGCACAGCTGTAATTCTATCCAGCACAGAGTAATTCTTTTAGTTTCCTGATTGCGAATATATTTTGTTTCTTCGTTCAAAACACGAATCTTATGTTTTTTTTCAGTTTAATAATGTGTGACGTTTGAATTAGTTTTGTTTATTGTCGTTACTTATTCGTAGTAGCTTAAAAAATATTATGGAAAATGTAAAATTAATGTACTTAGAAAATTTAGAACCAAAGCATAAAATACAAAAAAAAATCCTGCGCAGCTTCATACACTTGCGTTTAAAGCTGCTCGTAGAAACAACCTATGTTGCTTGGTATTGCGTTAAGCTTAAATGTTGCTTTTATGTGTTAATTATTCTACTTACATCGATAAATAAATTTAGCCCAGGTTCTCCATTTGGCAAAACCTGGAGACAAAATGAAACCAAATTTGTTAATAGATTGTATTTACTTAGAAATAAATTTAGAATGCAAAGAAAGCATGATTTTATTTGTTAGTTGGTCTAATCTTGATTCAAACTTGAACTGTTTGTTCTGAAATGCCATTTTTTATTTGAGTATCTTTTTTCATTTCCACTTGATTCTCCTTTTTTGAATAATTTCCCTAATATGACCTGCATACTCCAGATGAGATTCACGTAACGAGCCGCACGCAATTTCCACAGCTTTTTTACTTACGTTTTCATACCTTAAGTTTTATCGAATCCTTAGCAGGAAAAATACTCGCTAACCAAAATAACAAATCAAAATATTACTTCTATAATTTTATCAAGTTCAAATTAATTTTTAAGGCCGTGCAAATATTTTGGTGTATTGATGTTT
Organism: Odontomyia ornata; assembly: GCA_963969285.1. Lineage (NCBI taxonomy): Eukaryota > Metazoa > Arthropoda > Insecta > Diptera > Stratiomyidae > Odontomyia > Odontomyia ornata. Next base: position 2,826,286 of record OZ017743.1, read on the forward strand.
TCTGTGATTGTTTATCAAATAGAGCGTAAACAGAATTGAATAAAAATAAAATACTTAAAAATATTCATAATTATACTAATAATATGTTTATGCAGTTGAACCCCTTAAATACTTTTCAACAAAACCTTTAATACTTTTCAACAACACCTTTAATACAACATAAATACATGACATAAAAAAAGTTCGAAGCAATAAAGCAAACACCAAGAAAATAAATATTGCAGTGAAATAGTTTTCTAAGAAGCAAATACTGCGAAGGCCAAAGTGTTCTAAATCCTTAATATCTGCTTTCCGAGAACCGGAATAATTCTACGCAAGCCATTATTGGTAGGTACATATTTATAAATCCACCAAATTATCCAAAAATATTTTATAACGCAGTTGATTATGTTCCCAAAACAAGCATTTTACATAAGATTATCATCCTTAAATTCAACAAAGATAATCAACCCTTTTTCGATTCTCAATACCCTACTTTCGACATAAGTACCTCTTCTCACACAAGTAGAGACTTGATTTAATATCTAGGTTGCCACTTTTTTCTTTGAGTGTATTTTAGATAAATGTTCAAGGATATTTCGATGTCGATAAGAATTAGAATTTCCTTCGCCCATTATATAGAGTAAGGTGATGCTCAGAATGATGTCATGCAGACTCATCGCTTCGTCTATCCTTATCACTATTTTTTATGGTCCTGTTGCACATATATTGCAGCACAATATGAGGAGTTGAAAATTGCAAATAAGTTGGCTGTCCTGAGGCCTGTATAATTATAACGCCCTTGTTTTTGAATGTACCACTCTACTTTACATAAATATCCAACCTCAAGATTGGAGTCCATGCATTCAACATAATATTTATAGCCTTTAATATGGAGAATTTTTTTAAACTGAAATGCATGAATAATCGACAAAGTTACTGGTTGCTGAGAGAATAAAATAACATTACGTAATCATTTAGAAGAGCAGTGGATGACTCCCGTGAGCTGAAAACAAAGCATTATTCATTGATATAGCGTGTTGTGCAAAGCGAATATTTGATTTTGTACTTCATTTCTAGTTTAGATTTCCTAAAATGCTGAAAATTTTTCCTAATCTAATTTATTCATGTTTTATTTCTTTCGCCGTATTTCTGAATACTTTTTTTAGCCTCTATACATCGAAATTTGATACTAACATATTGTATTTAAGTTTGAAATGGGCACCAGTACTTTCGTAAGATTTGTGGAAGCTTTTTTTTATAACGACCCGTCATAGGTGAGTGCAAGGTGGACGTGGGAATAGAAATAATGTTCTGTCATTGTATACTCAATAACGCTAGTGATAAAAACATCAATATTCCCAATTTTCCCAGAAGACTATTTTGCTTTGATTAACAAAAAATTTATGCGTCGATATATATATGCATATTGCCCGATTCGCTGTTTTGAAAGTTCTTTCTAAGCAAAAAAATTACATGATTCTCTTAGTTACGCACAAACTACCAGGTCAGCCCGAAAATTATCCGGCCTGCGCTCATATCGCACGAGAATCATAGAATACGATGGCGGTCCGATAAGTACTTAGCCTCACCGCCCGATGGCGTCACTAAACGGCTACTGTCAAAATTTTAGCCGAATCGGACTCGTAGTTTTGTTTCGACAGCGTGCGGAAGTGGGCGTGTCTGAGGATTTTAGAAAAATGGCGAAAGAGCATAATGGGTCGGTGATTTGATTCTTGATTCTGGAAGGGAAATCGCGCAGCGAAATCAAAAACCCCTTGCATGCTGTGTAGGTGACTGCTCTTGAGATGGCGACCGTAAAAAATTGGTTTGACGAGTTTCAATGTAGTCGCACGTCGGCTTTTGATGAGCCACGCCCAGGTGCCCCGAAAACGGCTACCACTGAGGATATCGTGCCAAAAATCCACAAGCTCTATTGGCAGACCGCCGATGGAAGGTGCGCGAGATAGCCGACACATCTCAAAAGATCGCGTGGGTCATATCCTGCATGAAATGTTGAGCATGAGAAAGCTATCCGTGCGATGGATGCCAGGTTGTCCACTACGGGCAACAAACGCAATCGTGAGACCACTTCAGGGCAGTGTTTGACGCTGTTGCAACGCGCAATCCAAAGGAGTTATTGCATAGTTTTGTGACCGTCGACGAAACATGGTTCCACTGGTACACACCAGATACCAAGGAGCAGTCGAACCAGTGGACTTCACGCTGCGAACGTGCTCCGAAGAAGGCGAAGGCTGCTTTTTCTGCATCGACTACCTGGAGAATGGCAAAATGGTCACAGGGCTCTACTATGCCGAATTATTGGGCCGGTCCGAGGCCGAATTGCAGAAAAAAGGGACCCATTTAGCGAAGAAACAAGTGTTCTTCCACCATGACAACGCACCGGCTCACACCTCCGCCCCCACCACGGCTAAATTGGTCGAATTCTCCAGATTTGGCCCCATGCGACTTCTTTTTGTTTCAAATCTTGAGAAAGTCACTCGCCGGGCAGAATTTGAGTCGAATGAGGAGATCATGGCCGCCACGGAGACCTACTTTGCAGAGCTTGAGAAAACGTATTTTCCAACCGGATTAAAGAAGTTTGAGCATCGCTGGGTCAAGTATATCGAACTAAGAGGGGATTATATTGAAAAGTAAATCGCCACTTTTCCAAAATTTTTTGTTTTTCTTTTATAGGCTAGGAGTACTTATTCGCATCTCACCCAAATTCACCATGCTGCTTCGCGTACTATCAACTGTTTGTTATGTTTTCGCACCAACTAGTTTTTATATGAGACCACGCTTCCTAGCGGATAACGCGCCAACTTCACGCTACATCATAAAGTGCTTCGATTCTCGAGATGCATTTCGTATCCATTCTCTCTGACATCTATGGGGCACACAAAATAATGTGAACTAATCCTTTTCATGAACATCTATTCCAAAAATCATGATCAGCTCTCAGAGATAAAAAATATTCAATATAATACGACGCATTCAAAAAAAAAACTCTAAGTAATTGTCTCTTCAGTATCCCGCCGATAGGGTCAAAAATGCCCTAAGATACTGAGCTCATAAAAGCAGAACTACAGGTCCACGCTTCAATCAGTGCTCCCTTAGTCTTTTTTTAAATACCAAAAGTGAGTTTGCTATCTTAACCATTTCTGGTAGATTGTTATATATACGCAGAGCATCATTCGTTGCATCGTTCTTTAGACGATCCGTTCTGGCAAAAGGTATTACGAATTGAGCTGCATTCCTCGCATTATATGGGTTGATCTGTGATACCTTAATTAATGGTCCACTAGTTTTTAAATTTTTGTAAACTTAGCTTTCTCCATTACAATGATTTGAATGTTAATGATTTTCCTAATTGGTACATCAAACCAGTTTGAGTAAGCATTGGCAGTTTCAGAATGTTTTTATGCGCTTTGGTCAGCAGCCTGGAAATACTATTTAAATGTTGCTTTGCTGATTGACTCCAAATAAGTACTCCACAATGTTTCACCCGTTGATTCCTTTTATATCCACATACTCTATACCAGAATGTTCAAACGATCTCTGCGGGGCACGAACGCAATCCTGGGTGCTGTGGTTACCCACCCGGACGCCTTGATTCGCACGCATCGTGTTTTTATTCGTGGGGTATTTTTGCGGGCTTCGCACTTGCTCACAATTATGTAGTGCGCAATATTCTTGTTGGCGAGTGCCTACAATGAGCCTTCATTGATAATGTTTTTTAAGCCTACTTTTATCCTACATATAGGTAAATTGTTCATTTCACGACAAAATGTGAGGAATGTATGAATACAAAACCTATTCTTGAACTTTCGACTCGAGCGGGATATATTGCCGTTTGCATCAGTTTGAGGGAAAATCATTTCATCGTTTGAAACCTCGCTTGAGAGGCTTCTGGTATTGTCTATCCTCATTTGGATAGAGCTCAAAGCTAAAGAAATTCCGAGTCGAAATTTCAAGCCTTTTCAGTGACACAAGTCACCGTTTGTAGGCTTGGAGTGGTGAAAAATAAACAATGTGCCAATATACATATAAATGAAGGCCCAGAAAAAGGCTTATATAGGCATAAAGTGACTCTCACCAACAAATGTTTTATTACATATTTATTTGTTATTTTTCAATGTTAACCGAATATCCAACTAGGAACCAAATCCTAGTCGGGAAAAGTGCCGGGCAGCAACTTTTTACAAAGACCTACTAGTCTTGCGACCTGTCTGTCCGTCCGTCTGTCCGTGCGTCACAGCTAGTTTCCTCAGAAACTATAGAAGCTAGAATGCTCAAACTTTGTGAAAAGGTCAGAACTGATGATCTCTCAAAAGTTTAGGTCTTACCAAAAATTTTAAGGGGGGTCCCCCCTAATAACGAATGCACTCTTAAAAATTTTTTTTTAGTCGTGTGGGGTATCAAATGAAAGGTCATGATTAGAACTTTTAGAATCTGAAATAAAAAAATCATTTTATGAATTAGGGGGTCCAGGGGAAGGCAAAATGTACCAAAAATTTGTGGAATAGTGTTTAACTTGAATATGTTCGATTGGCCGAGCATTCAGAACAATCATTTAAGCTAGATCAAAATGGAGGCCGTACTGTGCTTATGAAAGAAACTGTGCATCTTTAGCATAAATTTGAACGATTTCATATCCAAGTAAGTTATCGATTCACGCTATTAGAAAACTTGTTTCTAACCCTAGGATGTTTACAAAGACCTTCTGGTACGAGCACTCTCCTGCTTACTCAACTTGTTTTCATTTCACTTGATTTATTCCAAGTTTATAATATTTACATATCAAACTTAGCGGACTATTTCCGTACCTATGGTTTTTCTTAGTCTAGTTATATTACACATCATTTGTCTTAACCTAGAGACTTACTAGTCTGATTTCGGTGGCAGCGGAAGGTGCCTCCGACCCATTGATGCTGAAATGAAAACAAAAGAGAAACGAAAACGGACGAACACGTTAAATTAGATAACACCAGGGGGGATCATGCAGGGATGGAAATGGGGGTTGGGGGGTTTAGGGGATAGTAGCGTAGTCCTAAAAGGGGTGAGGAGAGCGTCTGTCATCAGGGCTTTTGCGCGGGGGCACAAACTATGACTCAAAGAACTTCGGTTCCCCATGACGGGATTTGTTGAAGAGCGTTATTCTACCTTCAGCATCGAAGATGAGACTGCGGTCGTTGAGAAGTGTTTTAGGAAGCGTGTTTCATCTAAGAGGTCGGGGTCAGTGTTGAGTAATTAAGGGGTTGGAGTAGGATTAGGCTTTATGGAGGAACTTGAAGGCTATTTTGGTGAGGAAGTAGTCTATTGGAGGGATTTAGGCTTTGTCATAGACTTTTTAGTGACGGACCATTCGGCCTGTCACAGGGTTCTTCCAAATTTTCGTGCAATGACGAAGGATCTGTCGTTCTTTGGTGCCTAGCTTCTCAATTGGGGCTGATGACCAATTGAGCCATAGGATAGGACGGGGCGGATTAGTGAGGTGTAGCAGAGGATTCTAGTCTTGATGGGATAGGTGGTTTTATAGTGGATGAGCGGCAGTAGTGAGTGGAAAGCCGTGGTGGCCCTACAAAGGTTCTTTTTTATTTGGGGGAGAGGAAAAAGACGGGAGTTAATTATAACCCCCAGATAGTTGACCTCGGATTTCTGAGGGTGTCGGCAATATTGGTGGTTATTAAGCTTAACCTTCACATCAATATCATTACGTATTTTTGAGCTGAGGTCGTTGATCTCATCTCGTAAATACCAATATTGAACGTCGTACCGGCGGCGGAAGAGAAGCCTGCGAAGGAATTTTTTCCGGTTGATATTGTTTATATCTTCGGGAAGAGATATCATGTCATGGTATCCGAGTGTGCGCAGAGTTACACAAGATTCGATACATTTCTGTACCGAATCAGTATATACTGACACAGCTTGGTCGATTTCAGTGTCGGATACGCGGCAGTCAACTGGTGATGGAATCTGGGAGAGGGTTGTGGCAAGGGATTCATTAACCGATCGCCAATTAACACGGGAATAGTCTTTGGTTACGGGACGTGGAGCATGGATCGGGCGATTATGGATGCAAGTGCAGAGTACTACTGCATCGTGGTCACTGACTCCAGGGACGATCTCGAGGTACGGGAGGATGTTACTATTGAAGTCAAAGGGAACGTTATCATTGGTAATGAATAGGTCCAGGAAACTTTGGGCTGGACCTCGTTGGAAGGAAGGACGTGCTGGACTCAGGATGGTTGTTCTTCCACTGTGCCAATGAGTTGCCATTTAGATTGGTTCGGGAGTCAAGGAATTCTGGGTGTCGGGCGTTTAGGTCACCACCAATGATGGTGTGGAGTTTTTTCTGATTGGGGTTGGGATAGGCTTGCATGAAGGAAATTAGCGTAGTGAGGTGGTGGTTAACTAGCGTCTGTTTGGGGCAATAAACGGATGCACACACGAAGAGAGTGTAACTTGTCTCGAAGCAGGCAAGGGTACATTCAAAGGATAGGCTTGAGAAGTCGGGTTGGATTTGGGTAACTATAAAGGATTGTCGGAGGAGGATGCCTGTGCCACCACCTTTGGAGCTTCCAGGGCGGTCGGTACGAAGGAATGTGTAGTGAGGGAAAGAAGGGATGCGCCAGGAAGTGATTTTGGTTTCGGAGAGTAAGACTTCATCCCCGTCTAGCTCCGCTCCTATTATTCGGCTCAGGACCCGTCGCTCAAAGGCGTTCAATATATTTGCGGCTGCTTGAGTTAGGGTCCATGTTTCACACCCGTAGCATAACACAGGTTTTATCACAGACTTACTTGGAGCTTTGTTTTCCTGTGTATGCAGCTGGACTTCAAGATCGTCAAACCTGAATAAAATATTTTATTTGGGAGCTGCATTCTTCGGCAAATTTCGTCTCTTTCATTACCGGTTCTCGTTATTTTGGGCCTAAATACACAAATTCGCTCACATTTTCCATACTGTATTCGCCGAGTGTGAGATTTTGTGTCTTTGGGGTATTTTTCCTCGACTGCGTCATGAACTTTGTTTTATTCTCATTGATTTGTAGCCCTACTAGTTTTGCTTCGCTGTCGAGTTTCAGGAAGTGTTCTTTGGCAGTTGTTAATGACCGTGACAAAATGTTGATGTCGTCCGCATAGGTTAGTTTCCGTATGACGTAATCCAGAGCCAAATTGAATAGCAATGGGGCCGGCCCATCCTCCTGCTTTAGTCCGATATTCATGTCAAAGGCATGGGTGAGTTGGTTATTCATGCGGACTTGGGAGGCCGTCGACGTCATTGTCATTTTAGTAAGACGGATTAATTTGGCGGAGATGCCAAGGCAAAGCATTATTTGGTACAGTACGTTACGATCAATACTGTCGTATGCTTGATTAAAGTCAACGAAAATTTGGTGTACGTCTATGTTGAGCTCTCAGCATTTCTCAAGTACCTGCTTCACAGTGAATAATTGGTATATGTAATGTCCATCTACCTGCTCTAAAACCACCTTGATACTCCCCAATAATACTGTTGGCGTATGATCCGATTTTATTTTCTAAGATTTTAGAAAATATTTTGTACACTGTACAAAGTAGTGATATGCCTCTATAATTTTCGCACTGTAGCTTGTCACCTTTTTGGTGGCTAGGGAATATAATTGATTTGCTCCGCTCTTTCGGCATATGTTCCTGTTGCCAAAATTGCTGGATGACTTTGTGAATAGTTTTATGAACACTACTGCCACCATGTTTGATGAGCTCCACTGGAATCTCATCAATGCCCGGCGCTTTATTATTCTTTTGGGCTATGATGGTAGAGCAAACTTCATCCAGAGTTGGTGGGGCCAATGGAAGCCCTCCGGAAACATCTATAGGCTCCGATGTCCTGGAGCTGTGCGGAGGATTAAGGAGGTTCTTGCAATATGATGCCCATCATTTCTTAACCCTGGTTTCATCAACGATGATATTGCCGATGTCATCACGACAAATCGTGATCTTGGGCTGATAACTACGTTTCAGGCTTTTCACTACTTTGTATGCTTGTCTTGTGTTGTTGCTCGCTAGATTTACATCGATGCTTCTCAACTGTTCGTCATAGTATTTTCTTTTCTTAATCCTAATTGTCTTATTCGCTACTCTTCTGAGATTCTGATAGTGTTCTTTCTTCGTCCTTGTTTTCCTACCTATATTTTCTTTGTACGCCTGATTCTGTTTGTCTAACGCATTCTGGCACTCATCAGCGAACTAATCATTCCTCTTGCGCCGGGGTTGATGTCCGATTATGAGTTCTGCCACGGTCTTAATAGCTGCTTTCACTTCCATCCAGAGCTCGTTGCTTGTCTTTAGTAATGCGTCTGATAAGATGGGAGCCAGCTGGTTGTCGAGGGTCTCCTTGAAATCTTCGGCCACAGACGCCGTTTGAAGCCTTTCGATGTCAAATTTTTGTAGCGGGCTGGTCTACGCCGAATATACCTTTGACATACGACATCGATAGGTTAATTTGATCAAGTAATGATCTGAGTTACAATTCGCTCCTGAATATGTACGGACGTCAAGTACGCCCGAGGCCCAACGTTGTTGGATCAGAACATGGTGGTTTTGTGTGTTGCCATCCGGTGATACCCAGGTCATTTTATGAATGCGTCGATGTGTGAAGCGAGTCGAACGTATGACTAGATTTCTGCTACATACAAAGTCATTGAGGCACTGGCCGTTGTCATTGGTTTCATCGTGGCCAACCTTAGCGTTGAAATCATCCCGAATTATTTTTATGCCGTTTGTATGCAATGAGTCGACTAGGCTTTCTAGGTGATTGTAAAACGATTCCTTCGTTTCCTCGTCCTTTTCTTCGGTCGGGGCGTGATTATTTATCTGCCAGATTTTGAAGAATTTCGCTTTTATAAGGATCGCATACAACCGTTCATTGACTGCCATAAAATCAATAACGTGCGATTTGAACTCCCTATCCCCAATAAGGCTAGTCCGAATTATCCTTATTCAGTCTCATGTCTTCAATATGATTTCCTGTCCAGTTCGTTTCCTGGGTTGCTAGTATTTTAATTGATATTGACTGGCCTGTTGTAAAAGGTCTAGAAAAGCGCCAGGGTAATTGAGTGATCTGACATTGCAGGATCCAGTGCCACAGTCCTTTTTCCGTTTGCGAGGTCTTTGCCGTGGTCCAATCCATTCCGAGGCCCTTCTGCAGGTTTCAAAACAATGTAGAGTTTCCCAGGGACGGGGAGTTAGCCCGTTGCCCAACCTCCATTCCGGTGGCACGGTTATTACTTCGATTCGTTATCAGGCGCGGAAAACTCGCCTTCACCCTCTCACATCCCCACAAAGAAGGTGTAAGTAGGATTTAGTAACAAAGCTGTAGATGTATTTGCAGTTATTAACATCTCTCGGTATTTATTGTCCCATCATTGGGGAACTAGTAAACCCAATGTGAGAACCCGAGAACATTTGCTACCATTTAATCGTGGGATTTAGGATGACGAATCATAGAAGCTGCGAGTTGGGGAAACAAAGCGTTCCCTCCTTTTTCTCAAGCGGGCTTGGGACCGTATACGGCGAAATTGAAAATTTGTTTACTCAATTCATTTTTATTGAAAAACGCGGGACTCGTATCTTTACTGATTAAAATCGATTTAATTTCTCGATCAGCATTTCTAGAAAGAGGTAGTTTTTCCATATCTTAAGTTGAGAGTCGATACCCTTTCCAGCATATAACATTTTTCACGCCTACTTCTGTACTTTATTACGCAAAAGGTTATAAATGTAACGTTTATTATATCCATTATTGTGAGATATGTTTAAAATAGTTGTCTTTATCAAATGAATCGTTTGACATGGGAATTGATATCAATCTATGTAGCATTGAGTGACAAGCTGATATTTTTATATTCCATGGATGATCGAAAGAGTAAGGATTAATCGCGTCTGAGGAAGCAGCTTTTCTGTAAATATCAAGACCTAATTTATTTATATTTTTAAAGATAGATCTAAGAAATTAATAATTATTTAGGAAAGTGTTGCGGAAAACTGACAATTGTCATTCTGAACCCGTCCATATGCAGAAAATATCTTCTCAGTACGTAAATCTAACTAAAATATGATTAAATAAAGTGTTTTTTGAAAGAATATATAATTTTTAATGTATGTAAATTATTCCCATCAATACCCGTTCAAAAACCAAAAGCTTCTTCTTTGAACATATAAAAAAATCCCCGTTGACAGCACCAGCTGGAAAGGTAAATTTCTCGTATGGAGCGTAAGGTTCCGAAAAAGAATTTGGCTTGCCTACTACTGGATTTCTTACTGCAGTTTTTGTAGCACCACATGGGTTTTTATTAACATAAAAAGAATCTGCCGCCGTTCGTGTTTGGAGACTCTTCATAGAGGCGCAAATATTTTGCTAATTAAATTCAGTTGCACACGTATGGATCACATATTGAAAATCGGCGGGTAATAAATTGTTATAAACATATAAATACTGGTTTCACCCTTCTCAGATTTGTTGTTTACACATTTCACAGTGGTTACCACACAAAGGCTTAAATAGCTCAAATAGTTAATTTCAAAAGATTTCCATAAAAGTTTAATCAACACTTGCATTGCCATTAATATATACATTTTCGATAATTTTCTGAACCATCAGGGGCCGTCATTTTGAATTTTTATTGAAAACGGCTGCTAAAAGTATTAAGCTGCAAATTTTCGAAGTTTTTATTTTTCATCCGATTTGCATAATTAAATTAAATTAACTTGCGTTAATAACTTATAATTTCAAGTTTTATCGGAATCTGTTGAGAAACTTGGCTGCTAGAGGGCTACAGAAATAAAAAAAATGTTTATGTCACCCCTCTGTATGGGGAGACCCCCTTAAACACTTTAAAATATTGTCTTACCCTGCAAATTTCAAGAGGCACCACTTTTGACCTACGTAGAAAATTTCCTCATTCTAGCTCATGTGGTTTGCGAGAAAACTTGTTGTGACGAGCGAACAAACGGACGGGCAGACAGACAAGTCGCGATTTTATAATTTTCTAGGGTATTGTTAAAAATATTTTACAATATTTAAAAATAATCTGATTTATAAATACTTTCAAGTTAAGTCATTTAAAACGTTTCCATGAAGAAAAATAATTATTTCAGTTGCTGCTAAAATAGCGAATTGCGCTTGCCTTCTGACCTTTAGAGGCCGCCATTTTGAATGCATGCATTTGATTTTGGACTATTTTAAATCTTTGTGGGCTAGGACCTCATCAATCAATTTGCCAAATTTGGTTCAAATCGGAGTTTCACTCTAAAATATATTAGGCTTAAAATTGTCGGCTTTTTTTATTTTTCATTCAATTTTAATAATTTTCTGCAAAATACAAATACATAGTACAGAGGTCCATAATCTCAAGTTTCATTAAAATCCACTGGAAAATGTGACCGCTAGAGGGCCACAAAAACCTGAAGAAAAACGCATATTTAAACCGCCGCCATTTTGAAATTTGCACATGTATGATCACCAAAATATCAAAGTCTGTAGATCTAGGTAAGATTTATCTTGAAACCAAGTTTCATGTATGTCGAATCAAAATTGCGACTTTCAGAAGCCTTTGAAGTTTTGAGCTTCAACTGGCCGCCATTTTGTTTTTTGCAACCTGACCTCCAGTTTTTTAACGTAATCCTTTAAATACTTAAAATTTCTATCTAACTGCCCAATTTCATGAACATCTGTTGAAATGTTTGACCACTATTACAACAACAAAATTTTGCACGTTTTTCGACCTTTGAGCGGCCGCCATTTTGTTTCTGCCATACCGATCTTGAATTTTTTATTGTGAGATTCATCACATACATCAGTGAACCTTTGTACCAAATTTCATCCAAATCGGAGCTATACTTTGGTCAGAACAGAAACCACGATTTTTCGTCGAAAATGGCCGCCATTTTGTTTTTGCCCGGCCGATATAGCTGGTTCACGAAATTAACCTTTCCTGAAAATTTGGTGAAAATCAGAGTAAAATTGCAACCTCTAGCGTGGTCACAAATTTCGTTATATCCCATATATATATATATATA